>JAKSZT010010858.1:1137369-1624955 GCA_026826555.1 Tolypeutes matacus
AAAGAAAGAAAGAAAGAAAGAAAGAAAGAAAGAAAGAAAGAAAGAAAAAGAAAGAAAGAAAGAAAGAAAACTACAAGTGCTGGAGAGGATGGGGAGAAATAGGAACACTCCACTGTTGGTGGGAGTGTAAAGTGGTGCAGCTTCTGTGCAAGACAGTTTGGCGGTGCCTCAGGAAGCTAAATATAGAACTGCCATATGATTTGGCAATCCTGCTACTGGGAATATATTCAGAAGAACTGAAAGATATTTGCATACTTATATTCATAGTGGCATTATTCACAAACTGTTAAAAGGCAGGCTAAATGCCTGCCAACAGATGAACAGATAAAAATGTGGTATATGCATATGATGGAATACGATTCAGCTGTAAGAAAATGAACTTGGGATGCATATTACAACATGGATGAACCTTGAGGATATTATGTTGAGTGAAATAAGCCAGACACAAAGGATGAATATTGTATGGTCTCACTGATATGAACTAAATACAATGAGTAAACTTATGGAGTTAAACTATAGCGTACAGGTTAGGAGGAGATAGAAAGCAGGTTGAGAAGGGGAAGCTGATGCTAATGTATGTAGAATGTTTAATAAGGTTAATTTGTAATACGTGGAAATGGATAGAGTTAATGGTAATACATTTAGAAGTACACTGCTGATTTATAAATGTGATTGTGGCTGAAAGGTATAGTATAGACAGGTTACTATTAATGAAAGACAGCTAGAGAACAATGTAGTGACTGTTTAATATAGTGATTTCAGGGGTAAATTAGGATGTGGTTAATAAAACAAATACAAGTATATTCCTCTATTACAAGGTGTTAAAAATACAGTGATAACATGGGAAAAATAAAACGAATGTAACTTGTTGTCTATAGTTAACAGTAATATTGTAATATTTTAGTAGCAAAGGCACAGAAGGTACTATATCAATGCTAAAGGTAAAAAAGGAATAAGGGATTTAGTTTTATGAAATGCAAATATGATCAAGCATTCTTTTTTCATTTCTTTATTAACCTTGGTCATATCATCTAACCAATTGTGCTCATTTATTCACTTTTTGGAACACTGGAGAAACAATTGAGTTTGTTTAAATAAGATAAATATGCCTGGACAGGATTTTTTAAAGTAATGCTTCAATAATTTATTAAGCTGCTTTTTGTCTGTTATTTTACTTTTTGAAGTTAAAGTTATAAAACAGGCATCCAAATTGAAAAGGTAGAAGTAAAATCCTTCCCATTTGCAGATGGCATGATCCTATATATAGAAAATTCTGAAAAATCCTCAATAAATCTATTAGAAGTATTAAACAAATAAAGCAACAGGGCAGGGTACAAAAATCAACATGCAAAAATCAGTAGAGGTGGAGCAGATGTAGCTCAAGTGATTGAGGGCCTGCTTCCCATATACAAGTTCTTGGGTTCAATCCTTGGTAACTTCTTTTTTTTTTTTTATTTTTTTTAACTTTATTTTGTATATTTAATAATTGAAAACATAAGCAATAAAAAACTAAAAAGTAAACACAGATGAATAAATATATACATTTCTCAATTAAATGTAATGGATATATGTAAATTTTTTTGTTGTTTTGTTTTTTGTTTGTTTTTTTGTGTGTGTGAATCAAACAATATATTACACAATATATTTGGTTCATAGTAATGCATTCATACAGTATTTGTCCTTTTGTGTCTGGCTTGCTTCACTCAACATAATGTCCTCCAGATTCATCCATGTTGCCATATACTTTATGACTTCATTTCTTTTTACAGCTGCATAATATTCCATCGTGTGAATAGACCACAGTTTGTTTATCCATTCATCTATTGATGGACACCTGGGTTGTTTCCAACTTTTGGCAATGATGAATAATGTGGTTATGAACATTGATGTGCAGATGTCTGTTCGTGTCACTGCTCTCAGTTCTTCTAGGTATATACCCAGTAGCGGTATTGCAGGGTCACATGGCAAGTCTATATTCAACTTCTTTTGGAACTGCCAAACAGTCCTCCATAGTGGTTGTACCATCCTGCATTCCCACCAACAGTGAAGAAATGTTCCTATCTCTCCACATCCTCTCCAACACTTGTAGTTCTCTGTCTTTTTAATAGTGGCCATTCTTATAGGTGTGAAATGATATCTCATTGTAGTTTTGATTTGCATTTCCCTAATCATGAGTGATGTTGAGCATTTCTTCATGTGTTTTTTTGCCATTTGTATTTCTTCTTCGGAGAAATGTCTATTCAAGTCTTTGGCCCATTTTTTAATTGGGTCATTTGTCTTTTTATTGTTGAGCTGTAACATCTTTTTATATATCCTGGATATTAAACCCTTATCAGATATGTGATTTCCAAATATTTTTTCCCATTGAGTCGGCTGCCTTTTCACCCTTCTGACAAAGTCCTGTGAGGAGCAAAAGTGTTTAATTTTGAGCAGGTCCCATTTATCTACTTTTTCTTTTGTTGCACGTGCTTTGGGTGTGAAGTCCAAGAAACCAACACCTACTACAAGGTCTTGAAGATGTTTCCCTACATTTTTTTCTAGTAGTTTTATGGTCCTGGCTTTTATATTTAGATCTTTGATCCATTTTGAGTTGATTCTTGTATAGGGGGTGAGATAAGGGTCCTCTTTCATTCTTTTGGTTATAGATATCCAGTTCTCCCAACACCATTTGTTGAAGAGACTGTTTTTTCCCATCAGCGCGGGCTTGGTAGGTTTGTCAAAAACCAGTTGACTGTATAGGTGAGGGTTTATTTCTGGATTCTCAATTCTATTCCACTGATCGATATGTCTATCTTTATGCCAGTACCATGCTGTTTTGACCACTGTAGCTTTGTAGTATGTTTCAAGGTCAGGCAGTGAAATTCCTCCCACATTGCTCTTCTTTTTTAGAATACTTTTGGCTATTCAGGTGCACTTACCCTTCCAGATAAATTTGGTAATTGCCTTCTCTAATTCTGTAAAGTAAGCTGTTGGGATTTTGATTGGTATTGCATTGAATCTATAAATCAGTTTGGGCAAGATTGACATCTTCACGATATTTATTCTTCCAATCCATGAACACGGAATGTCTTTCCATTTGTTTAGGTCTTTTTAAATTTCTTTTAGCATTGTTTTGTTGTTTTCTGCATATAGGTCCTGTACTTCCTTGGTTAAATTAACTCCTGGGTATTTGAGTCTTTTTGTTGCTATTGAAAATGGAATTTTCTTCCTGATTTCCTCCTCAGATTGTTCAGTACTAGTGTACAAAAACATTACTGATTTTTGTGTGTTGATCTTATATCCTGCCACTGTGCTGAACTCATTTATTAGTTCAAGTAGCTTTTTTGTGGATACTTCAGGATTTTCTAAATACAGGATCATGTCATCCGCAAACAGTGAGAGTTTTACTTCCTCTTTTCCTATTTGGACGCCTTTAATTTTTTTGTCTTGTCTAATTGCCCTAGCTAGAACTTCTAGTACAATGTTGAATAACAATGGTGACAGTGGGCATCCTTGTCTTGTTCCTGATCTTAGGGAGAAAGCTTTCAACCTTTCCCCATTGAGTATGATGTTGGCTGTGGGTTTTTCATATATGCCTTTTATGATATTGAGGAATTTTCCTTTTATTCCTATCTTTTGCAGTATTTTTGTCAAAAAAGGATGTTGGATTTTGTCGAATGCCATTTCTGCATCTATTGAGATGATCATGTGGTTTTTTCCCTTCAACTTGTTAATGTGGTGTATTACATTGATTGATTTTCTTATGTTGAACCAGCCTTGCATACCAGGAATAAATCCCACTTGGTCGTGATGTATGTCTTTTGATATGCTGTTGGATTCGATTTCCAAGTATTTTGTTGAGAATTTTTGCATCTATGTTCATTAGAGAGATTGGTCTGTAATTTTCTTTTCTTGTGGAATCTTTATCTGGCTTTGGTACTAGGGTGATGGTGGCTTCATAAAATGTGTTGGGTAATTTTCCCTCCTCTTCAATTTTTTGGAAGAGTTTAAACAGGATTGGTGTTAATTCTTTTAGAAATGCTTGGTAGAACTCACCTGTGAAGCCATCTGGTCCTGGACTTTTCTTTGATGGGAGATTTTTGATGATGGATTCAATCTCCTTAATTGTGATTGGTTTGTTAAGTTCTTGTATTTCTTGTTGTGTCAGTGTAGGTTGGTTATGAGTTTCTAGAAATTTGTCCATTTCATCTAGGTTGTCTAGTTTGTTGGCATAGAGTTTCTCATAATATCCTCTTATGATTCTTTTTATTTCTGTGAGGTCATTTGTAATTTCCCCCCTTTCATTTCTGATTGTATTTATTTGCATCTTCTCTCTTTTTTTCTTTGTTAGTCTAGCGAGGCGTTTGTCAATTTTATTGATCTTCTCAAAGAACCAGCTTTTGGTTTTGTTGATTTTCTCTATTGCTTTTCTGTTCTCATTTTCATTTATTTCTGTTCTAATCTTTATTATTTCTTTCCTTCTTTTTGCTTTGGAATTGGTTTGCTGTTCGTTCTCTAGTTTCTCAAGTTGTTCAGTTAAATCTTTGAGTTTAGCTCTTTCTTGTTTCTTAATATAGGCATTTAGGGCTATAAATTTCCCTCTCAAGACTGCCTTTGCTGTATCCCATAAGTTTTGATATGTTGTGTTCTCATTTTCATTTGTCTCAATATATTTACTGATTTCACTTGCAATTTCTTCTTTGACCCACTGAATATTTAGGAGTGTGTTGTTCAGTCTCCACACATTTGCAAATTTTCTTTTTTCCTGTCTGTTATTGATTTCTAGTTTCATTCCATTATGATCTGAGAAGGTGCTTTGTATAATTTCAATCTTTTTATATTTATTGAGAGCTGTATTGTGACCTAACATGTGGTCTATCCTGGAGAAAGATCCATGGGGACTGGAGAAGAATTTATAATCCGCTGAGTTTGGATGCAGTGTTCTGTATATGTCTGTTAGGTCTAACTTGTTTATCATATTGTTCAAATTCTCTGTTTCCTTGTTGATCTTCTGTCTAGTTGTTCTATCTAATGATGTGAGAGGGGTGTTGAGGTCCCCGAAAATTATTGTAGAAATGTCCATTTCTCCCTTCAGTTTTGCATGAGTTTGTCTCATATATTTTGGGGCACCCTGGTTAGGTGCATAGATATTTATGACTGTTATATCTTCCTGGAGGATTGTCCCTTTTATTAATATATAATGGCCTTCCGCATCTCTTATCACTTTTTTGCATTTGAAGTCTGTTTTGTCTGATATTAATATAGCTACCCCTGCTCTTTTCTGTTTACTATTCGCATGGAGTATCTTTTTCCAACCTTTTACTTTCAGCCGGCTTGTATCCTTGTGTCTAAGATGAGTTTCTTGTAAGCAGCATATGGATGGTTCATGTTTTTTTATCCATTCTGTCAGCCTGTATCTTTTGATTGGGAAATTTAATCCATTCACATTCAATGATATTACTGAAAATGCACTATTTATTTCCTCCATTTTATTCTTTGGTTTTCATATGTCATCTTACTTTTGTCTCTCTTTTTACTCTTTTGGTTATCCTTTCTGCTTTTCTTTCTTCTATACTCTCCTCCAAGCCTCTCTCTCCTGTCTTTTTCTTTCAGGTTCTAAGGCTTCCTTTAATATTTCCTGCAAAGGTGGATTCTTTTTTGCAAACTCTCTTAGTTTCTGTTTGTTTGTGAATACTTTATATTCACCTTCATATTTGAAGGACAGTTTTGCTGGGTAAAGAATTCTCGGCTGGCAGTTTTTCTCTTTCACTTTCCTAATTGTATCATACCACTGTCTTCTCGCCTCCATGGTTTCTGAAGAGAAATCTGCACAAAGTCTTACTGGATGTCCTTTGTACGTGATCGTTTGCTTCTCTCTTGCTGCTCTGAGCATTTTCTCTTTATCTTTTACATTTGACATTCTGAATAATATGTGTCTTGGCATAGGTCTATTTGGATTTATTCTTATTGGGGTACGGTGTGCTTCTTGGACATGAAAGTTCATTTCTTTCGTGAGAGTTGGGAAATTTTCAGCTATTATTTCCTCAAATACTCTTTCTGCCCCTTTTCCTTTCTCTTCTTCTTCTGGAACTCCAATGACATGTATGTTCTTGTGTTTTGTGTTGTCATTCATCTCTCTGAGCCCCTGCTCAATTTTTTCCATTCTTTTCTCTCTCTGTTCTTTTCTCTCTTCAATTTTAGCTGCTCTGTCTTTGGTATCACTTATTCTTTCTTCTATCATTTCGAGTCTGCTGTTGTATGCTTCAAATGTATTTTTTACTTCACCTATTGTATCTTTCATTCCCATGAACTTCGTTACTTTTCTGTTCATGATTTCAGATTCTTCTTTACGTTCGCACAATGACTTCTTGATGTCATTGATCTCTTTAACTATATTCTCTTTCATCTCATTAATTTGATTTTGGAAATGTGTGCTCATCTCACTGATTATTTCTCTCAAATTCTGCATCTCTTCTGGGACTTTGCTGTATTCCTTTTCTTGGGCCATGTCTTCTATTTTCTTAGTATGGCCCGTAATTTTTTGCTGGTGCTTAGGCATCTGGTTAGTTTGTATGTTACTTAGATGCTCTATCTCTTTCTCTTTTATGGGGTTTTAGTGGCAGGAGGCTGTGAGTTACCACTGCTCTTTGATTTTTGGCTCAACCTTGATTGTTAGGATTGTTCTGCTGGTTGCTCAAAACTGGGCACTGGACTCAGTAATTGGTTGTAGAGTCGTTTCCTAGGGCCTTGGGCAGGGAGGCTATAGAGGCCAGGAAAAGACTCTCTTACTTATTAATTTTTTTATGTGTACTTCCTTGGTCTGCGAGGAGATGGCGCTTGTTGGCTGCTCTCAATTCAATGCCTGGTTGGAGCGAATTTGTTGTGACACAGACCAGATCAATGTGATAGAGCTTCCTGTCTGGGGGCTAGGAGCCCTGTGATTCAAACTTTCTGAGACAGTTCTCCAGACTTCTCTCGTAGCGCCCCTCTTTTCCCAGCTATGAAATATTTCCACTCCCTTCTGAATCCTCAACAATCAGTCCCTGTTAGTAGAGGATGAGATTGGGAGGTTTGTATATCTTTAGCCCCTTGCAGGCTCCAAGGCAAACAATGGTGCAGCCCCACCCAGCCTGGAAGGGCTCTTGGGACAGGGCAGACCAAACCTGGGAGTCCAAAGCAGGGTCAGCCCCAGGCTCTCTCTCCCCTCTCCCCTGGTGTCCTCAACAATTAGTCCAGGCTAGAAGAGAGGGAGGTTGCGAGGATCGGATTTCTCCAGTCCTTTCTGGGCTCCCAGGGCAAACCGCCGTGTGGAAGGGTCCGTGGGGCTCTGCAGCCCAAATTTCAGGTCCGAACTTGAGTCAACCTAAGGCTGTGTCCCTCTCTCTCCCCTTTCTGGGAGTGGCAGATCCCTGAAGCCACCTTTGTCTGTGGTCACAGGCCCAGGGGCCTGAGAATTCTGAAGAGTGTGGGGGAGGGTGCTGGCAGCAGCAGAAGCTGCTACTTGCAACTCACATTTCTGTAGTCGCGATTTCCCTCTTCTGTCCCTCTCTCTTCTGGGTGGTGTGCAGCCTTCACCTGGTGACCTAAACCCTAGAAGATCTTTTTCGGGGCTGTTTCAGCTTGTCCTCTAGCTATTTTTCTGGAGAAGAGATTCCCGTGTCTTACTAGTCCGCCATTTTCCCGGAAGTCACGTAACTTCTTAAAAAAAAAAAAAAGTAATATATCTATATACTAGTAAATAACAATCTGAAAAGGAAACAAAGGAAAAATCCATTTACAATAGCAACTAAGAGAATCAGTATCTAGGAATAAATTTAACTGAGGTTCTAAAGAACTTATACATGGAAAACTATAAAACATTCATACAAGAAATCAAAGATTTAAATAAATGGAAGGATATTCCATGCTCATGGGTTGGAAGACTAAATATTGTCAAGTGGTCACTTCTACCCAAAGTGATTTACAGATTCAATGCAATCCCAATCAAAATTACAATAGCCTTCTTTGCAGAAATGCAAAAGCTAGTCATCAGATTTATATAGAAGGGTAAGTGGCCCCAAATAGCCAAAACCAACTTTAAAAAGAATGAGGTTGAAGTACTCACACTTTCTGATTTCAAAACTTAGTACAAGGCTACAATTAACCAAAGCAGCATAGTACTGATACAAGGATGGACATATAGACCAATGGAATTGAATTGAAAGTTCAGAAATAAACCCTCATATCGGTGGCCAAATGATTTTTGACAATGGTGCCAAATCTACTCAATGGTAAAAGAATTGTCTCTTCAACAAATGGTGCTAGGAAAACTGGATATCCATATGCAAAGAATAAAGGTGGGCTCCTAGCACAAATTCTATACAAAACTCACCCCCTATATAAAAATCAACTCAAAATGGATCAAAGATCTAAATATAAGAATCAGAACTATAAAACTCCTAGAAGAAAACATAGGGAATCCATCTACAGGACCTTATATTAGGCAATGGTTTCTTAGAATTTACAGCAAAAACATGAGCAACAAAAGAAAAAAATCCATATATAGGACTTCATCAGAATTAAAAACTGTTGTGCATCAAAGGACCTCATCATGAAAGTAAAAAGCTCACAGAATGGGAGAAAATAATTAGAAACTACATATCCAATAAGGATTTAATATCCAGAATATGTAAATAAATCCTACAACTCAACAACCAAAGACCACAAACCCAATTAAAAATGCAAAATGAATTTGAATAGACATTTTTCCAAACAAGATATACAAATAGTCAAAAGGCACAAGAAAAGATGCTCAATATCACTAACCATTAGGAAAATGCAAATTAAAATGATGGTAAAATGATTACCATTTCACACCCCCGAGAACAAGAGTTCTTAACGTTTTTGTTTCCATGGACCCCTTTGCCAGTCACGTAAAAACCATGGACCCCTTACTAAGTCCAAACTATACTGTGTATTATTTAATAAATATATCACACATGCATCAACATGTCCCCACAAGAATAATGTTTTTTGAATTTCAATTCAAGCTTATGGACCCTTTGTTAAGAACCCCTGCCCTAGAATGACTACTATTAAAAAAAAATGGAAAATAACAAGTTTAGGAGAGGATGTGGAGAAATAGGAACACTTGTTCATTGTTGTTGGGATTCTAAAATGGTGCAGGGGCTGTTGAAAACAGCTTGGTGGTTCCTCAGAAAGCTGAGTAAGGCATACTTCGGAGATGTTGTGAGTTGGCTTCTGACCACTGCAATAAAGTGGATATCACAAGCAAGTCATATGATTTTTTGGTTTCCCAGTGCAAATAAAAATTATGTTTACACTGAACTGTAGTCTATTAAGTATGTGCAGTGGTTTGAAACTGTCCTTATGCCCAAAAAGCATGTTTTTAATTTTAACCCATTCCTGTGGTTGTTGCACCATTGTAAGTAGAATCTTTGATGAGGCTACTTCAGGTAAGGTGTGACTTACCTCATTCAGGATGAATCTTAGTCCTTTTACTGGAGTCCTTTATAAGAGAACTGAAATTAAGACAAAGAGGGAGGAAAGCCACAGAAGGAAGAAACTGAAAGCAACAAAACCTGGAAGAGAAGGGAGAGACCAGCAGAAGCCACCATGTGCCTCGCCATGTGGCAAAGGACCCAAGGATTGCCGGCAGCTGGTCTTCAGGAAGAAAGTATCACCTTGATGATGACTTGAGTTGGAAAATTTTCTCAGTCTCAAAACTATAAGCTAATAAATACTCATTGTTAAAAGTCAACCCATTCTATGGTACCTTCTTTCAGGAGTCTAGCAAACTAAAACAGAATGCAAAAGCATTATGTCTAAAGACAGTGTGCATACCTTAATTAAAAAATACTTTATTTATAAAAAATGTTAACCATCATCTGAACCTCCAGGGAGTCAAATCCTTTTTGCTTGTGGAGGGTCTTTCTCGATGTTGATAGCTATTTACTGATCAGGGTGGTGGCTGCTGAAGATTGGGCTGGCTGTGGCAATTTCTTAAAATTAGACAACAATGAAGTTTACCACTTCAATGGACTTCTTTTCAGGAAAGGAAAGGATTGTATGTAATACTGTTTCATAGCATATTACCCACAGTAGAATTTCTTTCAAAATTGAAATCAATCTGTTCAAACATTGTTACTACTGGATTAACTAAATTTATGTAATATTCCAAATCCTTTGTTGTCATTTCAACAGTGTTCCCAGCATCTTCACCAGGAGTAGATGAGGGGGCATTCGGGATAGGGTGCACCAGGGGCAGTCTTCTAGAGAATGTGCAAGGGGTCATTTTGTCATAATGTATTGTATCAGTAGGTGGAGATCCACATAATGAGTGGGAAGGAGTTGGGCTCCCATCCTGGGAAGGCCTGATGTTCTCAAACAAAGGGCCGGATGTCTGTCGAGAGCATGGGCAGCTCCTAATAGGGGAGGACAGAATAGTATGTCAAGCTCTCAGTGTTGTTGCAAGTAACTATGAATCTTGTCCTTCAAGGAGTGAAGCCTGGTAGTTGCAGTGGGCCTTGAAGGGAAGGAGAGGGAGGAATAGAATAAATGGAAGAGGAAGTAATTAGGGGACAATGGAAGTGTTCTGCGTGATCTTGCAAAGATGGATACAGGCCATGTTAAATTTCATTAAAAATTTATAAAAGTGTATGGTATAAAATGTAAACCACAATATAAACCATTGACCATAGTTAGTAGCTATGTTTCAATATCTGTACATCAGTTGTAACAAATGTACCATACACATATAAAAAGGTTATTAATTCGGGAAGGGGGAAAGTGGGGAGGATGTTGGGTATATGGGAGTCCCCTATAACTGTATGTGATTTTTACTGTGACCTAAAACTTCTTTGAAGACAAAATGAAAAAAAAGTAAGACACTGGGGAAGAAATGGAAGAATTGTTACTGTACATACAGGACAACAGATACTACAGTGATGAAAGGCAAAATGTCAAAAAAATTTTTTAAAAATATGTATTTTTAATATCTCAATTTTTAATTTATTTTATTTTTAGTTTTTCTAAATTATTATGTATTTTATTTCTTATGTTTAAACCTATCGTTGTTATTTCATTTTCCTATTAATTGTATTTGGTGATATTCTTAGCTTCATTTTTGAAGAGGTTTTGGATCACAGAAGGGTTACAACTGTGGCAGGGGAAGATCATTGGTGTGGGATGTTAGTAATGGGGCATGTGTGGGAGGAAGCTCACCTGGCCATACATATAAGGTATATAAATATTTTTGAATATTTATGGGGCATTGCCACAATGGGGAGAGATTCACACAATAACTGAAAGAATATTGAATTCCCATCCTGGGGAGCTCTGCCATATTCTCTAATGGAACAGCAAAAATCCCCCAAGTACAAGGGCAATGACTAGTGAAGAAGGATGATCCATTGATGGGCCCTTGATATTGACAACTATGCCTATAAGCCTTTGCTCCTGAAATTGCAACTTAGCCTAGTGTTGTAGGGTGCTTAAGAGTTACTTCCTGAGGGCCTCCATGTTGCTCAAATGTGGCTTCTCTCTAAGCCAAACTCAGCAAATAAATGCATTACCTTCCCCCCAGCATGGGACATGACTCCTGGGGATGAGCTTTCCTGGCACTGAGAGATTACTACCAAGCACCAGCCTGGTAATGCAACTGGAAAAAGATCTTGAGTGAAAGGGGGAAAAGGTAATGTCAAATGAGTTTATATGGCTAAAAGACTTCAAAGTGAGTCGGGAAGTCATCAGAGAGGCAACACTTATGCACGTCCCAGTAATATCTCATAGACTGCCAAAGTAGATACTACCCCAAATAGTGCAGGTCCTGAAGGTTCTGGAGACACCCAGGTCCTACGGTCATGGCAGATAGCTCTGGAGTTTGGTGACTTGCCAGTGGGCCCTACTTAGGAGTTTGTGCTCCCTAGTGTGACAGAGTTGGACTCAGTTGTGACTTCTCTACATATGTCTTTTCTGTCCCTTCTATTCGAATCTTTAGGTTGTGCTGGAGTTGGTAGGTGTATGTCCAAGGGACTTGAATCTCTGGGCTATCCTGAGCCTCAGCAGAGTTGCAACGCCTACTCTCCAGTTCATTGGCCTTACCCAGGACAACTAACAAGGAGGTAAAGATGGACAACCACCACAAGGAACCGAGAGAGTCTACAACTGCAAGCAAGAAAGTCTCACCCATCAGCCATATAGGATTGAAACTCCCTCTCAATTAGAGGTGGAGTGGCCATCACCATCCGAGAATCCTCAGGAATGGGGAATAAAATATTGACTAGAGTGGACTTATTGGTGTTCTACTATATACTATTGGGATTCTAGCAATGGAAGAAATTTTATCATTGATGTAGAAACAGTGGCCGCTGGAGGTGCTGAAGTCAGGAAGAGAGAAAAAGAAGTGTAATATGGATGCATTTTTGGGACTTGGAATTGTCCTGAATGACATTGCAATGATAGAGACAGGCCATTATATATCTTGCCATAACCTACAGAATTGAATGGGAGAGAATGTAAACGACAATGTAAACTATAATCCACACTTAATGGCAATGCTCCAAAATGTGTTCATCATTTGCAATGAATGTACCACACTAATGATGGAAGTTGTTAATGTGGGGAAAAGGGAGAGGTGTAGGGCATATGGGAATCCTTTATATTTTGTTATGTAACATTTTATGTAATCTAAGTATCTTTTAAAAATAAATTAAAAAAAAAAAAAGAAACCATTTTCTTTGTACATCCATAGGAAGCAATGCCTCATGTATTGAGGTTTTATCATGAGATTGCAGCAATTCTGCCACATCTTCAGGTTCCACTTATATTTCTAGTTCTCTTGCTATTTCTACCACATCTGTAGCTACTTCCTCCACTGAAGTCTTGAACCCCTTGAAGTCATCCTTGAGGGTCGGGATCAATTTCTTCCAAGCTCTTGTTAATGTTGATATTTTGACCTCCTCCCATGAATCATGAATGTTCTTAATGGCATCTAGAATCGTGACTCTTTTCCAGATGGTTTTCAACTTACTTTGCTCAGATCCATCAGAGGAATCAATGTCTATAGCATCTATAGCCTTATGAAATGTATTTCTTAAATCATAATACTTGAAATTTGAAATTAGCCTTGATCCATGGGCTGCAGAATGATGTTGTGTTAGCTGGCATGAATACAACATTAATATTGCTGTACACTCCATTAGAGCTCTTGGTTGACCAGGTGCATTGACAATGAGCAGTAATATTTTGAAAGGGATCTTTTTTCATGTGCAGTAGTTCTCAACAGTGGACTTCAAATATCTAATAAGCCATGTTGTGAACAGTTGTGTTCTCATCCAGGCTTTATTGTTCCATTTACAGAGCACAGGCAGAGTTGACTTAGCACCATCATAGCCCCTAGATTTCCAGAATGGTAAATGAGCATTGACTTCAATTTAAAGTCACCATCTGCATTAGTCCCTAACAAGAAAGTCAACATGCCCTTTGAAGCTTTGAAGCCAGACATTGACTTCTCCTCTCCAGTTATGAAAGTCCTAGATGGCATCTTCTTCCATTTGAAGGCTATTTCGTATACATTGAGAATATTTTATTTATTGTAGCCATCGTTATCAATTATCTTAGCTAGATCTTCTGAATAACTTGCTGTAGCTTCTACATCAGCACGTGCTGCTTCACCTTGCACTTTTACGTTGTGGAGATGGCTTCTTTTTTAGACCTCATGAACCAACCTCTGCCAGTTTCAAATTTTTCTTCTGCAGCTTCCTCACCAATCTCATCCTTCATAGAATTGAAGAGAGTTAGGGTTTTGCTCTGGATTTGGCTGTAGCTTAAGGACATGTTGTGGCTGGTTTGATTTTCTAGCCAAACCACTAAAACTTTCTCTATATCGTTAGTAAGGCTGCTGCACTTTCTTATTATTCATGCATTCACTGGAGTAACACTCTTAATTTCATTCAAGAACTTTTCATTTGCATTCATAGCTTGGCAAAGTTTTTGTTGCAAGAGGCCGAGCTTTCATCCTACCTTGGTTTCTAACTTGTCTTCCTCACTAACTTTAATCATTCCTAGCTTTTGATTTAAAGTGAGAGATGTATGACTTTTCCTCTCACTTGAACACTTAGAGGCCATTGTCGGGTTATTAACTGACTGAATTTTTTTTTCTTGGTAAAATTAATCTTTATTTTAAAAGGGCCACAGTGGCTGACAAGGTGGTATTGGACCTTAGGCTCATGGGTACAAGTCTTCCTTGCTAGGAGTACAGCTGTGTATAGTAATCCTTCTCAGTATTCAGTGATTTTCAGGTGGAATCTTATCTTCCATTAGATTTGTCTACCAGATATATAGGATTTGATTGAATCAACAGTCAGAGTTGGTGGAATTTGCTGGAGTCAGAGTCTTCTTGGGACAAGGACAGAGCCCATCACAAGGTTAGATTCATTTTTCATGGGTAAAAAGCCAGAGAAGATAAAATTGGGGAGCTGAGAAAGGTAAAACTGTCAAGGAACTGGAAGACTTGCCATTTCCAAGACCCATACATTATTTCCCTCTTTTTTTGGTAAGTTGTTTATGGAGATGGTAAAAAAAAAAAAAAAAAAAAAAAAAAAAGAGAGAGAATTGTGCAATGAATTGTTGGTGGCTGTTGTAAATTAGAAGAAGGAACTAAGACTCATGCTTCCCCACTCTGGGTTCTGCCTGATGCAGAGAATAGGTACAGTGAACTGATAATTAAATGGGGATCATATTATCAGCTTTATTATTGAACAGAACAAGTGCTCAATAACCCCCAAAACATATGGCTCTCTTGCAAAAACTGGATTGGACTATGTAGATTGATTTTGAGACCAAAGCAGCATCTTCCTATTCCCTTGCTGAAACTAGACTTTGGGACCTGCCTATGTGGAGAGTTGTATATATAGGGCATACCCTGACCTACAAAGACAGCTCTAAGGGATCACAGGTCTGCCTCATCAACAAGAGTAAGAGCAAAAGTATGTGTGTGTGACCCTTACCAATCCACGAGTAAATCAATGAGAGAGAAAGAATAATGCTTATTTTCTTTTGAAATAACTGTTAATCCACCCATTGATTGAGTATGACTCATAGGATTTGACCTAGTTTTAATATCTTTTTATCTTAGGGAATTGGGAGACTGGAAACAGGGGAAGGACCAGTCGGTGGAGCAGTCAGAACTCACACATCATTTAACCATTAAGCTTGTCATCTTTTATGGGTGCTATTTGTAGTGCCCCAAAACAAAACATCAAAGATCACAGATTACAGATCACCCTTACGGGTATAATTATGAAAAATTTTCAAGTATTGTGAAAATTAGCAAAGTGTGATACCGAGACACAAAGTGAGCACATGTTATTGGAACAATGGCATTGTTTGATTTGCTCCAACACAGGTTTGCCACAAACCTTTAATTTGTAAAAAAATGCAATATTTGTGAATAGCAATAAAGCAAAGTGCAATAAAATGATGTGTGCCTATATACAATTACCATATTAGCATCCCCCTTCTAAGAATATACCTTAAAGAAATAAACGTGGGGATTTGGACAGATAGTTGCACACCAATGTTCACATTGTCAAAAGATGGAAGCAACACAATTGTCACTTAAATGATGAATAGATAAACAAAATGTGGTAAATATATACAATGGAATAGTATTCAGTCATGAAAATGAATGAAATTCTGATATATGCAACAACATAGATGAACCTTGATGACTTTGTGTTGGGTGAAATAAGCCAGACACGAAAGGACAAATATTGTATGATCTTAGTGATATGAAACAATTAGTATAATCAAATTCTTAGAGGCAAATGCTGGAATAGAAGTTACTAGGACACAGGGTGGGGTAATAATAGGGAGTTAATGCTTAATTGGTCAGAGTTTCTGTTTGCAGTGATGGAAAGGTTTTGGTAATAGATGATGGTAATAGTACATATTATGAATGTAATTAACAACACTGGATTATATATTTGAATATAGTTAAAAAGGGGAATGTTTAGTTGTATGTATATTACAAACATTAAAAAACACCATAGGATTGTACAACCAAATAGTGAACCCTAAGATAAACTGTATACTATATTTTATTGTATAATTATAAGTATATCATTTCTTCAATTGTAACAAAGTTAACACACTAATGTAAAGTGTTAATATTAAAGAAACTGTGTCTGTGAGGGGAGAATGTATGGCAACTCTATTTTCTGCATGAAATTTCTGTAAATCTACAACTACTGAAATTAAAAAAAGTCAATTAATACCCTCAAAAGATCAGAAGTCATCCTATCCTATATAAATTGTTATAAGCCCTATAAACAGTTGCTTTTAAAAAACACATATTTTGATCAATACATTTATTAAATATGGTTATTGGCCTTCAGCATATTCATTTTTGGTAAATTGACTAGAATGGTAAGCTATAGAGGAGGAGTAGAATTTTGCCCATTTTCTAAAGAACCTAAATAATTCTAAGTTAGTTTCCTAGATAATGGAACATAGCTTATACCTGTTTTGTACTCACAATGGTATGGTTGCATGTTTCTTAGAGACCTGAAGACTGTAGAGTAAATAATTCAAGCTTATTCCTGACATTTGAGAGGCATAGCAAATATAGTTCACATGGCATATTAATTAAGGGTTCTCAGATAAGAAAGATATAATGGAATATAGATAATTGCCAGAAAATCTGCTACCAGGCTTACAGAAACACGGATATTGTCATTTGAGCTCTTATAGAGAAGAGCTGAAGAGTTCTAAGTGCCAGTACATATAAGAAAATTGTCATTTGCAGACCTAGGATGGTATTTGGCACATGGTGTGACACATGTCATCTTCACTGTGAGCAGTTTCTTATGCATATGCTCCCTCCAGCTAGAGGAGCCCATCTACAGCCTATTTTATCAATAGTGAAAGCACCAAGACTGAAAAAATTCTTGTATTAAATAGAATTAATTTATATTTGACCACGAAAGCAGTATATAATTTATAGATAGCCTGTTTTCCTTAAGCCATTATTGCAGAAAATAATGTATACTGATGGTATAGAATAGCCCATGTCTACATGCTAAATGTTAATTGTATTGTAAAATGAGTTTGGGTGTTGACTAAATATAAGTGATTTTCTGTGTGTTTTATGTGTCCCATATCTGTCTAACTTTAAAAAATTCCCCCTTTCCCCCTGCAGTCTGAAAATAGTCTATAGTTTTGATGTGTAGCATTGGAAGTTTTATTTGTCAATAGGATTTAAAGATCCAACTTCCAAATGTGAGTCTCAGCACAAATTCCTTGATTGTTTCTCACCATTCCAATAAAGTGAAATTATGTAAGTAACTAATATATAAATGTAATATGTTAAATAAAGCCAAGTTCATTCTCTTTAAATAAGTTTTAAATGAAAAGAATGGGGCACATCATTTCTGAATTCTACTTTGATTGTTTGCTTTCTTCCAAAAATGCAGAAGGTAATTTTAGAAACTAAAATAGACCATGATTTAATGCTCTTTTTAATAGTGGAAAAATCATTTTTAAAGTACATTTTCCTCAGTGTGGCAAGTGAATTTCTGTAGACTATTAAGATAAGCACAGCTGAACTTCAAGGCTATTTTTAAATGTTGTCAAGGGCCAAGGGATTATTTAGAATATCAATAAAGGGAATTTGGAAATGACCAAGAGTTCAGGAAACTAAATCTAACATTTTAGTTGAAGGAATACTTCTTCCCACTGCTAAGGATATTTTTGTTATAGAATTTATAAGGATGCTTTATTACTTTTACCAAGAATCTATGAATTTCGAGCCATACAAGCTAGAATTTGGTATATTACAGTGGAATTACAGTATTGTGGTTCCTATCGGTGGTGCCACATTTGGTAAATAGTTTCCCTGGGGAAGAGGTGTTGGATTACATCATTCTTTGAGACTTTTTGGGCAGTGTTACGGCGGTGGTCTTGAGGGATTGTTGCAAGGATTCTGACTCTTCTTCTGGGTGAATGGTAGAATTTCATGCCCTGCCCCCTTTGAAGTTAGGTGTGACCACATGACTTGCTTTGGCCAGTGAAATGTGATTGGGTGGGATAGTCTTTCCTGGGTGGACGCATTAAAAGGCAGTGTGCCATTTGCTGTGTTCTCTTCCCCTCTGCCACGGTGATGGGCTCTACGACAGAGAGTACAGTCTCTATTAGCTTGGGTCCCAGGAGAGGCCTTGGGGAACTTCTAGCTGGCCCAGGATGGGCTTGTAGTGGGTTTGAGAAATAAGCCTTTGTTTTTAGAAGTCATTAATTTGGGGGATCGTTTACTATTGCAGTATAATATTGCCAGTCCTTTCATAATTTAACAATAATAAGAGTAATAGCAAATTATCCAGAAGCAAATTAGCTGCTATCCAAGAAAAGAAAACCAAATAAAAGAAATATATCACAAACTGTTTGTTAAGGAAATATCACTCTTTATATAACATGTGGAGAAATATATATGGTGAGAATATGAATCAAACTGCGGTTCATAAAATTTTGATTTTAACTTGGGATATAGAATTTATTACTGGTTCTGCATCATTTTATTTTATCAACAGTAGTCAGCAACCTTTTTCTATATATGGCCAGATAATAAATATTTTAGATTTTGTGGGCCAAAAGCTCACCATCACAACTATTGAATTCTGCTATTGGAGACTGAAATTACCCATAGACAATATGTAAGCAAATGGACATGGCTGTGTTCCAAAAAAAAAAAACTTTATTAAAAAGCAAACAAACGTGGGGAGACTGATCTGGTCTGCAGACTGTAGTTTGCCAACTCCTGTTATTAAGAAACATATTTATGAGACCTGGTACATTTATATTCTATTTTTTATATTCTCATATGGGAACCAACCAAATATATTTTCTTAAAAGCAGATTCTTTTTTTTTTTTTTTTATTGCCATGTTCCAAATGGTTTTGAGGTATGGTAGCAAAATTAGCATCAATCTAGGAGAAATTATATTTACTATACAGTAAGAAGAATACATATTCAAATTCTGATTTACTAAATCATTGATTTTTATAACTAATTTAAATATTTTAATTTCTTGGTAACAGATAAGGACACTGAAGCACATTGAGACAATGTTTATTTCAAGTCTCACATGCAGTTTGCACAAGAGTTAGGTTTGTGACCTGGATCTTCTGGCATCCACCTGTTCCCATTTTATTCCCATTTTCATTCACTGATACCAAAATAAAAGGAATAATTATAGAAAGATTAGGCCAAGAATTTTAAAAAAGGCTTCCTAGACTTTATTTAAAGACCGTGGAAAATGGATTTTAGTTAATATTGTATATAGTATGAGTTAAATGAATATATGTGAATATATACACAAAGTGTATTAAGCTTCAGTTTAAAGTTTTTTCACGGTAGGAGGGAAAGGAAGGTGTAGAGTCCTGCTATTAACCTAATTTATGATGTTTACTTATTCCTACCTATCTGACTAATGCTCCTTTTGTTCTCTTTATAATTCTTAGTTTTTATCTACGATGTCATTTCCCCCAAGAGCTGCAAACATTAGCTGATTAATACTCAGTCTTCTTAGCTGCTGTGATCAGTGGAGGTAATCTTTTATAGCATGTTGATATCTAAATCAACATAATATATCTAAATCACCTTTGCTAATCTGCTGGCATTTGCTTAGTGTTTCCAGAGCTTATATCTCCACTACAATAGTGTGTATGGAAAAAGAGGTACCCAGGACATAAAATTACAAGAATTCAATTCTGTAATAGAGAATAGGTTTCATTTTTGCAGTTTGAATTATTTCATCAAAGTCTTTAAAAACCAACCTACCTTCCTTCCTTCCTTTCTTCCTTCCTCATTCTCTCTCTTTCTCTTTGTTTAGGTTAAACTGAAGAGAAGTTTTCCATTTATAAACCACCATCTTAGATGACCATTTTCACTTATATTTCACACTCTTTGTTTCTTTGTACCCAAATAATGTACAACAAGAAGAAAAACATTTGGGGCTAGAAATAAAGAGTATATTTTGGAAATCTCTGCAGTCCAGCTGAATGTTATCTTCCAACTCAGTCATTTATTTTCTTGAAGATTTGGATTGTTAATTATCGCCAAATCTCAATTACTTGTATGTTGCATGAATTATCTGTACATATATTTGATAATAGATTTAATTTGGCTATGATGGTAGGCTGAATAATTGTCCCCAAAGATGTCCATATCCTGAATCCTGGAACCTGTGAATATGTCACCTTCTACAGCAAAAGGGACTTTGCACGTGTGATGAAGTTAAGGCTCCTGAGATGGGGAGATTATCTTGGACTCTCTGGGTGGATCCAGTGCAATCGCAAAGATCTTTATAAGAGGGAAGCAGGAGAGTTAGAGTCAGAGAGAAAAAGGAGCTGTGACAATAGAACCAGTGTTGGAATGCTGCCTTGAGCCAAGGAATGCAGGCATACTCTAGTAGCTAGAAAAGGTAAGTTACCAAATTCTTTTCTGAAGCCTCTGGAAAGAACTCAGCCCAGCCAATACCTTAATTTTAGACTTCTGACCTCCGTGTTGTTTTATGCCATTAAATTTGTGGTGATTTGTTATCGTGGCAACAGGAAACTAATACAGTTACTGTCCTGGATTATCAAAGAATGAAAGTATGTTTGAATTTCAGAATGAGCATCCATAAGAGAAATAACCAGTTTCTGTTTCTCAAAACTAAAGCACATGTTTTTGTAAAATATAAATTTGCTTTGGATTATTTGTTATTTTGTCTTTTTTTCCCCCTATGGGGTTATTGTGGGTTCTTAGAAATTATATTGATTTTAGGCTAGATTTCTCTTTGCTGCAACTGCTCTGTAGTTTGTTCTGATATTTGCTTATTTTCTTCTTGCTTTCTGTGAAATTTAAGGAACACTGTAGGGAAGTGGGGCTGGCCTATGTTAGCTAGTGCTTCCACAGTTCGGAGAAGGAATAGGCATGTGGATTCACTGCCAATTAGGCACAGAAAATATCCCCATTTTTTTCCATGGTCATTTTGCCTGCATGGCCTGAGGTGGAGCCAGGGGCCAAAACACAATAAGGGAAACAAAAATCTCCTGTTACAAATTAAATGGAAGAGAAGATAGAAAAAAGGAAGTTTCTCCACCCTTTCCTTTACTCAAGTGGCTTATGAACTCTAGCCATTAAATGGAGAATTAAGCTCCATTTTATAATCAAGCAGGTTTTGGATTTGGCCAGGGCCAAGAGGCAAAGGAGTTTTAAAAATTCAATAGGATGAGAATTTCCTAGGAGTTTAATAATAAACCTGGAAAAATGTTCAGTCACTTGCCTGCAGGACCCCTGGAACCCACACACTGTGGCCATGTATAGTCAATGCTCTTTGAAGAATCAGACTGCAGTTCCTGTGGTTTTATTGTGCCCGTTACTTGTAGCTGGTCTCAGTTTTTATTAAGCCCAGAAGGAATATCTTTCCTAAAACACTGACAGTGGCAAAGTTTAAAATGTAGATTCCAATAAACCCTCTGTTTTCGTCTTCCTTCCTACTGCCCGTTGGGGGTTGATTTGCTTCCCTTTCCTACATAATTTTAGAAAATATTTGCTTTGGAAAGTGGTTATATAATTTATTGCCCAAAGGATAAATGATTTGTCTTTACACTGGTACTGAATTTAAAACCTTTACAAGTGATTGTTTATGAATTGATGTATTCTCAAGAAAGACATTATGAAGTTGAGTGCTCATTACTTGCCAGCCAGGCTCTTGGTGGTACAGAAAATAAGATGGGATGTTAGGTATTTCCCTCAAGCAACTTCAAGCTTTATTGAGGAGACAAAATATAAATGTATAGAAAGAGCAGTTCATAAGGCACATATACATATGATCTCTTGCTACAATGAATGACGGGAAGTCAAAAGAGCGAGAGAAGAGAGTGGGCTGGATGGAGAGATCGAAACAAATCTCCCAGATGAGATGGGGTTGAGCTAGAGCCTGAAGTATGGGGAGGATTTAGGAACATGAAGAGGTGAGAGGGAGGGAGGAGAGAGTCCAAGATTCCAGGAGATGCCAACAGCAATAACGAGGACATCATTTTCCAAAGATTGAAAGGAGTCCTGATTTGTGCGACTGAAAATGCGTATTTATAATCTAATTTGAAGGCAGGGCACTGCAGTATTTTTCTTTTCTTTGGGATTCTAAAGAGAAACACACTCTTCATTCCCAGGTGGGGCACAGCTTTTCCTCTGTTTTGCCTCCTCAGCCCGTGAAGAGCTGTTTTAGCTGTAAGAGCAGGCTCTTCTCCAACAGGCACAGACTTATCTTAGGAGGCATAGCATCCTGTCACTTTTCACTTAGCGTTTGCTTCAAATAGATGAAAAAAAAAAATGTTCTAGCAAAGGGAAGTTTTGCAGTATCAACAAAACCTGTGTGAGAGTTAGTCCTTAACCAGATCATTTCCTTGTTAAGGCCCAGTGGTATCTCAGCTTCCCCATCCCCATCAAAAACCTTCAAAAAGGCATAATTTTGACATTATCAAAACATTGTCTTGTCTTTCTTTAATTTATTCATAGTTTTGACTGAGGTGCTGTAAGAAACAAAGCATTCTACCAGTCATGGTCCCTACCCTGAAAATTTGGAAATTATTTTTCATCTTTACAACTTGAAAGTATGAAAAACACCCTTTGAAAAGCAAAACCAAAGTGGGTTACATCATGTTCTTTGTTGAGGCAGGGCTTCCTAATTATCTCAAAGGAGTCAGAAACCTTTTGGAAGAAAAACTTAGTTTTGGAAATAAACTTTCCAAGAATAAAAATGTGCTACACGGCTGTGTGCTGTTATAACCAAGAGGGAGTGTGCAGGCTGTGCATGCAGCCAGCTGCCGTGGCATCTCCGGCACTTGTTTTCAATGTGCATACTCACGAAATACTCCCAAACCTATCTTTTTCCAACTCTTATTGGCTTGGCCCCTAACCTGTAGGATCAAACACTACATTCAATGGCGCCCTATAATAAAAATCCAGGTCTTTTAAGCCAAATTGAAAACCCTTCACATTCAACAGTTTTTGAGATCTTCCAAACATCCTCCACCCACTTTGCATACCATTCTTAGAGCCAAATACATTCCTCCTTGTTGCTTAAACCCAAAACCTATACAGTTGTGACTCCAGAATTTATCTCCTCTCACTGATCCAATGGGCTCCACTTCCACATTTCCAATATTCTATTGTGAAGTCCAAAACCAAACTAAGTTTCTACCTTCATGCCTTAAATCTTGCACTTCAATAATAACATCAACATTCCCCCTGATGCTCAAACTTGGGACTTTTAACTCATTCATGATCCCTCTCCTTTCCTCCTATCCTTCATCCTCCCTAGCGTTTGCATTCATACAGACACTGGTTCATGTCAGACTCTTCTAATTTCTTGCCTGATCAACACCACAGGTACCTCATTTTTCTGCTGTCTCCAATATATCTTTTACACTACCTTAAGTAAAGTGTCTTTCTAAAGCACAAATCTCTAAGCTAAAACTAAGAAAAAATATATTATCCTTTCAAAATCCTTTACTCAAAGAAAAATATCCAAACTTCTTGGTATGTATTATGGATTGCTTCGCAATCTGGCCCCAACCTACTTTATTTTTACTACTTTTCCACCCAACACCATCATGTATGGCATATTCTGGACGTAAAGAACTTGTTAGTACTTCCCAAAATACATTGTTCTCTGTTTTTTGTTTTTCCTCATTTTTACTTGGAATTCGTTTCCACTATAACAACATGTTAAAATCCTATCTATCCTTTCAGACAGTTCAAATAACATCACATCAATCACTCATTCTTGATTTTGTCCTTTCAACTCTCATTACCCTTTCTTTATCTCTTTCTTTCTTCTGGTACATATTAAATTCTACTCTATAGCCTAATTTAATAGAAG
Source organism: Tolypeutes matacus (assembly GCA_026826555.1). Classification (NCBI taxonomy): domain Eukaryota; kingdom Metazoa; phylum Chordata; class Mammalia; order Cingulata; family Chlamyphoridae; genus Tolypeutes; species Tolypeutes matacus. Next base: position 1,161,272 of record JAKSZT010010858.1, read on the forward strand.
AAAGTTTAGGCACAAGTCTGAGCTTTGCCTCACCTCTGATCTTGGGCAAGATATTTAATTCCTTATTAAATTATTATTATACCACATACCATTTTATTTTATGTGATTTTGTTTATTTTATTTTGAAAGAAGGTTTAGATTAAATAAATGTTACATTGAAAATATAGGGGGATTTCAATACATCCCACCTCCCTTCTCACACTTTTCTCCATTAATTAACATCTTTCATTAGTGTGATACATTTATTACAAATGATGAACACATATTGAAGTATTGCTGCTAACCATGGTCTATCATTTACATTATAATTTACACTCTGCACCACACAATTTTATAGGTTTTGACAGAATGTATAATATCCTGTATCTGCCATTGCAATTTCATGCAGGAAAATTGCAATGTCCCCCAAATATCCCATGTTACACCTATTCTTCCCTCTCCCTCCCCTTATAAACTCTGGTGGCCACTGCTTCTATCTCAATGCTACAAATTCTTCCATTGCCAGAATAACATCTACTTTAGCCCATAGCTGCATTCTTCCCTTATGTTTGTTCACTCCTCAGTCTTGAGGATTTTGGGATGGTGATGCCCACTCTGTTTCTGATTGAAAGGGGGCTTAGATCCCATGGGACAGATGGCTGGAACTGTCTTACTTGCAGTTGTAGTTACCCTCTGTTTTTTGGGATGGGCATTGTTCATCATCATCCTTTTGTTAGTTGTCCTGGGTGAGTCTAGTGAACTGGAGAGTAGGTGCTGCAACTCTGCTGAGATTCTTTGGAATAATTCCTTCTTAGTCAGTAAGAAATTGATACTCTTTCTAACTTCTAGGGGTAAAGTATATCAATATCCTTGCTAAATTATGCAGTGCTACAAATGAGATTGTATTTGAGGAACCATAAGATGGTTATGATACTGAAGCTATGTTTGAGATTCAGTGGGGTGGAATCATTGAAATCAATCCTTTCTGTTTGAACTGGTTAGGAGTGGGTTTATGCACAGTAAACACAGTTGGCAGAGAGAAGAGTCCAAATAATCTTGGAATTAACAATGTCTATCTCTAAGTTCATAGAGGTCCAATTGTTAGTATTGAATAAGTAAAAATGCATGTTTTCTGAGTTGGGTGAATCTGGGTTTAAATCCTGAGCTGACTCCCACTAACCATGTGACACAAAGTAAGTTATCTTATCTCTAAAGCCTGAGTTCCTCATCTGTAAAAATAATTTATGGTTAAAGAGTTGAAGGGGCCTGCTGTGCAGTGTATCAATGCTGTGAAGTCTCACTTCTTATAGTGACAAAATTATAGGGAAATTCAAAAGAAAGGGATGTCAATTACTATAAGAAATGGAGAAGAAACTCAGTCTCCTTGGTCTCCTGAAGAAGTATTTTCAGCTGTTGGTTTAGTCATAGAACTGGGGTTACTCATATCTGAGCAATTTCAGGCATCACCCTATTCATCATTCAAAAGAACATGAAGTTGTGCTCAGGAGTCACATGGTGCTGATGAAGAGTGGAATACTCTCAATAAAGTTCTCAGGAAATGCTGGAAATTTTGAGGAAATGCTGGTAGACACATGAGGCAGACACATTGGTTGGGTTATTTTCTTCTTATCTCCTCATCTTTAGCTCTACACCCTTGGCTCATAGACCTTCCAACACTTTGACTTTGGAATTCTAGCCTCCAGAAATATGCAACAATAAACATCACCCAATTTGTGGTACTTTGTAGTGAAAGTCATAGGAAACTGATACACCACCCAAAATACTTTCCTCTGGAATTTACAGTATCTCTGACCAAATGCTATATAGGATGTCAAGTAGGTTTGACTCACCTCCCAAGACAATGACTGAAGTGGCTGAGTTAAGGATTGTGAAGCTTTGTCTGAGCTCATGGGAAAGAGGGTCATGTGCATGCCACTGGGGCAGTGGCAGCAAGCAAGCAATGTGCTTTTCATATTTGATGACTGTAGAGAACAAATGTCCCTGGAATGGTTCAAGGGAGCACTATGTTAGACACATATTTAAAAGCTTAAGGTCTAATTTTAAGCCCAAGGATATTCGTCTAGTTTGGAAATCATAGAGTTTTGATTGTAAACATGAAGTCCTTTTTATTGTTGTAATGATTCTAACTAATCTGTGATTATTCTGACTAATGATTCTGAAAACTAAAATCCTTAGAGAATAAAGCAAACAAACAAAACCACCAAAATATTAAATGCACATAACAGGATGAACCCTATTTGTCAAACTATACATAGCCCCACTTTTTCCACTTCTTCAGTTCTCAGCCTGAAATAAGAATTGGCAATGCTTTTGAAATTTAATTGTTCCAACGTAATACATAAAATGAACTATGTTTCAACACCACTGTAGGATTCATTTTTAGAACTATTAAATGCATTTTATAGCAATGGATTTTCATGATTTGGGGCCACTTCATTTTGACCTGTAGGAATATTTGCAATGAATCTCAATCTTTCCTCTATGTCTTGATAAAAGCTTCTAGCCCTCTTGCATTCTTTTGTCTTCTGATTCAAAGACTGAGGTTAATAAATAAATAGCAGCCTTTTTTGCCAATCCATTCTGCCCAAGTCCTGGAAGAATTTGTGCGTTCTCTGTTGTCAAGAGCAGTTTTCTAGTATCTAAATAAATAACTCAGGTAAAAGTTCCCCTTTGGGGTGGGGGTGGGGTGTGGGGGAGGAGGAGTATTTTCATTTCCAGAGCAGTTCCCTTAATCCTTATCTACATTTGCCTTAAAAACTAAGCTGTGGTTGTTACTTGAGAGTGAGAGTGTGCAGATATTTTAGTTAGACTCAATCTCAGCTCATTCCTTCAGGACCTCAGGGGATCCTTTGCTCTATTGCTCAAATCCCCTCTCAGTTCTCCTTCATTTGTTAAACCGAGGTCCAGAGATTACAGTTAAGCCTAGCAATGCATGCTGCTATAATGCTGATCATTAAATGCCTTGTCCAGATGGTCCCTGCTCTCACTGACAGATATTAAGTCTAAATTGTTTAGCGCCAGTGTTTCTTGTAGACTGCCCAGTATGTTTACTGTGGTCCATTTACAGGAGGGCAACATTAAGCAGATCAGATGCTAACATTCTGGCGCTAGCCCTGATGAGAAAAGTGGCAGATCTGGGGAGAAATGTGAAGGACATAGCAAATGAGTTAAGTTACACCCTATAGCCCCAGCAACGTGAGGGCAGCCAAATATTTTAGTAATCTGCCAGAGACAAGTAGGAATTCAAGCTTAGTGCTCAATTCATGCTGGCCTGGAGATTAGCAGTACAGCAACTTATACATCAAACTTTGAATCATGGAAACAGCAAGCAAGCCACAGGGGGGAAAAAAAAAACCCATCAGCTTTACACCTACCTTAAGGTTATTCTCATAAATGTCAATCATGCTGAGATCAGTGGGTTTTCTGAAGATATGCATCACAAGAGATATACAACTCACTTGCATGCTTAAAAGTTGCATTCTCCTTTTAACATTTTGCACTAACATCCACTTCATTGTGGAGCGAATTGCTATATGGTGCGGTGTGAGAACACAGGCTCAGGCTCAACGGAAACTTTCAGCAAATGACTGTTTTATTACCTATACAGCGAAAAGGGTCCAAAAGAGCAGGGGAAGAGATCTCACTGTGGCTGGTCTCTTGGGGTGGCCAACTGCTCGGGTCAGGTTTGGTGGATGGCAACTCCTCTTGCCCCACTTCACGCTGGAGAGGAGAGATCCTGTGCTGTTTGTGTGTTGATTGCAGGCATACTTTGTTTTGTTGTGCTTCACCTTATTGTGCTTTTTACAAATTGAAGATATTACACTTTTTGCAAATTGAAGGTTTGAGACAACCCTTCACCGAACAAGTCTATCGGCACCATTTTTCCAACAGCATGTGTCTCTATGTAGCATTTTGTCATTCTCACTATACTTCAAATTTTTTTATTATTAAATCTGTCAGAGTGATCTGTGATCAGTGATCTTTGATGTTATTATTGTACTTGTTCTGTGGCATCAAGAACCATGCCCATGTAAGTGAACTTAATCAATAAATGTTGTGTGTGTTCTGACTGATCCACCATTGGGTCCTTTTCCCATCTCTCTCCCTCTCCATGGGCCTCCCTATTCCCTGAGACAAAATGGTATTGAAAGGAGGCCAACTAAGAACCCTACAAAGTCCTCTAAGTGTTCAAGTGAAAGGAAGAGTTGCACATTCTCACTTTAAATCAAAAGCTAGAAATGATTAAGCTTAATGAGGAAGGCATGCTGAAAGCCAAGATAATATGAAAGCTAGGCCTTTTGCCACAGAAAGTTGGCCAAGTTGTAACTGCAAATGAAAAGGTCTTGAAGGAAATTGAAAGTGTTACTCCAGTGACTGCATGAATGATTAGAAAGCGCAACAACCTTACTGCTGATATGGGGGAAATTTACTGGTCTGGATAGAAAATCAAACCAGGCACAACATGCCCTTAAGCCACAGCCTAATCCAGAGCAAAATCCTAACTCTCTTCAATTCTATGAAGGATGAGATTGATGAGGAAGCTGCAGAAGAAAAGTTTGAAGGTGGCAGAGGTTGGTTCATGAGATTTAAGAAAAGAAGCCGTCTCCACAACATAAAAGTGCAAGGTGAAGCAGCAAATGCTGATGTAGAAGCTGCAGTACATTACCCCGAAGATCTAGCTAAGATAATAAAGATGGCCATACTAAACAAAAGATTTTCAGTGTAGACAAAATAGCCTTCAACTAGAAAAAGATGCCATCTAGGACTTTCATAGCAGGAGAGGAGAAGTCAATGCCTGGCTTCAAACATTCAAAGGACAGGCTGACTCTCTTGTTAGTGGCTAATGCAGCTGCTGACTTTAAGTTGAAGCCTATGTTCATTTGCCATTTTGAAAACCCAGAGCCCATAATGATGTTAAGTCAACTCGGCCCATGCTCCACAGATGGAAAAACAAATTCTGGGTGACAGGTCATCTGTTTACAATATGGTTTACTGGATATTTGAAGCCTGTGTTGAGACTTACTGCACACAAAAAAAGATACCTTTCAAAATATTACTGCTCATCGACAATCCACCTGGTCACCCAAGAGCTCTGATGGAGACGTATGATAACATTAATGTTGTGTTCATACCTGATAATATACCTTCTATTCTGCAGCCCATGGATCAAGGCTCATTTCAAATTTCAAGTATTATAATTTAAGAAATACATTTCATAAGGCTATAGATGCTATGGATAGTTATTCCTCTGATGGATCTGAGTAAAGTAAATTGAAAACCTTCTGGAAAAGATTCTCCATTCTAGATGCCATTAAGAACATTCGTGATTCATAGGAGGAGGTCAAAATATCAACATTAACAGGATCTTGGAAGAAGCTGATCCCAACCTTCTAGCATGACTTTGAGGGGTTCAAGACTTCAGTAGAGGAAGTTAACTGCAGATGTGGTAGAAATAGGAAGAGAACTAGAAATACAAGTGGAGACTGAAGATGTGACTGAATTGCTGCAATCTCATGATAAAACTTGAATACATGAGGAGCTACTTCCTATGGATGAGCAAGGTAAGTGGTTTCTTGAGATGGAATCTAGTCCTGGTGAAGATGCTGTGAACATTGTTGAAGTGACAACAACGGATTTAGAATATTATATAAAGTTAGTTTATAAAGCAGCAGCAGGGTTTGTGAGGATTGACTTGAATTTTGAAAGAAATTCTCCTGTGGGTAAACAATCAACATCCACTACCCCTAAACATAACTTTTTATATAGACTGGGAAATAAAAAAAATTTGTGACTCACTGTATTGCAGTGATCTGGAACTGAACCCACAATATCTCTGAGGCATCCTGTATTTATATACTGCAGGGGGAGGGGGCCTTGCCACTGAGTGTTCCTGTCCTGATAAGCAGCTGAGGATGCTTGCTCCCTCTCGCTGGGTTTAATATATGGCCAGGCCTTTCCATTAGCCCTAAATGCAGAATGGAAACATATGGAAAAACCTGTACTTAATAGAAAAGTAGGCAGGGGTAGGTGAGGACTGCGAGGTGGCCACTGGGCATGTCCCTGACTTCCTCAGCGTTCACAGCCCTCTTCAGTCCACTCTTCTCCTAGCTCAGTTATCAACTCAGTTAATGCCAATAGGTATCATCTGGCTTTGGCGCCGTAAGAGCAAAAGGCTGAAGTAATTTTCCTCATTTTTGTTTATTTTCATTTTTAAATAATGGGCAGAGACCCCTTGAAGGTGCAGAATGACTTAACTTAAAATTCAAAGTCGTGTTTTGAGTGGTGAGATCAAACTCTTTAAAAAAGAAAGACCAGGAGTCAATTATATGCAAGGCACTTGGCTTCATAACATCATGGATACAAGAAACTACAATCAGATTCCTGTCATTAAACAATTTACATCAACTCTCTCCCTCCACTGGGCCAATAAAATAAATTTTAGGTTTTCCTTTTAAACTCTTATCATGGATGCAGTTTCTAGAAAGCCAGCAATTGCTTGATAATTTATAACCATCGATGAAGTACAATTTAAATAATTCTGGCTGCCTTTTAAAAGATGGGCTGGAAAGTGCAGGAGGAGAAACAGGAAGATCCGTTGAAAATTTAGCACAATATTGTGGTTGAGAAGCCCATAACCGAGTGCACTGTACACAGGGAGAAAGGTAACTAAGGGTGATGCCTTTATTGTGGTCTTTTGCAACATCACCCATAACTTGTAAGTTTCTAGATCTGTTGAGTTTAAAACATACATATTTATTTTTCCTTTGGAAACAAAACAAAGCAAAATATTTCAGCCACCCCAGATTGATGGAATAATGTTTTGCAATTAGTCATTTTTATGACTTAAATTAAGTTTTAGGGCAATGAAAATGGACGCTACGAGTTGGGAGGAAGCAAATCTAGATCTGAAAGCAACAAGGTAATTTTTCTCTATGGATTTTTAAATTCCATTCAATCTCTCCCTTTGATAGCAGCGGCGATGGTTTGCTGTGTGTGCTTCAAGCGCCTGAAACGCTCCTCCTTTCTCTAGACTTCAAAGTATAGAAATTGTTCCATCCCACTTTTCTACTTCAAACCACACTGGCTGGTGGTCAGACTTTGAACTCTGGATGAGAATAGAATTAGCCTTCAGGAACTTTGGGAGAGATTTATAAAATCAGCAATGAACGTTTCTCTGCTCTCAAAAGACTTTTTGCTCCATTCCAGATAACATCCCTGGTGGGCTATAATAAGCATACTTAAAAAAAATTCCTCTTGGATCTCTACTGGCCCACTTTCTGGTTTTGAACAGCTACCCAGGAAACTATTACCTCTAAAACTGTTCTGGTCTTATGTGAAGAAGGCAAACATGGGAAGATTTCCTTAGTCTTCTCTAAAGGTAGGATTAGAATTGAAGAATACAGACACTTTAGGACTTTTGACTCAATTTCATCCTTGTTACTTGACTCTGAGTATTCAGATAACATTATTTTGTTTAATGGTAGGAAGTTACAGTTGTTTCAGGTGTTTTTTCTCTATCAACTTGGAAATTTCAGGTGAATGAAGTGCATTTATTTTTCCTAGTAATCTTTGATAATCTATTTACAAATTTTAATAGACGTGTTGTAAAAAGTGCCCTGAAACGGGAGTGTTTGAAGAAGACACTTGTTATTGAAAGGAACTTCAATCTTAGCCTCTTCTCAGAATTCTAGGTGTCCAACAGTTGCCACCTGAGTTCCTATGAGAATATCAAGTTCAAGGAGTTCAAAGATAAATTTGGAGACATCCTTAACAAACCATGTCTTTTTCCTTTAGCACCTTTCTTGCTGTGTGGTGCCTGCATCCTGCAACTGCTTAATCTCCAGACCAGAAACATGCAGTATGGCTCTCAATGCTTCATCTTCTTATTCTCCTTATCTAGCAGATCCCCAAATCCTATTGATTCTACTTTCTTGGTGTTTCTAATCTGACTCCTTTTCTCAAAACCCTCTATGAGTTCCTCAGGTTAAAGTTTTCTATCTTGACTGGGCTACTGCAATAGGTTTCTGATTTGACCAGGTTTCCCTACTCCATCTCATCGTTCACATGGTACCCAGAATGTTCCAAACATGCATATTTGATTGTATTACTCTGCACTCTGATATTTATTTCTTACCTGTAGTTTGTAGTCTGTAAGTCCTAGGATGTAGAATAAAAATTCCTCTAAGATCTGGACCCTGATTGTATTCAACCTTGTCTTTCTCTGAGCTTCCTTCATATCTGATACTCCAACCATAACAAACTATGCATAGTTACCTTAAAAAGTTAAGCTACTTTATTTATCCTATTATTTGCCAATGCTATTCTCTCTGTGTGGGAAAAATATTCTAGGCATTGTGCTAAAGAAAATATTGTTTTCTTTTATAGAGAGGGAAACTATGGATTAGTGAGGTTACATATCTTTCCTATTATTATCCTAGTAATCGGTTTTGTATCTCTAGTCAACATATACTTCTGATTCTACTTGTAAATATTTCTGTAATCTGGATTTTCCATTTTCTTTCTGTTTCTACAGCCATTTATTTATTCATTCATTCAATAAGTATTTTTTGTGCATTGAAATGTGTTGGACACATGTGAGTGATACAATCAATGGTGGCATCTTAATGTTAATTCTGTATTGCAGCCAGCCTGTATTAGCTCTCTCTTCCCGACTTGGTATTCAGTGACATCATTTTGAAGCTTAAAATTGGCCACAAGTCAGGATTTTCTTCCTCTGGAGAATCAGTTGTTAAATCTTTACCAGCACACTACTGCATCTCATAACCCCTCACCTCTCTATTAGAATAACCTCCTAACTGGGAGTTTATTGAAGTATATCACTCATAGATAAACATACACAAACAATAAGTGTATAGTAATAGTTGTGAACTTACAAAACAAACACATAGCATCATACAGGGCTCTCATACCACCCTACCACCAATACCTTGCATTGTTGTGAAACATTTTTAACCAATGATGAAAGAGTATTCTCAAAATATTACTACTAAGTGAAGTATCTTACATTGGTGTATTTCCCCCCCAACCCACCCTATTATTATTATAGCAATTATACATGAACATACATAAGCAATAAGTATATAGTAAAAGTTAACTTACAAAGCTAACACGCATAAATCATACAAGGGTTCCATACAGCACCCCACCACCAACACCTTGCATTGTGAGATATTTGTTACAAATTATGAAATAATATCATCAAAATCTTACTACTAACTATAGTCCATATCTTACATTTGGTGTATTTTCCCTCCAACCCACCCTATTATTGTTTTTAAAAATATATTATAATTACAGAAGTTGTGACCTTACAAAACAGTCATGCACATGTGCAGAATTCCCATACAACAGCCCTCTATCCACACACCACACTGTGGTGGAACATTTGTTACAGATTATAAGATAATATCAGATTATTACCACTATTCCTGGTCAACAGCATACATTTGGCACACTCTTTCCATACTCTATCATTATCAACATGGCACATTTTTGGCATAGATGCATGAGTATTACAGTATTGCTGTTAACCACAGTCCATAAGTCACTTCAGTTTTCCCATGCTTCTCCACATTCCCACCACCCTGCAATAGTGATGTTCATCTGCTTTAGCTCACAAAGGACACTCTTGCATCTGTACCTTCAACAACAATTCTCATCCACCTCTGTGTTTACTATGTTATTCAGTCTCTAGATTATTCTCTAGCTTTCTTTCAATTGAAATTTACATCCCTAGACTGTCCTTTCCAGCCACATTCCCATTTATAAACCAGTTGTTACTCACTATAATATGTTATCCTCAACTCTATCCATTTCCACACTTTTACAGTTAAGTTAATTAGAAGTTCTACATACATTAAGCTTCAGCAGTCCATCTCAGGCCTCCTCTTATCTCCTTTAAGAATACACCACCTACTACCAGGTCTTGAAGATGTTTTCCTACATTTTCTTCCAGAAGCTTTTTGTATTTAAGTTTTTGATCCATCTTGAGTTAATTTTTGTATAAGGTGTGAGATAAGGGTCCTCTTTCTTTTGGCTATGGTTATCCAGTTCTCTTAGCACTAGTTGTTGAGTGGACTGTTCTGCCCATACTGGGGTGGGTTTGACAGGCTTGTCAAAAATCAGGTTCAGGGTCTGTTTATGAACCATCAATTCAGTTCCATTGGTCTATGTGTCTGTCTTTATGCTGGTACCATGCTGTTTTTTTTTTTTACCACTGTAGCTAGGTAATATGATTTAAAGTCTGGAAGTAAGAGTCCTCCAACTTTGCTTTTCCTTTTTAAGATGTTTCTGGCTATTTGGGACCCCTTACTCTTCCAAATAAATTTGATAATTGTATTTTCCACTTATTTAAAAAATGTTGGTGGAATTTTTATCAGGATTGCATTGAATCTGTATATCAATTTTGGTAGAATTGATATCTTAATGATATTTAGTCTTCCAATCTGTGAACATGGAATGTTCTTTCAATTATTTAGGTCTTTTTTGGTTTCTTTTAACAGTGCATTGTAGTTTCCTGAATACAAGTGCTTTACATTGTTGGTTAAGTTTATTCCTAAATATTTGATTCTTTTAGTTAATACTGTAAATGGAACTTTTTTTTTCTGACTTCCTCCTCATATTGCACATTACTAGTGTCTTTTAAAATCTATTTCACCAATATAAGTATAGCTACTCCAGCTTTTTGTTTTGTTTTGTTTTGTTTTTTTTGTTACTGCATGCTTGGAATATCTTTTTCCAGCCTTTCACTTTCAATCTATTGCTGTATTGGGTCTGAGTTGAGTCTCTTGCAGACAGCATATAGGTGGCTCATATTTTCCACCAGTCTGTGTCTTTCGATTGGGGAGTTTAATCCATAAACATTCAATGTTATTACTTTAAAGACAGTTCTTATTTCACCCATTTTGACCTTTGGGTTTTATCTATCATATTTTATTTTCACCACTCTTTTGAGACTTTTATTACTTCTACTGATATAATCTTTGTTTTTCCAGGCTCTCTTCTATGCCACTCTCTCCTGTGTTTTCTTTTCAGACTGTAGCATATCCTTTAGTTTTCCTGCAAAGCCAGTCTCTTGGTTACAAACTCTTTCAGCTTCTTTTTATATGTGAATAATCTAAATTTACCCTCATTTTTGAAAGACAATCTTGCTGGATATAAGATTCTTAGCTGGAAGTTTTTCTCCTGCATTATCTTAAATCTATTATACCATTGTCTTTCCTCCATGGTTTCTGATGAGAATTTGGTACTTGATCTTATTGGGTCTCTCTTGTATGTTATGCATTGCTTTTCTCTTGCTACTCTCAGAATTCTTTGTCTTTGGTATTTGAAATTCCGATTAGTATGTGTCATAGAGTTGGTCTATTTGGATTTATTTGGATGGGAATATGTTGTGCTTCTTGGACATGGATATCTATGTCCTTTAATAGGGTTGGAAAATTTCTACCATTTCTACCATTATTTCTTTTGAAAATATTTCTTCAAATATTTTTCTGCCTCTTTTCCCTTCTCTTCTCCTTTTGGGACACCCATGACACAAATGTCTGCCCATCTCTTCCTGTCATTTTGTTCCCTCAGTCCTTGTTCAACTTTTTCCATACTTTTCTTTATCTGTTCTTTGGTATGTTTGCTTTTGGAAGCCATGTCTTCAAGCTCACCAATCCTTTCTTCAGCCTACTTCAATGTGCTATTATATGATTCCATTGTATTTTTAGTTTCATTTATTGTGCCTTTCATTCCCGTAAGATCTACCATTTTTCTATGTATCCTTTCAAATTCTTCTTTGTGTTCATCCAATGTTTTCTTAATATCCTTAATCTCTTTAGCCATATCAATGAGTTCATTAAGGAGATTTGTTTGAACATCTATTATTACAATATCAACCCCTCTATGTCATCTGGAGGCTTATCTTGTTCCTTTAAGTGGACCATATCTTCCTGTTTCTTGGTATGGATTGTAATTTTTTGTTGGTGTCTTAGCATCTGGCTTACTAGATGTATTTATTGTGGGTGCAATTTCTCACTTCAGTTTAGGGCTTTCTTGTCCTTTCTCCCTTGCTGGTTGTGTAGTAGGAACCAAGGATGTAGTTGGTGCTGTAAGCTGTGGAGGCTCAAGCTACCCACATTGTCCCAGGGATTGACGAAGCATCTTCCACCTTTCTTTTTTGCCAGGGGTAGGGACAGAGCCACGGCTGTGTGTAATAATCCAAGTTGTGCAGGCCCAGATTGTAGTTGCCCAGAGCGACTGATGAAGCTTCACTCCCCTTCCTTTCCTGCCAGGGATGGGGATGGAGCCGAAGGTGTGGGCAGCAATCTATCCTGTGCATGTCCAAAATGACCTCAGTTGCCCTGGTAGACTTCTGACTATTCAGTCTGTGCCAGCTGAATGTACCTGCAGTTACATGGATAAGCTGGTGCAGGTCCTGCCAACTTGCTCCCTGCCAGAGGTGGGCCTGAAGCCTAGGTTAGGGCTGCAGTAAGATCTGGGTGGAAAGAAGCCAGTCCCCTACTGTCACTGTGATTTTCAATCAGCCCCACTTCCCCTCATGCCAGGGGCAGAGTCAAAATGGTGGCTACTGGCCTCTTTTGGACTTGGACAGGTTCAAACTTTAGTTGTTTTTAGGGTTATACTTTAGCCAGCTGAATTTACTAATCAGCAGCTGAAGTGGGTAGACAACCGTCTCTTCCTCCCCTGTTTTTGGGAAAATGGAGCTTCCAACTCCACTGCGCTGCCAGAGTAGGATGGTCACCAGCCTCTTCGGTTGGGCTCTATGTTCCCGGAGAGGCTTGCGCAGGTCCCTCCAGCTTCTTCCCTGCTGGAGGCGGAGCTGGGGCTTAGGCTAGAGCTGCCTAAGGGAAACGGAGCTTCCATTCCAGCCACAGAATAGCTGCTGAGGCAGCTTGTGCCACCAGTGGAGGATGCGCACACGCCTCCGCTGCGTAAAGTGCTCCACTTACAAATCTCTACAGATGGACAGTGCCCTCCTTCCATTCTTTCAAGGATGTTGCAGGATACTCTTCTGGTCTCCCGGGGCCCCCAAACATGTGATTTAGATAGCTCAGGGTGATTACTAACTGCCCTTTAGCAGGAGCTGACTCTAGGAGCTCCTTGCTCTGCTGCTGTCTTGCTGGTGCACTATATTTTTATAATTGAATTTTGAATGAATATTCATTTACTGTTACTTCTTTTGGCAAAGTTTTCTGGAATTTCTCTCCTTCCCCATTATAAGGAGAGTTAAGTGTCTTCTCTTAGCACTTCTTTCATTATTAAGTATGTACATCTGTGGTCACATATAACATTGTATGATAAAACTGTTTTCTTATAAATCTGATCTCCTGTTTGGTTTGAAGAAAAATACTGTGCTATTCATTTTAGTTAAAATTTTGAAAATGAGTGTATTACAGAATAGCAGTGCTATTATAAGTCCTATTAGTCAGGATAGTCATGGCTGTGCCACAATAATGAATACATCCATAAACCTGGTGGCTTTACACAATAAAAGTGTATTTCTCACTCATGCAAAGGTCAGTGCATGTTGGGGCACTTTTCCAGGGCCTCTCTCCTCCTTGCACTTTTCAAGAACGCAGTCTGCTTCTACTTCTTGAGGAAACTCCCTCTGTGGCTTCCAAGGTAGCTCAGCAGGGGAAGAGAGAGAAGAGAGAAGTGGAGGGGACACAACAGCTCTTGATTTCCACGTATCACTTCTTCTTACAGCTCATTGGCCAGAACTAGTCCTGTGACCCTAATCTAACTCTGAGGGAGGTTTGGAAATACAGGGGAGCACACTGTTATTTGGTGAGTATTAATCTCTGCCACAAAACATTAAAGTACACACTGGAAGGGGAATGCCATCCTGGGGTGGCTGAGTTGGGGGCAGCTTGATGGCAGAAATGGAGTTTATACTGGACTTGAAATATTTTCTACGTGCCTTTCATACTCATATTTCTATTTATGCTATTTGATTTTTTAAAAATTTCAGAATACAGTGAAAGCTTATTTATACAGTTTGGTTTAGAAGCCTCATTAAAAACTTAGCAGGGGTTTAGGTTTACTAATCAAAAACTGTTGTTAGATTGGCTTAGGCAACAGTAATGCCCGGAAGTTTGGAAAAAATGTCATTTTGTGGAACAGTAGTTAGATTAGTCAGGGAAAGTGCAGGGAAAGTACACCAAAGGTACATTTTACTAGACATGCTCTGTCTTTTTTGTCTCTTTGTTGCTCCCTACAGTGTCGATTAAGTTTTGGTTGGCTCAGTTAGACCATTCTCAAAATGGTAACAAATAATAATGCCTCATGCTTGTATTGTGCTTTCAAATTTATGAAGCAATTATATGTTCACCATTTACTTGGGATTCTTTCACTAATCTTTTGGTGTGTATTAGGCAGATATTTTAATTCCCATCTTGTGGATGAAATAATTGAAGATAACTAATTTCCCAAAGTAAGACAGATCATTTGTATCTGATATAGGAGTGAAGTCCATATTTCGGGATCTAAATCTTATGCTCTTTTTTCCTATATTATTCTTACCACTTTAATTGTCTTTTTAATGTTGATAAAATAAAAATCTTTTCCGACTCAAATTATTACTGAAGATCCACAAGAAAAACTGACTTCCTTGGGCCCAAATATTGCACCTAAATAAGTATTTCTTTGAGTGTTGACCAACCATGTAAAAATATGCAAAGAAATAGCTAGTAAAGGAAAAATAATAACAAACTAAAATTCTTACTCACATGAAGTGGTTATTTCCTCTTATCCTAGAGTTTCTGAAAAGAGTTTATATAATTTATAGTGTGGTTAAAGTGTAAATCTCATAACTAAATTTGCCTCCTTATATATTGCATCATTTATTCATTAAATATATATTGATCACTTATAACATGTTAACAGTAGAATCTGAAGATCCAGTAGGGAACAATGTATGCTTTTACCCATACAGAGGTATCACTAGAAAGCATAGTGATAGCCAACATGGGGCAAATACAGGCATGGTGAGAGAATGCTGTGAGGTTCCTGCAAAATCAGCGAGGGTTAAGGAAGCCTCCCTGGCAGAGACAACGTGGAAAGCAGTTAAATTCTAATAAGCATTCACATCTAGATGTGAACTTATTTAAAAAAAAAACGAGCAAAACCCTTTTAGTAAGTAAAAGAGTTTCAGAGCTGTGGTTCTTAAATTCTAGTGTGTCCCACCCCTGGAGTTTTTCTGATTCCTTAGGACTGGGCAGGGTCCTGAGAATTTGCATTTCTAACAAGTTCCCAGATGCTGCTAATGCTGTGGGGCCACATTTTGACAAACAGCGTTTTAGAGCAAAGGACCGGTTTGAGGGTTACTGACTTTCACCTTTACCTTTGCCGTTTTGCCCTAAACATACATTCCAAAAGTAATTAGTGTTTATTACAGAGTTGCTTAATGCTCCTGAATGAATAAGTGAGTGGATATAATCAATTATCCCCCATTAGTTATAGCGATATTGTGGATTTACTCTTATTTCAGATTCACAACGAATACATAAGCTATAGAGAGAGGATTTATCTGGAAAGCTGCAACTCGAAGAATTCACTAGGTTTGCTGGCTTTGTCTCCTGACTGTTTTTAGGACAACTGATTGAAAAAAAACATTCTTTTAAAAATAGAGAAGAACTCACTTGGCTATTTATAACCTGATAGGTTAAAACATGTGAATAGGAAAATCGTTGACTCTTAGAACCTACACAAGCTTTTTCTAAAAACTCAATGAACTAATTCATAGGAAAGTCCATTAAGAAATCTGTAGTTCTGGACAAGAATTCTTAGAGCGGAGAGATTTAGGGAAGGGGTTAAAATGCTAAATTATCTACCCTGCTGGAAAAAAAAAAATTCGATTCGAAGGAAGCTGCATTTTCGTGATTAAAACCGGCAGAAACTCTTTCTCTTCAGTGTTTCCTGGCAACAGCTGGAAGCAGATGGAGGGAGGGAAAATAAATCGTCTTGGCCTTTACCCAACTCTTCTGCCTTTAGTACCTTCTCCCCAGGTTCACTTGTTTTAAAGGCCTGATTGGGCTGGGAGAAGTCAGAGGAAAAGAGTGGCCATCCCACTTGATTCAAAGCTTGAGTTTTCGCTCTCAGAGGCTTGCTGATTGTACAGGGTAGAGGATGTTTAGGGTTTTGGGTTCTCATCTACTTAATGGAGCAAAGCCCTACAGATTGGAATGAGTACAATTTGGGGGTATGGTTTTAAAGATGAGTGGGCAAGTCTTTGAAGGATGTTGAAAAGGCAGTGCCTTAGTTTCCCATGGATGCCATAACAAAGTACCACAGATTGCATGGCTTAAAGCAGGGCTTCTTAGCCTTTTTTGTTCCATGGACCTCTTTGCCAGTCGGGTGAAAACCACAGACCCCTTAGTAAGTCCACACTATACCGTGTATTATTTAATAAATATACCACACACACCAACACATCCCCACAAGAATAATGGTTTTTTGAATTTCATTTCAAGCTCATGGACCCCTGGTTAAGAACCTCTGCCTTAAAGTAACAGGAATTTCTTGTCTCACAGATCTGGAGGTTACAAGGCCAAAATCAAGGTGTCAGCAGGGCAATACTCCATCTGAAGCAGGTAGGAGAGAATCCTTCCTTGCCTCTTTCAGCTTCTGGTGTTTGCCATGAATCCTCAGTGTCCCCTGGCATTTAAATGCATCACTCCGAGCTCTGCCTCCTCCCTCTTCCCATAGCCTTCTCTCCCTATAAGGACTAGTCATATGGATTAAGGGCCCACCCTGCTCCAGTATATCTTTTAAGTAAACTAATTCTATCTATCGGCATTAACTCTATTTTCAAGTAAGGTCCTATTCACAGGTATTAAGGCTTAGAACCTCAACATATCTTTTGGGGGACACATATCTTTTTGGGGGGGCTCAATTCAACCCATAATAGGTAGAAAATCCTGATTCAGAGCAAGACTGTGGCCACGAAAGAGATGAGCCAGATAAGAGAAGAAAGAAAAAAGTTTCCCAGTCCCTTACTATGGGCCAGTTAATTTATAAGCTTTATCTCGTTTAGTTCCACCAGCAATCCTGCAAGATAGATACTAGTAAACAGTTTACACATGAGGATCGTGTCTGGACAGAGCAGGTTAGTAGCAGAGCTGGGATGGGATTCCAGGTCTTTGGATCCCAAAGCCTAGTTCTATTTCACCATACCAAACATCTTCTCAGGGAAAGGCAGGAATGGCAATTTTAGGCTCAAAGTGGATGTTATGGAAGAGAGAATATGGATATATAAATATTGAAAGAAATCTGAGCAATTTTCATGATAGTCACACCCTACATACTATTTAAACTAGGAAAAAAGAATTAATCGATTTCCACATGAGAAGTTGAGTTTGTGGGTCTCTTAGAAACTTCCCTACAGTTATTTCCTCTGCTTCAGCCCTGTGTTTTGTATTAGCATCCTGGGTCTATTAATTATTCCAAAGGTTCTAAGCTTAAGCAATCAATTCCCCATCTGTTACTGATTTTCTAACACAATGATAACAGAACTTCATTGTCAGCTGCCAGTGAGCTGTTGCACGCCGGCATGGCATCTCTCGCAGTCAAAGGTTGCCTTTTAGCATTGCTCTTTGGGGATGGCCTTTTGGGATTCTCCCTGACCTTCCAACAAAATCTCTCTCTTAGCTCATGTCTAGTGCAGAGTGACAAAGCCACTTAAGATGGTCAGTTTTTAGGGCTAAGTTATGAGCAACATAATAAAAACAGAGGGGGTGAGCCCTTCCTAATGAACTGCTTCCTTCTCTTAACCCTTTCTGTCTTGAACCCTGTTTGAACACAGTGTTATGCCTTATTACCTTGCTTCCTCGATGCAATTATATCTTATGGGAAAAAAATCTTCCAGCTGTTTCCAAGTGGGCATCTTCCTTAAACAATTAACCTCTCACTAAGGAGGACACTGGTTACTGAGACCAGTTTCCATGTCACAATTTGTAAAAATCATTTTTAAAAGACTGTCACCGTAAAATAGAGCATGCAGCTTTGTGTATAAGTATGTAAATCATTTTTGTAAATAGCTATTTACTAAGGATGTGTAGCAATTTGTGCTGGGTGGGAGGTAAAGGATGAGATTTCACCCTGTAGCAGTGAGGTGCACATACTCCTCAATTATCTGTGCTAATGGGGACAATGATAACAAGGATAATGGTGAAAACACCAAGACACAAATAAGCCAACTCCAATCTCATATCTACCTTCTGCTCCATTCATATTTACCTATATTTTAACTGAACTTGTCTATTTCAGAGTCAGAATCCCATTCACTCCTGAGTCCAGAGGTACAAAGAATTTAACTGCAGTATCTTGGACAGAACGTAGCCTCAAACAACTTTAAATTATAGAGGCCTTGCATCTCTTGACAATCTCATGTGTTCAAAGATGCCTGTGTTAGCTCAGTCTGTTCCCTCCAGCACCATATGTATAATTAGGAGCTTACCCCACGCCCAAGTGAACAACTTTTTTGGAGACCTTTCTTCTGCTAATTCCATCAAGATTTCTAATTTACTGTATCTTTTTGCCAGCCTCATCACTAAATATTCTCCCTTTTTCAAGTCAGAGGACAAAGAGGAAGGAAAATAATATGGCCTCCTAACCCTTTCAGCAGACCAGTCCTCTCTGTGTTTAGAATGTTTCAGCAAAATTTCTTGAGTGGCAAAGATACCATATTAGCCTCATTTTCTTCTTGGCTATTTTTCTTTTGGGTTTCTCTTGCTCTTTTTCCTGAGTGGCTTAATTAACACTAAACTGGATTTCTTTGCTGAAACTAGAATCCTCAGAAGTGTTTAATATTCACCTGGAATCGTAACTCTTTGTTAAAAGAAGCTTTGCTTAACAAGTCATTCTATAAACATTTCCTGAGTACCCAGGAGTGCTAGGCAAGTTTACATCGTCTTTACCACATAGAGATGAGCTGTCCAATTTGGTAGCCATTAGCCACTTGAAACATGGCTAGTCCAAATTAAGATGTGCTGTAAGAGTAAATACACACTGGATTTCAAAGATTTAGAACAAAAAAAAAATCTCAGTCATTTTTATATTGATTACTTGTTGAAAAGAAAAGATTTTTTGGTCTTTTTGGTTAAATAGACTATATTATTAAAATTAATTTCATCTACTCCTTTTTACTTTTTTGTGGATGTGGCTACTAAAAAACGTAAAATTACATATGTGCCTGAATTTGTGGCCTGTGTTATGTTTCTACTGCTCAGCATTGATAGAAAGAGCTGCCCAGCGCTGTGAAAGCGGTGTGCAGCAGGCTTCGGAAGGAGCTGCTGAGTGATGTTTTCTGGCCTAGGCAAATCAGGTTACAGGGGGTGGGAAGTTTCTTTTGAAGGGTTTCTCAGAGGATGAGGAATCGTTAGGCACTTGGGCGGTGGACTGGAACAGTTATGTTCCAAGTGGTGGATGCAATCGGCAGAAAGACAAGGACACGGGAAACTCTAAGTGGTTTAAGGATGCTAGAGTTTAGAACATGCATTGGGGACCAGAAGATAATGAACATAATGAGCATGATTTTAGAAGAATCTATTAATCCAAAATAAGCTTCTGTTAAGTAATGTTTCAAATTATAGATTATTTATTATTTTATTTACATATTTATTTATTTTCAGGAGGTACTGGGGATTGAACCCAGGGCCTAGTACATGGGAAGGAAGCACTCAGCCACTGAGCTACATCCACTCCCCAATGAGAGTTGGGTTTTTTGTTTGTTTGTTTTTAGGAGGTACCAGGGATCGAATCCTGGACCTCGTACATGGGCAGCAGGCGCTCAACCACTTGAGCTACATCCACTCCCAAGTTTTTTATGTAATGTAGAAAAAACTAATGACACCAAAGAGGAAGCGGGAATTTGTCCCTCCCCAACCCTGCAAATTGTAGGAACAAAAAAAAAACCCAGAAATGCGGCGAATCAGAATTAAAAAAAACACCATTTTCCTTTACTATTGGAGAGTGCTTGCATACTTCCAAAGAATAAGGGAAGCTTCCCAGCTTATTCTTGGGGGATTTGGAGAGGTCATATGGGGCAGGTAGGGCTCCAAGGGCAGCTACCACTGTCCAGTATTTCCGAAAGGCAGTAGGGTGGTGTTGTGTAGGGCCTTGAGACTGTGAAAGACCAGGGGCCTAACAAGGCCTAGGGTAGTGCTAAAAATTCCACAGAGCATGGGCAGCTTGCACAGGGGCAAGCGGCCAGGACCTTGGATTTTCACAATGGCTTTAGGTTTGCGTGCACAGCTCCATGTCTACATGGGACCAGCCAACTCACTGGCCACCAGTCCTAGGGTCAGTTCTTACTGGTCATTCATTCTACAGAAGAGACCAGTGAAGATCCAATTGCTACCACTCTCCTTTGATGCCTTGATGCCTTCTTGAACAAGAACAAGGGAAGGGGAGACAGGTGGGACAGAAACCTCAATCTAAGCCTTTATCCTGAAGCAACTGGTCTGTGATACCATAAGCTAGAAAGTTTAAAGATTGTCCTCAGCCCCCACTATCCAGCAGTTTGTGGAGATGATCAAATATAAAAAATAAAGAAGCTATGTTTTCTTTGAACATCTGAGTAGAGTTCAAAGCTCCTACATGTAGTAGAAGTTAGCAAGAATAATGTTTCTGTCATTATTTTACCCTTAGTTACAGAACAATAGAAAGATACTTCATGTAAATCTGTATAATATGCATATTATATTGATGTAAACATATGAACCCTTAAAGAAAGAAGTCAACTAAAACACATTGAAGAGATAATGTTTGGTGGGGCTGACATTATGAAAGGGAGAGTAAATTTATGGGGCATAACGAACATATTCAATGTTCATTATTTATGTGTATTTTTAGTTTCTACCTCTCTAATATTTGAGGTAATAAAGGAAAATGCCATTAAGAAAGTAACAGGAAACAATGTTACTAAGAGGTCAAGGGGAGTATAGTGGGCACAACCTGGGCATCTTCCAGGTCCACAATGGTTTTAACGGTCCTTCTCGGAACATGTGGGTGGTGGCTATCCTTGGAACTGGAAGGTCTTCATTTGATTTGGAGAGCCGAGTATCGATGTTAGGTTCCTAGGGTTGCCATGACAAATTTTCACTAACAGGGTGGCTTAAAGCAACAGAAATCTATTCTCGCACAGTTCTGGAGGCCAGTAGTCTGAAATCCAGGTGTCATCTGGTTTGGTTTCTTCTGGAAGCTGGAAGGGAATCTGTTCTCTGCCTCTATCCCAGCATCTGATGGCTGCCAGCAATCCCTGGGTTCCTTGGCTTGTAGATGCAGCACTCAAATCTTGGTCTCCTTTTTCTCATGTCTTTCCCCTTGCTGTGTCTGTGTCTCAAATCTCCTTCCCTTTTCTCTTGTAAGGATACCAGCTGTTCAGTTTAGGGCTTACCTTAAACCAGGATGATCTCATTTTGAGATCTTTAATTTATATACATCTGCAAGGACCCATTTCCAAATAAAGTCACATTCACAAGTACCAGGGGATAGGATTTGGAAGTATCTTTTTGGGGATACAATTTAACCCACTACGGTATCCTTCCAATAATTCCTTTTTTTTTTTTTTAATTTCAGCTAATTCAAAATGGCTTTCTGTCACTTGCAACCCAAGTGAACATATTATCAAGTATCTGGAAACTTATGGTTTTATATGCAAGTAAAGTGATTGACACTTATGTGGTGGTTAACAATATCTAGGGTAGTGTGATTAAAAGCAATTGTTATTTGTGCATTATCCCCTAGGTTATCAGTAAACTAGGCTCAAGCTACTGAATATAGTGGAACACACCAAAATATTTTATTTTTCAAAATTTCCCACCCAAGACTGCCAAAGCCCTCAGATAGTAAGAATTGTTGAGATTTTGTATAGTTCTATTCTCTTCTCAAATATCTTCATTCTACCTCACAACAACTCAATCTCAGTGATTTCTGCTACTTCTTTCTTTTTTCTTTGTCCCTCTAGAGGCAGAAGACAAGGGTGGGATTTGGGAGATAATGTAGGATGTCTCTGATGAAGTTTTGAAGAGAAATCTAGATGTGGTCTGGTTTAGATAATCACCCAGTGAATTCTCTCGGGAAACAAGTCACTAGGTTGAGGTGTAAGGATTCAAAGCAAGGGCAGTATGAAGAATGTAAATGTCTGAAAGCAGGATTTTTTTTTTTTTTCACGCCAGTATTCTGCTCAAGAGTCTGTACTGGTTTCTTCTTCTTTTCTTTGTGCTGTCTTTTGATTAATCATTTAAAAAGTTATACAACAGATATTTGCACGCCTGCCAAGGGGCAGTTTGGAGTAGATGTTAGATGCATCTAAACAGGCTATTGTCGTTGGTCCTGTCCACTGTCCCTCAAAGTGCCCTCTGGTGACAGCTTCAACTTTTACCTCCCTATACCCATGTGGGAACTGTGGTGCCCGTGCAACCTGTATGTTCTACACAGACACTCTCAGCTTTTCCTTCATCTCATATAACAATTAATCCTTTAAAACTACCTATTATTTTTTAACAATTACTTATTTACTTCTCCCAATTGGTACATTATTATTATCCTTTTCCTTCCTATTCTGCTACTATCATTAGGTAATATTATTACTTTCATCTTCTAGACTTGAGATTTTCCAACGTGGAAAACATCAACTTCATTTCCTCTTTCCTTTATATGTGCAGTATCTTCTCTCTTACATATTCTACCATCTGTGTGCTTTATCATTCTGGGGCAAGCAAAGTCTTTCTTCCCCACTAAGTCCTTCCAATTAGCATTCATCAACTCATTGGTTTTTAATTTTCAAGTTTAATTTTATACATTTCAACTTCTATATAACTAGACAATTCGTATCAGCATAAAAGTAGTGGTAGGTATTTGGGTATTTGTTTCTTTTAGAAAGATCATCCTATCCCTTGTTGCCAAATACCTATTACGATCTACTGTTTGGATTCCAAAATTACTTACACTGCCCCCAAGAAAATTCCAGATCTTATAATCCTGCTTTTTAAAATGTCCCTGTGACACTGATTCAAATGCTTGAAAATAGTACCTGAAAATTAGTTGCTATAGAAGGCTATTAGGATCAAAATGTCCCAACATATTCAAGGATCTTACTTAATAAACCAAACACATAGCAAATTATTATTTATGCAATGCATTCTGAAAAATTGCACGGTTTTAGTAGGGTGGTCTTGGGAACTATATGTTTCTAAGTCTATCAAACTTCTTAGTGTTCATAGCTAAATATTTCACTGTAGTTTTCTGCCGAAATATTCAGAAGTAACAGAATATTTGGTTTTTATAATGGTCTAATTTAGGGATATTGGCTTTTAACTTCCTTCTCATCACTACATTTTCTTGAGAGATAAAGGGTTATCTTAAAACTTCTGACTACATTCATGGTAAGGTATTTAAATATAGATATAGATATAGATATAGATATAGATATAGATATAGATATAGATATAGATGTACACATATATAAAACTAAATTAACACCTATCATTAAAGTTTCAGTTTACAATGAAAGGTAGATGAGATTTTTAAAAAATTGAGTAAACAAAAAACTATTATCCTCAATTATCTTTAAAAGCTTTGATGCTTACTTCAATTGACTAAAAAGGAAAATGAACAGACATGTTCCATCCACTTACCAATTATGTCATCAGTATAAAACATAGTGTAAAAGCAGTACATGGTGTGTAAGAAGTAAAGAAATTAGGCATGCTTCTATGTTGAAATCAATATGAAAAGTTCTACATTGTATCAGGAAATGGAACTACTCTACCTTTTATCTTAACTAGGATAGAAGATTTAGGAATGGTAAATACAACTCCAAAACCACTGGCCAAAATCCATGCCAGTCTGATGTAGTGGGCTGGTCATTACAATTTTTACTCTACATCCCACTGTGGAAAAAGCATTAAAAGATATTTATCTATGTAGATTTTGAAACTAATGAAAGCATATTATCTTCAAGGGATGAGAGTAGAAAAATTGTGTCACAATAAAAGCCCAAGGTGGTAAGAGAGCTATTAAACTTCACTTAAAATTCAAAACCTACTTTATTGTAACATTTAATGGCATTGGTGTTCAGGCATTCATTCAACAAATATGAGTACAGTGCCTGGTACACAAACACGGCATTAGATAGTTGGTGGTCATGTCGCATCATAGGGGGCTTAGATGAGGAACATATAAGCAGATCTGTGAACTTTGGATGCACTGTGGATTTGGGTTAGAGGTAGACGACTGGGAGGGATCAGGAAGAAGGATAGAAAAATTTTCAAGAGATTATGAGGAATATATTAAAACAGTGACATGGTAAAATGTATGTGTGTGGAGAAACGGACAGTTTTGCATGACATGACTTGATGACTGATTTATACGCGGGGTGTAGGAAAGGAGAGTTGAAGATGCCTCTGAGGTTTTTCTAGTGTAATTTTCCAACTCTCCTAGTCTCTGAAAGAATTTCTCAGATAGCACAGGCCCCTTCATGCATCCTTGAACACAGCTACACAAAATAAATTGGATTAAATGGAACCTATTTTACAATTCAACCTCATACTTGTTGGTGTTAAAAAATGAATTTGACAGGGCACTTTCAACTGAGGACCGATGAGTCATAAATCATCAAACAATAACCTTAGGACCTCAGTGAATTTCTCACCATTCTTCGGCACTTGCCAAAATCCAGGCTAACATCAAAGGGTTTAAGAAGATAGCAACCCCTTATATATTATAAACACTAGATAGATGCAATTGAGCCTCAAAAGATAATTGCATTGGAATCTTCAAGGGCAGCAATCACATTTTTTTTTTCTTTTCTGTGGGGTAGCCAGCATCTAATCCCATGATTTAGTACATGATAAGTGTTCCGCAAATCTTGGCTGAATGTGTGCACTTTTAAATGACCTTCCCTGAACCAAACTACCGGATTAATACCATTCTTCATCTCTTCTTAGAGCGTCTTGACTGTAGCCCAAAGTGCTCTGAGCATTGTGACTGGTAGGCTACTCTCTAGTCTCCTTGCTCATGTGTTGAATGGATCTTTACCAAAAGTTAGCTGGGCTTGGCTCTAAACCTGTTAATGTCAGTTAAGCTGGTTCTGGTGAACTGGCTAGGGTGGTTTTGTAAATTAATTACATTTCACTAATAAAATGTGAGTACATAGTGGGAGTTCATTTCTCTAAAACTACATCAAATGCTTTTGAAAGGCTCAATAAATGTGAGTTGCTAAAAATTGCTATCTAAATAGATGTGATTAAGGCATGTAAAATAAATTGTCAAATAAATAGTAAAATCGAAAAATATCCTGTACTTTGCTGGTGTTTTTATATTTTTGCTCCACTTTAAAGAAAATTATACTAGAAATCATAATGCTGTATTATGGATGAGTTTACTGATGAAAGACAACAGGGAAACCAATCAGTAGTCTTATACGCACTAAAAATTCTTTGGCCTTATATCAAAAGAAGAGCAGATAAATGTACATTTATTTGTTTTAATATTTACTTGTTTTTAGTATTAAATAAAATTTTTGTGGGAAGTGTGCATCATTAAAAAAATCTCTGCTTTAACCAAAAATTTTTTTTGGGGTATAGTTGATCAACTACTAGTTTCAACTGAGGTGGATAAGCTGGTCATTGCTGTTTTTTTTTCTTGAATGCAACATCTAGTAAGGAAGTCTGTGCCAGCCCTTAAATGGAAGCGTGGACATTTGTGTCTCCTTAACAGCTTGGTCAAGCATACCACTGGGGTCCAGACTTTCCTGTCCTGCTCCTGGATAGGCACATTCACTTCCTCTGAAAGCCATTTCATTGCCTTCTCTCTTCACATAGTGAACCATTCTTATCAGAGAAAGGAAACCTTAGGGAGGCCTTTTGAGGATATATTAGAATAGCATCAAGCAGGCAGTGATTTGTTAACATAGTCATCATCCAGTTTCACCCTATTGTTTGGTAATGTTATGCACGGATGAACAACTGCATTCCATTGAACGTTTGAATATTTCTCAGTTTTGTTTTCGAGAAGTGGTCAGAACCAGAAATCAGTCAATTTTGTGTGACTGCTTAGGCCTGAATAGGAGCTTGCTTGCCAGGAAAAGGCTTCTTGGGCATCTAAGATTGCTTTCTGTAGCATGAGCTTGTGGAGAATTCTTTTCAGAGGTGTGCTAGACCCTAGACTAGCTCTTTGTTCATGTCCTGTATAATCTGGCCTTGAGTGTGGGTGGGACTTGTGACTTGCTTTTAATCAATTGATTTTGGCACAGGTGATGGGCTGTCACTCCCTAAATTAGGTTATCCATCTCTATCTATCTATCTATCTATCTATCTAGCTAGCTAGCTAGCTAGCTAGCTAGCTATCAATCATATAGCTATCCGTCATCCATCTCTCTCTCTCTATCAATCATCCGTCTAATTTATTTCTATTATCTATCTATACATTTATACATATGCTAATACTGTCTTGCTAGCAGGGAGTAGAGAGACTCTTCTTATGACCTTGAAGAAACAGATGACATGATATGAACTGCCATGGAGGGAGGGGGTCACATGGTGGGAAAATACAGGTGGCCTCTAAGAGCTGAGGGTTTCAGTCCTATAGCTGCAAGGAACGGAATTCTCCCAGCAATCACACGAGCTTGGAATAGGACCCTGAGCTCTAGATGAGAACACAGCCTGGAAAGCATCTTGGTTGCAGCCTTGTGCTTTCCTGAGCAGAGGCTCCAGTTGAGTCCTGACCAGACTCCTGACCCACAGAAATGATGAGATCATAAATGTGTGCTGTTTTAAGCCCCCGAATATTCAGTAATTTCTTACACAGCAATAGAAAACTAATACAAAAGGAGCAGTGGGCCTTGCCTTTTTGGTCTTATTTCTGCCTTTTCCTTTCTATAAAATAGTGATACAGGAGAATGAATACAAATTATGTTAGTGCATTGAGTGAAAGAACTTTCCTAGGTTATATGCTTTCAAAATACCGGTAAATATATCGAACCAATCTCCTCTATATTTATCTGAAATTCCTCTGCTTCTTAGTTATTTGATAGGTGTTTTTCTCCTCACTTATTATTGCTATTGATTTAAAATACATATTTTATTATTTATTTAAGGAACAAATAAAAGTAAATCATATTAGCTTTTAGGCAAATAAAAAGACGTTCTCACTGGCTTTATTAAACTGAGGGAGAAAGCTTTGTACGTTTTAGAGAAGTCATTACTATCATGAGGAGCTACATTGTACAGGTTCCTTTGGAAATGCACCCACTACCTTCCCTCTCACTTTACCCTCCTCCCCGCCCCCACACTTTTTCCTCCTTCTGCCTTTTTTCCCCTCTTCCCAGTCTACCATATTGCATTCCATTACTGAGAGTTATTTGGCAGATCCATTCCACACATATTTATAGAGAGGGTATTTTCTCATGGAAATCCAGGCAGTCTACAAAGTGAGAGTTCTCCTTGACTGCACCCACCAGCATTATGTGCTGTCCATCTCTTCAGCAAGTTTCAGAACCTTTGGAGACTGAGGAAGACAAAGGAAGACCAGTTTAACTTCAGAATTCTATTGGTTATAGTACAAGGGTCAACCTTGAATCTTTCTACAAAGTTACAGTTGATCTTGCAGAAGGTCTTCAGGTGGAAAAAATAGATTATGTACTTGCCCTTAATGTCTACAGTGCTTTCCAAACATTGTTTTTTGTGCTTAGGGTCTGTGGCATTATTTTATGCTTTCCTATTTGCTCTGGAAAAGCAACTCAACACAGCTTATTCATTTGACTCTGAGTGAAACGTGTGTACGGATTTGCACACATGATCACCTTTAAATGTTAACGGGAGTGTGAAAGATTGACTCTTGTGTCTTGTGCTGAAAGGTTTTCACTTTCCAGCTGCCTTAGAAAGAGCCAAGGAGGGCTCTTACATCATTGTTATGCCAGCCGAAAGTAAAATGTTTTTTTTTTCCTTAATGATGAGAAATAATTCCCAGCTCTCCCCACCTGGAGGGGAATGAAAACTGGTTCACCTATTTCCAATCATCAAGTTTTCTACATGTCAAAAACAAAAACAAAAAAACAAACAAACAAAAAAACAAATCTTATAAAAACAACCACAACAAAAGTAGGATAATATTTTTTTATTTTTTTATTTTTTATTTTTATTTTTTAGGATAATATTTTGATTTCTGTGTTGAAGATACATGAAAATTTATCTCTGGGATCAAATAAAAAGAATGAATAAAGAGATTTAAAACAAGGTATTGTGGGAGGTTCTTCTGTCTGTGTAAATAAAGAGCAAGTGCCACAGGATAATGCACATTAGTCTGGTAATTAGCCTTTAAATAGTGCTATTTATTTTGGAGAGCAATTTTGCCGCCCCAAGCATTATGGAGAGACATTTATTTTAGTGAACTGAAAAAATATAGGTTAACTCTTTAATGGTTTAAAGAGTGTGTGTCACTAAGTGGCTGACAGATTGCTGTGTAACTAGAGTTGAGGAACCCACGTGCAGGAACTGACTGTCAGTCAAGCTGGTATCATTTCTGCAAAAGTCTGGAACGTGTCTTTTTTATTATTGAAGAACATTGTCATGTTGGCAGATTCAGGGACAGAGTCTGAAATAAAAAAAGATATTCGTGCACATAGAAGTAGCTCATTCCCCAGATCTGCTTAATGCTTTTTCTCCTGAGGCTGAAGGCCTTCCAGGTCATTTCTGGTCATTAGACTCAATTGAAAATTAGGAATAGAATATTGATCTTCACCCACCTCCAAACGCATCCGCATTAGGTGGCCCACGGATGTTAAGCTTGTCAATAATTCAAAACTTGGCATAGACAATATTTCCTTGAAACTTAACAGTTCAGAGAAAAAGAACATAGCCAGTTTACCCCAGAGGAGAAAACAAATTACCTTTTGCCTTCCTGACATCTTATTCTCCTTCGGTACACCTGGCCAATCTCTACCTGGCAGTGCTCTCAATCACCCAGATGGAAAGGGAGTTTAGGTGGCCTCTCCAAAAACTGTTGAGGTTCAGCCTCACCACTGGTCTAATAGAATGTGCTCTATAGTGGAACAGTCTACATTACGTGCATCTGTCTTTCAGGGACCAATAAGCTGTGCATATTCCTTTTTTGCACCATAAAGCAAAGAAATATTTTCCTGTTTCCACATTTACTTACCCATACTATTATCATTACATTGCTTTTATCATTATGTTTCATTTCATGAATAATACTTTAGTACTGTAGCTTGCTTAACACAGCATTTATATAGGTTTTTCCTTCTACTAATATATGTGGACCAGAGATAATGCTTCTTTTAATGATATGAGTGTTTATTTCACTGCCAAAATGATGAGTGTTTTAAAATCAAGATAATATAAGGGAGTAATATGATGGATGGTGCTAGTTGTGGGTACAAAATGATAATGTAAAGCAGTTAGTTTTGTGTCCTGCATAAACATATCTTGCAACTGACTATTAAAACTTGCTTAGAACTGTTGATACAAATTCCTCAGGAAGATTAATTCAAATATTTGAAACCCTAAAAATATCTCTATTTCTATTCCTGCCCAATGACCAGATTGCTGAAAAATGCCAAACTTGAAGATATTCAATTACTAAACAGAAGTGTCTAGAGAATAAGCATAAGGGTTTTCATTTACATCAGAGTCCTTGTTCAAGTTAGGAAGGAAGAAGCACAAAGTTAAGTGTCTATTTCTATTTGAATAATTTCAATACATTACCAGGGTTAATTTCTGTAATGTCCCTAATATTGTAAGCAGAAATTTTGTACTTCCTAGTCTCTTGTGATCAAAACCTTCCAAATCAGACTTGCAAATCACCTTCTCATCACATCACTGGAGCTGCCAGATAAGAAAATCTTGTAAGGAAGGGAACAACCAGGGTGCATTCATTAGTGTCATTGTACTCTAATTGAAGAAGTGACTTCTTTTGTCTCCTAAGATGGAAAATCAGTAAGCTTGTGACTGCGCTTCAGTATATGTAGCTCCTGGCTTAATGGTAGAACAGTACTTACCCATTCAAGACTATAAAGTATGGAATATACTCTTTGAAGTTTACTTAAGAATGGTGATTGCTTGAGTATCGTTTATTGCCTGTTGCTGTATGACTTATTGGGAAGAGTCTCCATAAAGGACATTTTCCATTACTTAGCTTAATGTTTTGCATGCAGAATCCTTAGTTGTGAAGACATGATAAGTCATTAATATGTTCTTTGTGGATCTTAAATAAACATGCTAAATCCATATTGATCTCTGCAGGAACAGCTGCTTTGGTACCAGGCTTGTTCCAGTGGTAGCAATTATACTTCCTTACTCTGCAGGCAGAAGGTGGTGCTAATTCCAGAACCTCATCGAGATCTAAACAACCAATGTTTGCCTGAAGCCATTTTGGCAGGCAG
The DNA here is from genome assembly GCA_026826555.1 of Tolypeutes matacus. Lineage (NCBI taxonomy): Eukaryota > Metazoa > Chordata > Mammalia > Cingulata > Chlamyphoridae > Tolypeutes > Tolypeutes matacus. Next base: position 1,191,702 of record JAKSZT010010858.1, read on the forward strand.
ATCCCAAAAGCATACATTTAGAAGATCTGTAACCTGTTTTGTCACATAACTTGAAATTTGTAAGTTTGGCTATTCTATTACATTTTAAAAATTTTATTTCTTTGAGTTTCACTTTTCTGTAAAATGAAATCAATAATTCCTGCTTGGCTTTAATGTTGTGAGGATAAAATAGAATGATATATGTAAGAATACTTTGCAAAGTACTTAAGTGCAATCAAAATTTTCATATTTACTACTGTCTAGTAATGGAGTAGGCTTGCCAGGTACTGAGCTCCCTATATAAGAAGAAATTAAAGCCAAATTTGTTCGAAACACTATACACTGGCAAATTGTAGGAAGAACTTGCCAGACGATTGCAAGGTACCTCCGAACTATAAACCTCAATGACCCTTTGATTTCATTTACAAGTACATTTAATTGTAAAGAATTTTGGGAGGCAGTGATGATGGACTTGCCAAATATGCATATCAAAGAGTATATATCAATACAGTACTTAAAAAATTGTACAGATGTGTTAACGATATTTGATTTGTGTGCTATTCAGAGATGAGCTGTGACAGGCAACTTATTCAAGGTCACATTTGGCCAATACAGATGGGTCATTTAAAAACCTTAACTTAAAAACTGTATACCTATTCAGGGAAACCTTGAAGACCTCAACAAATCACTCTGCCAATCTCAAAGGCAAAATGAAAAATCTAGTAGCTCATTTTACCATGTTATTTTTTTTCACAACGTGTGGATTCATTAAATGTCCTAAAAAGGCACAAAGGAATATTCTGTGTAGAGGCTGGAATGAAAGTTGAAATCACTAACCCTAAATTTTTCCATTAGTTTAATAAAGTATTTCCCATGGCCTCGATATATGTGTTTCAGTTTATTCAGTGTGTGGCCCTTTTGCCCTGTTTTTCTCCTGTAGTTGGCAGTATCCATTAGACAATGATCTGCCAACCTAACTTGACTTACTATGCAGAATTATCAAAGTAGGTAAATGCCAGCCTCTAGGAGAATCATATTTCCTGCTTCTTAGTTTAATGTACATATGTCATACGAACTTCCTGTAAGATTGTGCCTAGGGGCGTTAGGATCCAAGTCAAAGCGATTCATAAAATGGAAATGTTATAAAATCTAGCTGTGGAAGACATGTCAGGCTACTTAAATGCTTGCTAAGTCCATTCACGAGCAGGGATGGCACAGTTATTTCCTTTTTAGTAGCCTGCCATTTTATTGCTCTTTAAAGAAACCATTAAAGATATTTGAAGTTGTCAGAATCAGAGGGCTCATATATTGGAGGAATTCCAGGAAAGAAATGCCTTAAACAGAAATACTCCCAAGACGATTTAGGCATAGCAAAAGTCTATCCAGTAAAAATAGACTAATTCAGGGCTTTTAAAAATCACAAGTATGCGTCTCATGGGTTTAGCTCATTCATTCATTCATTGTTCATTCATATATATATTTATCATGCCTTTTAAGAGTCAGGTACAATTGTAGGTGCTTAGTTCTCAAGAGGAACACAACATACACTGTCCCTGACTTCATGAAGCTTATTGTACAGTCAACTTATATCCTGGGGAAAAGAGATGATTGTAATGTAAGTTCTCTGGTGTCAGTGGTAGCACATTAGGATGCTGCATTTGATACACATTAGTACTGTTAAACTGTACCTCCTAAAATGGAAAGTGGCATCTCTTTTGGGGAAAAAAAAAAAGGTCACCGAGGTAAGAGCAAATACCAGCACTGAGAGAACTGCAAAATGAGTAAATTCAAGATGAATTGACTTGAATTCAGAGAGAATTCAAGATGCTGATACATTCCCCAACAATGCAGTAGGTCAGTTTATTGCATGCAGGGATATCTTAAGACTATTTTTAATATGCTTATTTATTGATAAATAACACACTCAGTAGAGTGGAACAATATATTATCAGAATAACATGAATTCCAGATGTCATGAAAACAAAAGGATGTTGGCACCCTACCACTGGTACCATCTCATGCCACCCTACTTTTGTCTGTCTCCTCAGGTGCCAAAATTGTATTTGGGAAAACCAAATGGAGAATTGTTGGCTTTTAGGTTTCTAATAGAAGAACATAGCCTCACTTCTATATTCTTATGCTTAAATGCATAAATTTCACCATTAGACTACTATCTAAACTCTCAAATGCCACTATCAAATAACTTGAACAGATACTGTTTGTTACTGTCCTAATGAAAAGATATCAAATTAGACCTGGTAGGGAAAGAAACAAAAATGCACTAGAGAGGTCCTTATTCTTGAGATTCTTATATTTTAACAGTTGAGATAGGAGCAATATCAGGTTAAATGTGGATGACAGATTTGCATGTCATTTTATGATTATAGATGGTTTTCACAGGATAGTAGCTGATAAATTGCCAAATGAATAGTACAGCAAAGCCTTTGTCCCATTTTATTGGGTACCGGAGACGACTTCTATCATCCTGTACTCAAGAAGGCTTCTCTTCATGAGTTAAAATAGCCAAGCATCTTCAATATCCGTGTTAAGAATTTGGTTTCCAGCTAGCACAACTCAGAGAAGGAAGAGCATTTTAATTATCTTTTCCATCTCTCCTTTACATCATGCCTCTTTACAAAGAAAGCATGCCTCTTTGGTGAAAGCTCTTTCCCACAGGCTGACAGTTCATTACCCATCTCTAAGCGTCTCTCTTCTTTTTGGTTTTAAGCTTGATGTTCAGACATTTATCTTCACCCAGGTGAACAGAGAGAGCATTTTAAAATACAGCATGCTGACCCAGGTAAAAGCCTCTTAAGTCAGTTTACCTTATTCCTGTTAGTATTGAACAGGATTATGAATGAATCTGCCAGTCAAGATGTTTGGAGGAAAGGGTAAAAAAGGCGAGCAGAGTTTTTGCTCATCAGACTGCCTTGAGACTTGAAGGATGAAAATTTGTTCTGACCTCACTTTATTCGTGTGGCTGAGAATTACAGTTACTGTCATATATGCTGCAGAAAAAAAAAAAAAAAGATAAAACACACAAATACACACACACTATTCACAATATATATGAATTTCCAAAAAACTAAAAACTTTATCTTTATTTATATGCATATGTAATTCATAGCATACTTTTAATCAATAGTTTAGATAAAGAAGAAATTTAACAATTGACTCCAAGTAAGTGATGATTTAGAATGGATTGGTTTGGAGCTAATGAAATAATTAGTACTATTTTATTGTGGTTAATTTATAGCTGTATATAACGTGCTCAATTAGTTTAAGAAATTTGAGCTCTTGGCTTGCTGGCTGAAGAAGGCAAATGACTCAGCAGTGACCAAGGATGTTTGAAATTTAAGTCTTCCAAGTCTTTTGAATCAGTTATTGCCATATCACCACTTCACCACCCTGATACTAGGGAATTGTTTCTAGAGGCAGCTATATAATCAAACTTTGGGAGACCAGGGAGTTCACTGTTTATTAACTGGAATGTAGAGTATGAGGAAAGGCGAGGAAAAACTATTTACAATATGATTCATTAATATTCATAGAAAAACATAAAAGGCAAAATGTTTGGAAACTTTTGAGTTATAGATTATGAGAATAAAATATCCTATAATATTTTATTTTTGAAGGGCTAATTCAAAAGTCCTTCAACTTTGTCTTATATAATTGAAATAAAAGTGCACTTTCAACAATCATAGGACACTCTATTGTTTCCTTAATATATCTGATGATTCTGTTTTTCTTTTTGCTGAATAGGTTTTCTGACCAATATAACTTTCTTTTTATTTAAACTTAATTTGTTTTTAAAGTGCCCAAGTTTAGTTTTAAGCTTCTCCAATTATATCTATTTCAAAAATTTGTGTTTGATGTTTTTAGATTATGATCTCCTAGAGAATACATTTTCAACTTAATCGTGTAAAGTACCTTTCAAAAACTGGGAAAGATCTGAGATTTTACCCTCCTTGTAAGATAATAGCCTGACGCAATTTCATGGATGCTGGCAGAAGGCAAGAGATTCCTGGGACAGAGACAAAGGACTTTATCACTCACTGCAATGGTAACCAGAGTATCAGATTACCTGCTCCTGTTCCCCAAGCTGTGACTCACACAGGGCAATGCAGAAAGGACCAAATGACACACCTGCACACATAAGATTGTTTTATAAAACAGTAGTCCCAATACTAGGAGCTTGAATCTTTTATAATGGGCAGTAAGGTTGTCTACCTGTTGTTTATTATACAAACATAATTGAAAAGATTGCACAGATTAAAAGCAGTTATGCCTCTGCTCGCAAGATGTATGGAAATGTGAGCACTCCATGGAGCATAATCTCCCAACAGTACACAACAAAATGTTTTGTGGAGGAACTGAGGATGTTCTCTGTGAAGAAGCAAATATTGAGGAGAATCTGATCTCTGTCTTCAAGTAATAAAACCCAAAGAGTTCCCTGGGGTCCTATTAGATCAAATAAGGACAAATGATTGTAAAGTAAATGAAGTCAAATTTTGAATCCCTTGTTTACTTATTTTGAGTAAACAAAATAAGTCATTATTGTCATTATTAAAAATTCAATTAATAAAGAAGTCAAAGCCCTCGTCACAGCTCTCTTCCACCCCACCTTTCCAGGAGTAACTACTATTAACATTTCAGTAAACATTTCAATGGCTAAAGCTATCTGTGGCAGTTTGAAATTATTTTATGAATCCCCAAAACAGAAAGATTATTTTTTTAAACTATTCTATTCCTGTGGGTGTGATACCTTTGGATTGCATTACCTTCGGTTGAAGATCTTTTGATTGTATTATTTGATAAGATAAATTTAGGGCTTTTGGTTGGACTACTCAGTGTGGCATGATTCATGTTGAGTTTCTGTCCTCTTGTTGGAGCTGCTAAAAATGGAGACACACAGAGAGAAACACACAGACACAGGAAAAGGAAGCCACCATTTTTGATCCTGCCATGTGAGAGAGGACTGGAGGATCACTTAAGCACAAGGCCCCCAAGAGGCTGGGTCCATGAAGCTCCTGAGAGGCTCAAAGGGCTGAGGCCCAGGGAGAAATTAGCTATATACATCATGGTTTACAGCTGAACTTCAGTAGGAAAGCAGAGACACAAAAACTGAGAGAGGAGGCCTGGTAAGAGACAAGCCCTATGCCAGGCTTGTCTACAGCTACAGCAAGGAGATTTCAGCAGAGATTGGCGACCATCTTGCTTCCCCACATGGAAGTTAACTTTAGTGCAAAAGAACCTCTGATGGTGCCTCAATTTGGATATTTCTTGGCCTTGGAACTGTAAGATTTTAACCCAAATAAATCCCCTTTATAAAAGCTAACCCATTTCTGGTTCTTTGCATTGGCATCCCTTTGCCAAACTAAAATGCTATCTAAGCAGATTCCAATGGCATAATTGACTTCTCTGAGCAGTATTTTCCTACCATAGATAGGCTGAACCACCACTTATCAGGGATATTAGGGAGGATAAGGCATCCTTTATAGCCCCTTCCAATATTTAAATTCCATAATTCTGGTAAAAATTAAGTTTTATTGCCATTACGCAGTCTAAGAATTACTTCTGTTGTTTATTTTAAGAAGAAACACACAAAAATGTGATGTATAACAGCTTAGCTAGAAGCACACAGTCATTATTCCCAGTGGTGCAGAAACATCTGGCCATGGAGAGGTCTCCAGTGGAAAGACTTTGATATCCTTTACTCATTAACTTTCTTATATCAGGGCAGAGACCACTTAACTAACAGTAAAGGGAAATTAGAGCCCTTTCTCATTTTACTTTATCACATAGATGGAATATGACATTTCTACTTTTGTTAACATTGCACACTTGACAAAGATTGGTGGCTAGTGTCATGAAAGAGAGGACATTATCATAGTCTTTTCTCTGAGAGGAGATGGTATATTGATTCTTTTTATATGGCACTTTTCCCAGGAAGAAGAATGGAAAAATTTGAATATACACTTTGGTTCCTCATGAATATAAGGGATGCTAAGAAAGCAAATTAAGAAACCAATTTGTTAAATATCAGTATTGCAAAGTTAGTTAAAGCAATGTGATTTTCTGGCAAAAATCACATGCTAATTAACTAAAAATTACCATATATGAAAAGGGACCCACTTTATTTTGAAGGATGGCCCGTTTTCCCAAGACTTGGCACTATTGTAGAGAGGTGGAGAAATGATTTGGGATGATGGGCTAGACTGCTGTCTAGACTGCAGGTGGATGAGGGAGAGAGTTGGTGGTGCTCTGTGCTGAATCTGATGCATGGTAATTGCGCAGTAAATATTGTTGAATGTTGTTGAAGTGAGTGGAGCAGCGTAGTTATTCTATTGTCTGTGGCCTTGACCTTCTTCTCATTGATGATCATGGAAAACTAAGTATTTCATACGCTTGCCAGTGGCTTAGTAATGCTGTGAGTTTTAGCAGTGTGTTCTAGTCTGTGGAACTGAATATATCCAATTCTAAAACTGTACCAATTCATAACTTTATTTGACCTTGATGATTCAAGAGGCACTGCTCCAGGATCCTTCTTCTGAGTCTGTTTTTAATTTGATCTTCAAAATGTTGCTTTGGTGCTTGGACTATTTTGATTGAATTTTCAAAGGGGTCCTCATGCTTATAACTGAGTCAAACCTGAGCTTTGTGGTATCAAACTCTAGGAGTTTTTGTGAGGTGAGCAGGATAGGACAATTTTGGATACCCTGTCCTAGAGGCTGTGAATTGGGACACTTTGGAACATTCTACTCTTGTAATTTGCTTAATCATTAAATCTGAGATATTGGCATTCCCCCGCCCCCCGTATTTTTTTCCTTACTTTTCACTATTTTTCCTTATCAGTTATATTCAGGTTTTATTCATAAACTCATGTTAACACGTAATCCAAAAAAGTGGATCAGACAATGAGAACCTCCTTGAAGTTTACTTGATTTCCTTTAGCTCTCCTTATCCTGCATTGTAGACTCAGGGCACATGAATCAGTGTTTGTTTTCTTTCCTGCTTTTACAGTTGAGTTAGACTTTCAGAATGTGGATATTGGTGTCCAGTGTCCTGGTGGTAAGCTCTACTTTTCTCAACATTTCCCATAATATAACAACGGAATCTTAAAAATATGTTTAAGGCTTGATTATTTATTTTAAATAACCAAATTCAAACTGGAAAGTGGTTTTGACAACACAAAAATTAAACAAGATATAGGAATGTAACATTTATCTTAAACGTCTAATGTCTCTTTCTCTCTCTTAAGTTTTGGTGACTATCCTGAAATATGTATGAAATCTTGCTCAAGTTTAATTTGGAACAGAAATGAGCTAAGTTCATGTTTTTAAACAGTTATTATAGGCGATTTAATTTCTTTACAGATGTATTCCTATTCAGAATGTGTGTGCGTGACTTTCAATTACCCAACTTAAATAGAAAATACCATTACGGAATGTTTACCTCTCAGTAACTTGACACAATAGAGTGGTGAGTCAAACATGACTCGTATAAAATTATGTTCTGGTGTTTTCTTAGTTGACTTTAGTCACTGAAGGCTGAGGAATCGATCTGTCAACACAAACAAGGCTAAGTGCAGTGGCCTCCATTGTTTCTGGCTGCCCCGTCCCATAGCCACTCGCAGAGGTCTGGGCAGTTTCTATCTCCTGAGCCAACACTTGCTTCCCTCCTGCTTGCTGTGCTCCACATTCATATAGACACATTCCATTATGTAGGAGATTTAGAGCCTGCAATGCCTTGCCTTGGGTAGAGCCTGGTGAATATTGTTCTGTAATATTTCTTGAGCACACATAATGTACTGGCTGCTGTAATACTGACCCTGTCATGTGGTCAAGCTGTGAGCACCGAACACCATGGCAGCTTGACAGACTGGATTTTGTTCAGCTTTAATTTCTCAGGCCAAGATGGGAATATTAGCCCATTTTTCCCCTTCACCATGAGGAGCATTTAACTTTATTCTATTTTATGTCCCCTGCATCCCTACAGACAATCTGAAGATATCACCTGGTACTTGATGCTGGAAATTCATATGTGTACTGATATAATATAATTTATGTTTGTAATTTCAGGCAGGTACAAATTTCTCAGAGTGTATGGTTGTTCTTGGAAGAATATTCAGCAAATTCATCTCAGGTTCCTTTAAACTAGAGCTTAGAAACTCAAACAACTACATTAGGCTCAATAACCACAGACAGTAATGACATCTCTTAGTAGCTAATGCAGGCGTATAATACCCTCACAGCCCTGCTTTAACTTTATTTACAGATTAAAATTGAATTGCAGTTGATCTATTGATATAATAGGCAAAAAGTGATTATCAAGCATCCATCACTGATGTAGGGAAAAACCAATCAAATTATGCTCCACAGTTTGTTTTAACTTAACCTAACTCATCACCTTATAAAACTCAGAGGATTTGAGTCATACTCTTTCACTAAAGTCAATGAGCCACAACTCCCACTAAGCTCATATCTGCTCCTTGAAAAGCATTTAGGAGTTATACTAATTTGCTCAACCACAAGTTGCTGTTATAAAAGGAAATGGCAATGGGCTGGAGATTTAGCGTCTGTAGTTCCTCACCATGTGGCAGCTTGTTAATATTATTCCTTAATGTTTCCTGCAAATCCATGAGGGGCATGGTGCCATGCTACCCATGAAATGGTGTCAAACTGTGCACACATCTCAACTGGAAGGATGTGAGGATTAGAGGACAGTGGTTAGGAAAAGTGTCCTTTGGCAAGGAGCACTGGGTTCAGTCCATGTTTCAGAAAGCAGTGCCATGCTTCGATTAGAAACAGGCCACAACGCTCACTTTGGTAGTTGACATTCATAACTCTCCACTTTAGTAAGTGGAGGAGGTATGGGGTGCAAAAGAATACAGCAGAGAAGTATTCTATGCCAGGGATTGAGCGGTGTGCCTAGGCCAGCTGTGTTGTAACTAGGAGTGGCCCCAGCATGGACCTCTTTCGACTCTTACCACTCATAACTGGCAGGAGAAGGTTAAAAAAATCCAAACCCATCATATTTCAGAGGGTTGGTAATGACATATGGAACACATAACCAACAGCAGAAGTCATCCTCATCACTTGGGCCATATGGCATTCTTAAACAGAAAGTTCTATGTTTATGTATTTGCATATTCTATGCTCTGAGATATGTTTTTTAGAAAGCTATATCCTTCTATGAAGCATCTGTCTGGGACTTTTAAATATAATTTACTAGTTATTTCATATGTTGATAATGGAAAATGTTGCTGTGGTCAGTATGTTTTAATTATACCTGAGCCCCAAGAAGGCTCAGAGAAAGGGCATAGTTATTAGAAATTCAAAGCCTTGTAATGGCATATATAAGTTTTTTTAAAACTTGCTGTCTATTTTTACCTATTATGTTGTCCATTGATAAGTTTATTTTTTCTAATATTAGAGAAGTTATAGATTTACATAACAATCATGCATATAATACAGGATTCCCATACACCACCCTATTAATAATATCTTGCATTGATGTGGTACATTGTTACAACTGACCAAAGCACATTTGTATAATGTACTATTAAGTATAGTCCATAGTTTAATGTAGTTCATTGTTTGTGTAGAGCAGTTCTACGGATTTTTAAAAAAATTACTCTATTACCATATATACAACCTAACATTTCCTCTTTTAATCACATTTAATATATATTTCAGTGCTGTTAATTACATTCACAATGTTGTGTTACCATTACCACCATCCATTGCCAAAACATTTCCATTGTTCCAAATAGGGACCCTGTACATCTCAAGACTTATCTTCCCATTTCCTATCCCTACCCTGTTCTCTGATAATTATATTCTATATACTGACTATATGAGTTTGTTTATTTTAATTATTTAAATTCCATGAGATCATACAAATTCCATGAGATCATACAAATATGTCCTTTTGTGTCTGGCTTATTTCACTCAACATGATGTCTTCAAGGTTCACCCATGTTGTTGCATGTATCAGAACTTCATTCCTTTTCATGGCTGAATAATATTCCATTGTATGTATACACCACATTTTGTTTTTCCATTCATGAGTTGATGGATACTTGGGACTGGGTTGCTTCTATCTTTAGGCAGTTGTGAATAATGCCGCTATGAACATCAGTATGCAAATATCTGCTCAAGTTCCTACTTTCAATTCTTTGGGGTATATACCCAGTAATGGGATTGCTGAGTCATATGGTAATTCTGTACTTAACTTTCTGAGAACCAGCCAAATTGTCTTCCACAGTGACTGTGCCGTTTTACATTGCTACCAATAATGAATGAGTGTTCCTAATTTTCTTCATCCTCTCCAACATTTGTAATTTTCTGTTTTTTTTTTTAATAGCAGTCATTCTAATGAGTATGAAATGGTATCTCATTGTGGTTTTGATTGCATTTCCTTGATGGCTAATGATGTTAAGCAACTTTTCATGTGCTTTTTGACCATTTACATATCTTTTTTGGAGACATGTCTATTCAAGTCTTTTGCTCATTTTTAATTGGGTTGTTTGTCTTTTTGTTTTTGAGTTGAAGAGTTTCTTTATGTATTCTCTTTATTAAACCTTTATCAGATATGTGATTTCCAAATATTTCCTCCCATTGTGTAGGTTGTCATTTTAATTTCATGATAAAGTCCTTTGATTTTGATGAGGTCCTATTTATTTTTCCTTTTGTTGTTTGTGCTTTGGGTGCAAAGTCTAAGAAACCCTTGCTTAACACAAGGTACTGATTGTTAAGTTTTATGATATTCATCTATACATTAGGATACCTCTAAATCTGGTAGACAGTGCTCACTGACATCAAAGAATATTCCTTGTGCACTTAAGTGCCACAAGCAATGGAGAAAAACGAAAGAAATAATTCTTCTCTATATAGGTACATATTCATTTCACTGTCCTATCAAATATTGTTGATCTTACATGATCATCTTTTTTCCTTAATGAGTATAATTTACACTCAGCGTAACCTTGTTCATCATCAGACATGTTATTCATATTTTCCAAGTATGTATAATTCCAAGAAAAAGTATTAATACAGTTCACATATCATTTTTAAGGATCTCTGATTTGGAAGGGGTGGGGAAATAGAGAAACACTAGTTTGGTTTTCTTTATTTGTACCAGCATCTTATTCACTAAGGACACTATACAGGGTTCATTAATAATGAAGTTGCCATTCACAAAATAAATATGTTAGTTAAAACAATGGAGACTAAATATGTATCAGAACAACTTTCTTTCAGTGTGTGTCCATGTGGTAAGAACACCCAGACCAATGCCCAGTCATTCTTGGCTCCTAATCCCTTTAATCCTTTTTGATTTCAATGAGTCTTCCATTTGCATAAGATTCACCCTATGTGGATCATTCTCTCCCATGATACCCTGTGGGTTTACTTTGTTTCCATGCTCTTCCTTTCATCACAAACCTCTCTTCTCATTCTTTTTCAAGGAAAATCTGCTTCATTTCAGTATCTGCTTCATTTCAGCATCAAGAGCTTGTCCTGACAACTTTCTTCTACACAATTTTTGGTGGCCCCTTCCGTACCCTGGAATCCTTTGTGAGCTATCATGGTTTTCACTGTAATACTGTCACTAACATTGAGAACATTCTAAACAAACACTTGGAACATTTAATCTTGGGAGTTAAGAAAACACCAGAAGTACTAAGGGTATAAAATTCTCTATGCAAACTTGCATTTAAGAGATGCTGGTTTTCAGTTTTACTTTCGGATGCTATGTAACATTTTATTTAAGAGTTGTTGCATTTTATATCTTGAAGAATATTTCATTAAGAAATGTGAACCTCGATACATATTTTTGTTTTCCTGTGAGAATGTGGTGGTTGGGTTATTCTAAGAGAAAGGTGGGGGTCTAACTTTACAGGCCATTATCTGTGCATGCTTGCTAGGCTTTTATTTGGCACAGTGCTTTCACAGATTATCATGCCTCGGGGTACTGAGTGAGCATCAAGCACAAGCCATTGACAGGATAAACCAAGTATACTTTGTAAGCATGCACACCAAATACCCATATCAAAAAGCACTTGCTTTATATATTCAGTGATTGAGTTGTAAGCCCCAGCATCCTGGCTGCTTCATGAGATGCTCATTTTATATTCTATTCCATTCAACTAATATTTTATTTAGTTCCTAGTATAGTTCATGCATTGTTATAAGTCCTACTAATATAAAGGTGAATATGATATAGTTCTTGCCCTCAAGGAACTTGTGGTTTAAGCATGAGAAAAACATACATACAGTAGTTATAGAGCAATGAGGTAATTATCCATTAAATAATGTAGATAGGCATTTGTGGTGCACTAAGAAGACTGAGTTACTTTGTGCCAATAGGAAAGACGGAAACAAAGGGCCTTTAATAAAGAGACAAGCACAATCTGAAGTCAGGGATGAGAAAGAATGGGGATTTTAGACTCATGAGCCCAGGGCTCCTAGGAGTTATCACAGATGGAGATACAATTATGGGAAGACATTTGCATTTCGGTGGTTGTTGAAGCCATGGGGGGATATTATTGAAGGAAAGAATGTAGATAAAATGAGAAAAATCCCAATAATAATGGGCAGTCAGAGGAAGAGAAGATAATGAAAGAGACTAATCAAGAGAAGTAAGAGAAATTTGGAAAAAAATGAGAATAGCGATTCTGAAACTAAGGGAAAAGCTTGAAAACAAGGGCGGGGGTGTGGGGCAACTGATATTCTGTGGCAATATATTTAAAAACAATATCTTAAAAGCACTGGTTCTCCAGCACACTGAAGGGTTTTTATTTGTTGTTGTTTGAATAAGTTATAAGACATCATAAAAATGTAAATGCTCTCATGAGAGATTTTTGTTCTGGGTGGAAATGCTGAGTTTTAAGTCAATTCTTCCTTTGACTGTTAGAGCTGTGGCATAATTATAACTTTATAAAGATGCTGAGATTTGAACTTTTTTTAAAAGCAAGCCTAGGGTTATCCCTGGACCACATTGAAAAATGTATGAAATCAGTTTTGGCAACCTTCCCTTTTCTGCAGCCAGATTCTAGAAAAGATGGTCTGCTGGTACTTAGGAAAGAAAGTGCTAATAGCTGGCAGCCAAAGTGAAATCACTCAGAAATAGTCTTGCCAAATCCATCTCTTTAGTTTGATGGAGTTATACTGCTGATCAGGGTAATAGCGCAAAGATACTACACATAGATTCCAGCAAGCCGCTTTCACAAAGAGGACGGCACAATTATGTGAACCTGAGGCAGTATCTTAGTTTGCCAAAGGGCTGCTGATGCAAAGTACAAGAAATGTGTTGGATTTTATAGTGGGAAATTTGTTAGGGTAAAAGCTTACAATTCCAAGGCTTGAAATGTCCAAATCAAGGCACTCTCAGAGATGTTTTCTCACCAAAGTCAGCTACTGCTGATCCTGTAGTCCTGCCATGTGGTGAAGCAAGATGGTGGCCAGTCTATGCCTTGAGGTCCCTGCCTTCCCCTCAAGGCTCACTATCTTATGGAGTTCAGCTGTGAATGATCAGGCATATGGCAGGACTTGTCTTGTCATTCTTGAGCTGCTCAGTTGGCCCAGCCCCTCAGGGACCTCTTTCTGTACCTCTGTGCTCTGCTGATTCCAGACTCTGGGACCTATTTCAGCCTCTAGGGCAGGGGTTCTTAACAAGGGATCTGTGAGCTTGAATTGAAATTCAAAAAAACATTATTCTTGTGGGGACGTGTTGGTGTGGATATGATATATTTATTAAATAATACACTGGATAGTGTAGACTTCGTAAGGAGTCTGTGGTTTTCACCTGACTGGCAAAGGGGTCCATGGAACAAAAAAGGTTAAGACCCTTGCTCTAGGGGCTTCTCTGTTTTCCTGCAGTCCTATTTCTTTCATTGCAGGATCAAAATGGTGGCTGCCTTTTTCTGTGTGTCTCTTCTTCTGTGTTTCCATTTATATAAGGCCCAGCAAGAAGGTAGAGACCCAAGTGAGTCACATTTCACTGACTTAGTCCAGTCAAAGAGACCTAATCAGGTGATCTAATCAAGGTCCCTTATCAGAATCTAATGCAATCAAAGGGTCTCACACCACAGCAATGGATTAGTTCAAAAACATAATTTCTTTTTGGGATGCACCAAGTTCAAACTGTCACAGGCAGTTAAGCAATGAGTGTTGACCAAGTAATTGTATATCTAGAGGGAGTCCTCTGGGGTCTGGAAAGCTGGTGTTACCCTTCACAATGCCCTGTTCATTATTTTCTTCAGCAATTTGGATGGAGTTCTAGCGAATAAAGCAATGAAAAGACATCACAGGGAAGTAGAGTTTTGGATCAGTAAAACAGCACTTTCTCTGAGTCACAGTTGTCCAAGCATGGTTTGGCCTACGCAAGGCAGAGAAGTCTTCATCTCTGAAGGGTTTGAGTGGCATTGCTGTAAAATTCTGAATGTTGTAAGGTTATTTCCTGCTTATGGGCGGGGGATAGGATTATGCAGCCACTAATTTTTGTTCCGATGCCAAGATTCTGTATTCTAAGGACATTATAGATATCTGTATAATTTAGGTGTGCTTTCCTTGGGATAATCATGAAATAAGAAAGTCGCAACAAGAATGGCATTTCCTTTGACCTCCTTTCCCTTTTCTTTCTTTGAGTCTGGCTCTTTGAAGCAATTATAAATCACAAAGCACATTCACGAAAAATTGTGGGAGAGAATCTGTGGCATATTTAACACTTCTTTTCACATATTATCTGTAGCAGATTACATCTCTGTAGCTCAACCTTTCTCTATCATTGAAGAATAAAAATATATTTTAAGTTCTAGAAAGCAGGCAAATGTTAAATAAATCATATATGCAGAGAGGTGAAAGTGTCCTAGAAGTGGATTCTTCTTAAGGTCAGGGATACATGATTATTTTTCCCAAGTTCTTTCCAGGATGTGCATGTAAGGCATGGCCATTATTATGTAACATCAGATCATAACCTACACTCTCCCATATTGTCAGGCTTTGAACTTTCTGCATTAAGGCCACTAATTTACTCCACTCCATACCAATTAGCTAAACCAAATAGAGCTCTAAATATATGCTTGCTCCTTTTGCAAGTTCCTACTTCCTGACAAATCCCCATGCTTCTTGCTGGAAACATTTAAGGAAATATATTCATGCCAAGGACTTCATTTTTGAATTCCATCCATCCTTAGACTCAGCAAATCAGAATTCAATTCTTTCCTTTTCAGTTATAAATTCAGGACACCCTATTAAGCTAAATAATCAGATGAATATTGTGACAATTTTGGATGACTCAACATGGAATTTCACACTTGGCTAATTGCCAGCGTTGTCTCTCTCTTCTGACATGATTTTCCTTTAGAAGAGAATCAGTGAAGAGCTGAAGACATTTTACAGGAATTCCATGACTATATTCTCTTTCCATAATCCTTATTTTACTTCTAAATACCCTCACTGGTGCATATAAAAATTGGTCAATGAGTTTTCACCATTTTAATCTACATGTTGATGCTGGTAATCAAATGGGATGGACATTTGTGAAAGATATTTGAAAAAATGGTGGCAAACAACCCTCTTGAAAGGTAAAACAAAGAATTACGAGGTGTGAGTTCAGATATTTTCTGATACCTCATATAATTTTCAGTATTTTGTTCCTTTCATGGCTTTTCTCCGACTTATTGGTGAAGGGCAAAATTCTAAAGAAATGTTTAATTAACATATGCAGTTAGTATAAGAAAAGCTCCTGCCTTAAAACATAGGCTGTGGGAGAGACATTCCCTGAAATAAAAAAAGGTATTTACTTTACCCTGTAATTACTGTGGCTTTTTGTAGTAGTATCCTTCATCTTATTAACATCACAGTAGGATGGTGCCAGGAACTGCTTCTGGCAGGCGTCTAACTGCTCCGCTCCTGGGGAGATGTTTCAAAGAGGTCCAAGTCTTCAAATACTGCTTGCCCCTTCTTGTGAACTTCGCAGTGTTCCATCTTTAAAAAAAATAAAAGATCAAATTTATAAAACAGATCTGTTTAGTAGATTGAATGTCCTGAATATGTTTCTTTTAAAATGGTTTGGGTTTTACTATGGTAAATATAGGGGCTATGTAAAAGTTGTAGCATTTATTAATGCTTGATAAAAATCCTTATTAAATGATGTTTTACTTAAGCTCAGACCCCAGGACTTTAGACTTTTTCCAAGCTCTCCTGAAAGAAGAAATTTTAAAATATGCAAACTGTACATCTCAGTATGTTGGCATAGCATCAATGTATCTGTCAATTAGATGATTCTTTTAATATCTGAATGGTGTGGAAAAAGTTTTTATTCTCAAGAGGGCTGCCTTTTTCTTTTCTTTAGCTTTGAAATATGGTTAATGAAGTTTAAAAATGTTTTCAGCATGAAAAGTAGCTTTTTAAGTCCAGGTCTATGATGGCCTTAAAATAAAGTAACAGGCAGTTATCGTTTAGATAAAAATCAAACCATTGAGTGAAATGAAGGAGCTTGGGATTGAGTTATGTTTGATTATTTACATTAATTAAACAACTAGAGCACTTAACATTTCTACAATTTATAGGTAAAGATCAAGTTTTTATTTCATTAAATATTATATTTTTCTGCACATCACTAAGGTTTAGCCCGAGTTTCACTCACAGTTTAATTGATTTGGGATATTAACCTTGACTCGTGAATTTCTAACTCTAAATACTTATACAAGGACCAACCAATGTGTGATTCACACACAGTGAGATAATGCAATGAAAATGGCCTACCAAAAAATACTTGGTACTTTTTGCATTATAAAACATAGTTTTGAAGAGCAAAGACAAATGTCCCTTAACACACCATGAAACATGATATGCATATTTCCATTTGTCCTCAATTTAAAACTTTTCCAGAAATCAAAGAATTAAAATTTTCAGTTCATAATAGCTCCTTTTCTTTAGAAACCTTTTCAATTAAAATTTTTTCTGAAGGGGTCTGAGAGGACAACAGGGGTGGAAGCAATATGATGGAAGCAAAAGAATCACCAATTTTTAAGGAAAACTCAAAGCAGTTTCTTAAGCAGAAAAATGTTACAGGTCCTTAGAGTTGCAAGGAGGGAATATGGGGAGTAAGAAAGGTTGAAGGAGTTTTAATAAGAGATTATTGCTCTTTCTGCATGCTGAAGCTTTCCTTTCTCTGTTTTGGTAATAGATTATCCCTTACTTTATCCTCTGCTCAGGTAGCTTCTTTGCTTTTTATTTTCTGATGATGTTTTCATTCTATTTGGCAGTCACTAAGGAGATAGAGAAACAACTAGGTCATGAGATCCAATATTGTTACCAGCAATAGTTAATTCACTCTGACAGAAGAGAATTGAGAATACAGACATTTGAAGACAAACTCATCAGCTCTAAAAAGGTGAGCGAGATGTTGCAAAAAATGGAAAAATGGCAATACAGACACAGCGGCTATGTGGCAAACCATGAAGTAATTTGGCTTGAGCAAACTTGCTTATGAAAAAGGGGTCAGAGGCAAAGCAAATGCAGGATTAAGAAGAGTTAGTCTCAGAAAGCATAGCAGGCTACAATTGCATTGCTGAATTCTTAATTCTCTCCTTAATTAATTTTTATCATATAACACCTTTTCTTTTCAGCACGTGTGTAGGAGCTGTTAAGAACTGGAGCTGGGAGAAAAATTTAGAAAATGTTTCACTGTCATTGAAGATATTTCACATTTTGATATTTTTATGCATATTACAATATATTTTTCTTTTGATAATTAGATTTTAATTCAAGATTATATTGCAGTGCCATGTAATGATCTTAGCATCATCTTATGCACAAAACAGAGATCAGTATATTCTGGGTGAATTAAGATTCAAAAGCACTTCAAAATTTAAGAGGGGTTCTGGATCATCATTATCTAATTAATAGCAGTGTACAATATTATAGGAAATATTTTATTTTCTTGAGATTTTTTGAATCCTGTTAACATAGGGTTATACATTCAAAAAACTGCAAATTATAATTTTATTACAACCATAAAATGAAAGGTACAAATAACAAGTAACATTTGGGCTCTAAAGTGCTAAAGCTAATTTTACATTAATTAAATGATATTCCTGGAGTTTAGTTTAGGCTTATTTTCTCAGTTTAATGCACACTCAGCTGTCATTATGCCTCTTGCTGTTTTGCTGTGATGTGAACTATATTGAATTTTGCTGCATCTGTTGGTTAGAGTTTTTATTTATCCTATAGTTTGGTGCCTGTGCCACCCAGCAAGGATAATATGTTGCTCTGTATGCTGGCAAGAAAGGGAGTTCAAGCTCAGAGTGGAAGTTATCAGGAAGACAGGAAAAAATGGGAAAAACTTCAGTCCCTTGTGGATGGAGTTGAGAATAATAAGAAACGTTATAACCAGATGATCCAGATCTAGTTCAGTTTTAAGCTAGGCAAGAAGATCCCGGGATATTTGATTTGAGGGGAAGAAAATGTAGGCTCTGTTTTAGTTTGCCAGGTCTCCTAAGACAAATACAAGACTGGTTGGTTTAAACAACAGGAATTTATTGTCTCACAGTTTTGGAGGTTAGAACTTAACATCAAGGTGTCAGCAGGCTCAGGCCTTCACCAAGGCTTGTAGCGACACTTGTGATGGCTTGCTGGCAACCTGTCTCTGCCTCTGGCACATGGCAAACTGTCTGTCTCCTCCTTGAGCTTCTACTGATGACTTGTGTCTGAATTTCCTTAATCATATTGGATTAAGGCCCTCACTGATTTAATTTGGCCTTACAAATGAGTGCACTCTTACAGGACAGGGGGTTAGGGCTTGAATATGTCTTTGTGGGGGACAAGATTCAGTATCTCCCAGGTTCTACTTTGGAACTTTAGATTAAAGGTGATTTATGCATTTATGCATTAGATAAAGAAATGGATTTCTTCAGTTTTGTCTGAAATAAAGCAGGGATACAGTCTTAGCCCTAAATGGTACAACAAATTACGAACTGACTCCAGATAGCTGACTGCAATAAAAAGTAAGGCTCTCTCATACGTGTTTTTTTTTTTTTTAAGCACTTTTTTCTTTTTTTTCTTAAAGGAACTTTATATCACATAAATCTTGCATTGAAAATATAGGGGATTCCTTTATACCCCACCCCCTATTCTCGTCCACATTCTCTTCCATTAACAACATCTTTCATTAATGTGGTACATTTGTTGAAATTGATGAACACATATTGAAGCATTGCTACTAAGCATGGTCTATGGTTTGCATTATGGTTTACACTTTGCACCACAGAATTTTATTGGTTTTGACAAAATGTATAATGGCTTTTATCCATCATTATGATATGATGCAGAACAATTCCAATGTCCCCAAAATGCCCTGTATTAGACCTATTCTTCCCTCCCCTCCTCTCAGAACCTCTGGTGACCACTGTCTTTACATCAATGTTACAAGTTCTTTTGTTACTATAATAATAATGTCTACTTAAGTCCATAGTTGCATTCCCCCCTTATGTTTGTTCATTCCTCAATCTTGAGGATTTGGGATGGTGATGCCTACTCTGCTTCTGATTGAGAGAGCGCTTAGATCCCATGGGGCAGATAGATGATACTGTCTTGCTTGCAGTTTTAGTTACTCTCTTTTTTTGGGGATAGGTGTTGTCCATCATCACCCTTTTGTTAGTTGTTCTGGTTGAGTCTGATGAACTAGAGAGTAGGTGTTGGCTGTGGCTCTGCTGAGATTCAGGGCTCAATCAGCAAATAAACAACCATGTTTTAATCATTCACTGGATGTTGGAAAAACCCCAAATACTCGGGAGTTCCAGAGAGAATACAGAGGGGATCTAGACATGTTGGAACCATTCAAGGGGAGGCCATTACTTGTTACTACTATGTGCTTCTACATGGTAGTTTCTGCATGGTAGCCTAAATTCATGACTAATATCAGAATCCTTTGGAATAACCAATTTGGTTCCTTTTTTCCTCAACCCTATTCACTTACACATACAGTTGCCACATTAGACACAGGACAACCAGTTAAGTTTGAATTTCAGATAAATAATGAAATTTTTTTAGTATATTTCAAATATTTCATGGGACATACTTATACTAAATAAAGTATGATTTCTGGAGGAAAAAAAATAGTAGAGGGGTAAATATTCTGAATCTTCAGATTTTACAATATTTTCCAGTTGCCTTTTTGATATAAAAGGTAGTTTGGCTAGTTTAAAAAGAGTCAATGAAATAATACTGCTTGTTTTTTTTTTTTAACTGAAGGTTTTTCACATAAAATTACTTTCTTGGAAACAGATGTGGCTCAAGCAGTTGAGTGCCTGCCTCCTACATGGGAGGTCCCGGGTTTGGTTCCCAGTGCCTCCTAAAGAAAAAAACAGTCAACAAGCAAACAATGAGCAAAACAAACAAACAAAAATGAGCAGACAACAAGCAAAAGCCACGAGCAAAAACAAATGAGCAGACAACTGTGAGCAAACAACGAGCAAAAACAGTGAGCAAACAGACAAGGGAGCCATCTCAGGGAGGGATCAATTACTTTTTTACTTGTTTTGCAGGGCAGAAGGTTGAGGCTAATACTATTCTAACTATTTTCCTTCTATAATGCTTCTTGGATTGCTTATTTATCCTTGAAATTTAAGTTTTTAATTATGAGATACTGTTTGTTGTTGAAGTCTGTTTTTTAATTTTATGTAGCCAAAACTATAGGTCTTTTGTTTTATTCTGCCCTACAGTGTTTCTGTCTATACACTGTCTTTGACTATCACTTCAGAATTATTCACTCTAACTTTTCTAGAAAGAATATTATTTTCAGTTTGTTCCTCTGTTTTCTCTCCTCTCTTTGCCTATTATTCTTCCTTTTCTTTTGCTCCATTTCATTTAATCTTCATAATTCTTGGCTTGTTTTTCTCATATGGCTAATTTAATTTTTTTGCAGTTTTATATATGCTCTTATTGTTTCCACAAACTATTTATTATGCTTATCTTTATATTACTGAACTCTATTATATATATTCTTATGCAATATGTTATTTTAAAATTTTGTGTGTGTGTGTAGGAAACTACTGCCTTTTAATTTTTTACTATTGTGAAATAAATTTATTTCAGGGAAAAATGAAATAAATTTCTTTTATGTTCCTTTATTTCCCAGAGTATTTTTTGGTTTTATTTTACAACTGTTTTTCTAACTACTTCCCTATCTGCTCTGACTCATAAAGGAGATATTTCAAAGAATGGTGGTATTAAATTGACTTCGTTTACATTTTGGTTAAACACTTTGTGTGCATGAGCACTGCTTCAGACACTTCAGAGAGTTATTTAAAGCATTCTTGATTTTAGCTCTATTGATTTACTTATATATTAAAGACATAAGGAGGATAACAGTCACAGTTATCTGCTCAAATGAAATCTGAAGAAGAAAGTTCCTGTTTGAGGTTCACTATTTATTTATATCACAAAGCAATGGCTAAAAATAAAACAAAAAGCTTGGGGGATGATTTCAAATTATACTTCCTTCATTAGGTCAGAGGTACATGGCAGAAATTCTTATTTCAAGATTTAATTCTTTATATTATCTCCTTATTCACCATATTCTTTCTTACATAACCTTGCTGAATTAAATCCATCATATTTCTATTGTGTTTTTATTTGTGGATTTTTCAATAAAGGAAAACTAGATAAAACACTTTTATTGCCATCATTCTCCTTTTCCTCATGGGTTTAAATTCTGCTGGATTTCATAAATTCTCCTCTTGGCTTCAGAAGTTGAACTAATAGACTTTCAGAGCTGGAAAGGGTCTCTGACCCTTTTAGCATTTTCTCCTATGAATCTGTGGCTTCCTATTTTCCACGCTGATCTTTGTCTCTGTAGAAGCCACTGCATTATTTATTTACTTATTAGAGCCCTGTTGTCCAAAAATCTCATGGTAGAGAGTAAATAACTGGAACAGGATGCTCGAATGTGAAATTCAAAACAGGTTATAGGGAGGAGAGCAGCTGCAGCAGGTGCCGCATGTTGTATTCTAATCCTCAACCCCTTCGCTGCGAGCTTTCTTTCCATGAACTGCTTTTCAGCCACCATTTATCCAAAGACATTCCTTTGCCTAGAATACCTGTAAGCTCCCTCTTTCTGATTGGAACTGAATGACTTATTTGGACTCCAGTAATATCTCATATTTGTATCAGAGTCTTGCTTTGCCTTAAAAATGTATTGCCACCTGTCAACTAGTAGCTCTGCCAATGCCTCTTTAGCTTCCCCCAAAGAAGGGCTTGTGTTTTACCCTCTGGTCTTATGTCTAATTCTTTAAGAAACACATTCTATCTATAGCTTTTCTGGGATTTATTTTTTGAAACTTGGTAATGATTTATTACGACAGGTTCATTGATCTATTTATGGTAGTAATGTGGGTTTGAGAAAGTGGGTTACACTGCAAAAAATAGAATGTGAGCAGCCACTCAGGGAGCAGAAATATAGTCCCCTTTGCTGAACCAGACCATTCTATATGGCACTTATTTAGCCATCTGATCATGATCTGTTTTAGATAGAATCGTGATTATCCAACCTGAAATCTAAAAATTACTTCATAAGAAATATAGTGAAGGAAAAAACTCCCTTTTCAAGGCCAATCTACAACTACCTCTTTCTGAGAAGGTCTTAGTTACTTTGAATTTCTTTTCCCATATCATATATATCATATCATATCATATATATATACACATACATATTTGTAAGTTAAGATGATGCATATGATATAGTAGGAAAGGTGAAACAACTAAAAGTCAAAGGCCTGAGTTTTAGTCTGTGCTGTACAACTAAATAAAATAACTGCAAAAATAACTGTTTCCTAATCTCTCTCATCCTCTGTTTCTTCATGTGTGAAATAAAACAGTTAAATTCTGAGAGGTAATCCAGGCTCTTTCTTAATGGAGGATATAAGTTAATGATTTGGTCTGTCTGTTCTTGTATTTTCCCACTCTTTTAGCACATCTAAGTAAGGCCATCTAAAATAGATTATAGTAGTTTCTAGATACACCAAAGAAAATAACTCTAATTATTAACAAAAACTCTTTAGAATAAGTTGATGTACATCTTTGAAAGCATTCTTGCTAATTTATCATGTTAAAATAAGCATGCCACCTCCAGGAAAACAATAGTAATCATTTAACCACATATAGTGTCATAGAATAAGCCTAAAATATATAAGGAAGATTTAAATTATACTTTCATGATGGGTTTCAGACTAAACTTATTCTAAAATGATCTTCCAAAAATGGCAAATTTTATTTAATAGGTCTTTATGAGAGCCAGCAAAATTGAAAATGTATGACTACGG
This sequence comes from Tolypeutes matacus, assembly GCA_026826555.1. NCBI lineage: Eukaryota > Metazoa > Chordata > Mammalia > Cingulata > Chlamyphoridae > Tolypeutes > Tolypeutes matacus. The sequence continues at coordinate 1,215,010 of JAKSZT010010858.1, forward strand.
GCGAGGCAAGGGACGTTTCAGTACTTGATTAGAATGGGTTTTCTAAAAGTCTTGAATCTCTTAGAAACCACTTTGCAGCTGTGGGAAGGATCATGACTTTCATCAGGAAAGAATGCATTTCCTCTTCATGATCTATAGTGTTGATGAAACACTGTGAGTTACTTGCTACTCATTAGGTTTTTGGTTTGCCTTGTTTGTCCTCTTTTTTCATGAGCTCAGAGATATCAAAAGGTAGACTTTTTTCTTTTCCCACTGGCCAGTCTCCAATTTTGTTTGGGTCATCTGTTATTTATCTCATTTTCACAGAGCACATGTTGACCAGAGAAGAGGCTAACTTTGTCATTTCCTCACTCCTCTGAAACAACAGATACAAATTATTTATTTGCCTTAAATTCACCAGAGTTCTTCTCTGGGAACATAACCAAAGAAAGATGAAAGTATGGCTTTAGCCATTTGAGCAAAATAATGAGATCAAACTCTCTTAGGTAGAAAGTACTTTGAATTGCTGTTTGTTTCATTCTCTACCAGTCATGGTAGTTCTTGTTGAAATCACACACTGACCAGATTCTATATTCATTATTAAGGAATACTCCCTATTAAAAAAAAAAAAAAAAAAAACAACTTTTAAAACTAGGATAGAAAGCATCTATCTCAGAAAAAATAAACTCAGAGAGGTTATAAATAAAAAACAATCTCCTGAATCCACGGACAGTTGATACTTGACTGACTGCATTTCCATGATAGCATAATAGAATATATTATGTTTCTGAAGTTAACAGTTTGATATTTGCCATTTCATTGAATTGTAGTTCCTCAGTGAATGGTACAACATTTGATAGATGGGGGTTCTTAAGAATTTTGTCAATTTTTAAGCTGCTATTAATTTAGTTTTTTAAATGTATTATTGTATTTGTCTATTTGCTTTAAACCATAGCACTAAATTGTATTATACGAACCATGTTCAAAATTAACGGGAACTCCTTACCTAAATTAGTAATGTGTAGGTTATTTCTTTTTAGGAAATATATTCAAATAATATGGAGTGAAAATGTTTCAAGGTATTAAATACAGGATTGAAGATTAGAATATGTTTCTAATGCTGATCATTGTAAGATGTGAGAATTTTTTTTCCTCATCTGTTGTGAGTAATTATAGTAATGAGGCACCTGAAAATGTAATCTGGTAATTAATAAGGCTTTGTCTAATTATAGCTTCTCTATATCAGTTTCTAGCTTTCTGAAGAGTAATCAGATATTAAAGTACCTCACATATACAGTTTTAACTACCGTCTCTCCATAACTTACTCAATCCACTTTCCCTGTGTAGCTCTCTGTCTCGTGTCTAGCAAGTACCTTCAACCTCTTGCAATAAGAACTTCATGCTAATATTTTTACCCTTAGTAAAGATAGAGTTTATTTTCTCCCCCAAGTCTGTTTATCTTAATTCTTGTCTTTCATTGGCCACATATTATCTTTGCCTATTTCCAAAGATGAAACATCCTAACTGTTCTCTGAATCAGTCTATACATATCTTCACACTTTTAGAAACATAATAAATTAAATCTAATATTTCAATCTCAACCATTTCCTGCCTCAAAGGGAGAAGATTTTCATAGGGATTTTGTTGCAATCATAATGGTCAAATGTCAAATGGGTACTAATTTCAGGCCAGGTGTTGTACAAAATTAATGTTAAAAGTAATCAAGTAGTTGGAGGATCAAGACCACAACTTGAGCATATCTATCCTTCTTCCTTTCTTTCAAAGATCTAATTGCAGTGACAGAAATTATATATTTCTTAAAGAATGAAATAAAAACTTCATTGGAAAACAAAAATTTCATTTTGAGGCATTCCGTGAAGATATAAAGCAGAAGGAATTGGAACCATGGGAAAATCAGAAGTGAGGAATTATAGTCAAATGCACCAGGGACAAGCATTATTTTTCCCAGAAGATCCAGGAGAAGCTCTAACAACAGAGGCCACTAAAAAAAAAAAGAAAAAAAAGAATGGTATCTACAAAGAGGCCTGATCAAGGACAGTTATCAGGGAAATCAGTCAGAAACTGCATTTGAAATAGCTGTTTCTCTTGCTTTTTCAAAGAGGCTTCCAGCCATGACTTTGGTAAAGCCCTGAATGCTGCATTCTCTAGAGGGATGAAGCCTCCTAATCTTCCTGGAATAAACTCCTAGTGCCAGGATGAGAGAGGAGCCTAGCAAAGCTACGTGACGATGGAGGCAGAGATTGGATCAATGCAGCTACCAAGGAAAGGAACATCAAGGATTCCTGGCAAACACCAGAAAATAGAAGAGACTAGGAAGGTTTCTCCCCTAAAGATTGCAGAGGGAGCACAGCCATGCAGGTACCTTGATTTTTGGTTTTCTAGCCTCCAGAGCTGTGAAACAATACCTTTCTGTTGTTTAAGACAAACAATTTGTAGTATTTTGTTATGGTTGCTCCAGGAAAGTAGGATATCTTCTAAATAAGAAGGGACAAACAGAATGAGAAACACTCTTGAAAATGAAACAACATAGTTGCCAAAGTACAAATTTAGTGGACAGGATAAATAATGGAATGGGCATGGCTGAAGATGAAATTCGTTATATGAAAGATAAAGTTGACAAAATCTCCCGAAATGTAGACTCAAAGTTTAGAAGTGAAAAATATATAAGTAAGTTTAACAGACTTTAATATAAGTTCAATAAGAAGAGAACATAGACAATGGAGGAAATCATTATAAAAGTTAATAAGAGAAAATCTCCCTGAATAGTAGAAAGTTCAGGTCTCAGGAGACCTCGAGTGCTAAGAGGAATTAATGAAAAGAGAGAGAAAGAGAGTGTTTGTAGAAACATCCTGTTGAAATTTGGAAATTCCAAGGGAAAAGAAAAATTCTTAAAGGCTTCTAGAGACATGAAGATAATTTGTTGACAACAGAAAAAAGAGCAATAACCTTAGCTACTCTGGATGTTAGAAGATAATGAAGAAATGACTTAAAAAATATAGCAAAAATGACAGTCAACTTGTAATTCTCTACTATATTTCAAGCTTGCCTATTAAACATTATGCCCAAATTTATATTTTTCAACATATATATACCCTAAACATTATCCATCAGCATCACACACACACACACACAAATTACCCGACAAGAACATAAATTGGAATACAAGACAGAGTGACCATTGAATATGACCTAAAGTTTAAAGTAGGACTTGGGAAGCTGACAGAGAATTTTGAAAGGATAGTTCTCATTATTATTGTTGACAAAGCAAGAATTAAATATAAGTATTTTATTTTGTATCAATAATCATCAGCAGAACTAAAAACGAGTCATCTTACAAGGAATTAACTATTGGAAGTGGTCCTGGGGACAGAGGAAGTGTGAGAAATTTTTACTTTTCTATCTTTCTGTACTCCTTGAATTTTATTTTTTCATGCATGTGTATAATTTTACAAGGATGATGATGATGATGATGATGATGAAGTAATTAGTTTTAAAAATAAAGAGTTCCATATCATAGGGTTAGGAAACAATTTTCAGAGTTCTCACACTCTTTTTAACGTTTTATAGATGTTTCCATTTTTTTTTTCTTGATCCCTTTTGAAAGGTATCAAGGCAAAACGGTAAGAAGGGGACTTTATGAGGGATTGGCAATGGATGACGGCAAGTTGGGCTAGAAACTGAGGCAATTACTCTAGGTGAGGGGGATTCAGAAACAAAATAGGTTGGGATCAGGGATTCTAGCCAGCTCCTGCACCCTGGGAAGGGTAACCGGCAGGGCTGACTTCACCGGGAGCAGCCAGTGTGGCTGTTCGTGTCCCGTGCTCAGGAAAGCCTTGTGTTTGGGGTTTAATGCTTTGTGGTGGCACTCTGGAAGTTCCTAATCATTTTATCTCTGACTTTGTGCTTTGTAAATGCAGTCCAGTGGGACAATGGAGCATGAGCTGGGGGCCTGGAGCCTTGGCTCAGTTGTGAACCTACCTTTCTCTTCGCCACTTCCTGGTCTCCTTTGGATGGGTTCTTGGCTTCTTCTTCCCCTTCCTCTGGTGTCCTGGGTTCTGCTTCTCCCTCCCCGCCCCCCCCCCACTGCTTCCATTGGCAGCTGCTCTCCGGGGCACATGGGCAGGGAATGCCAATGCCTTTGCTCCTGGTGGGGGCCCGGGCCTGGGCATAGGGAAGGCCAGGGCTGGCCAAGCACCTCACAGTGTCTCAGGGCAGTGTAGGCTGCAACCATCTCCTCCCAGGCTGGCAGGGCCACAGTGTATTCTTTGGACAACTTGGTTGGGGGCCTCTCCCAACCCCCATTCAGGTACCAAGCATGTCCTGGCTTGGAGCTTGCAATCTCTTGGAGACAACTGTCCTCTGGGGCTTGGAGTGGCAGGCAGGTAGGAAGGAAAGATTGACTTTCCTCCGCCTACCAAGGGCCCTGCATTTTTATTTTGCACTAGGCACTGCAAATCATGTGGTTGTTCCTGACAGCCAGATTGAACTTCATGTAAAACAATGGCCAAGACATTCTTAAGTATTATCCTGCTGCATTTATTGGGGTCATTTCTCCTTCTCCTTATGGCCAGGCAGTGATGGAGTGTCAGGAATTCCAATTGACCTGCATGCTAGCACTCCCCAGCTGGACCATAGCCACTTCCTGAGTTTGCTGCCTTCTCATTCTCAGTAATGTTTTCTTCTCTCTCAGTAGTGTCTGTGCTCTTGAAAACTTCAGAAACTCCCCCACTTTTCTTTGTTGCCAGTTCCAATTCCAAATCATTACATGGCAGCTTTCCTACCTAATTCTATTTGAGATTTTTGTTTCATGTATTTTGTCCTTCTGCTTTAGGCTGACCTCATTTATACTTCTCTTTCTACCTGTTCCATTATTTTATTCTGCAGACTCTCATAGTTTTTTCTTACTCATTCCCAATTCAAAAGCAAGATCTAACCTTATCTCCTACAAGACCTAAAACTAGGTGGAAATTTTAAATTCTTACTAACATTTATTCCTTCCTCAGCCATTTTCTATTTTGGAAATGGTGTTTTGCAAGTTATCATTATTTGTTCTTTGGTCTTGTTTTGGATCCCTTGTTTAAATCAGAATATAGATACCCTGAACTTCGGGTTTACATCATTTATGCTTTAAATTAAACTTCTTCATGAAACTTCTTTCTGATGATCTTCATTTAAGTTTCAGTTGAAATAATGTCTAAGTGCCCATGATTTATAAGACCCAGGACCAGGGCTGGAAAATTACAATTACAAATGTAATTCTCTTAGAATTTTTCAGGAAGAGTGCTTTTATTTGTTTGAAATATAAGAATAATACATATTTGCTTTTAAACTACAAATAATTTTCACCTAGTTTATTTTTCATTATGATGTTCAGTTAACTATTAGGCATATTTCATATGAAATTAAAATGTTTCAAATATTACCATTAGTATATCTTTTTCCCTCCATACTTTCTCACCCAGCCACTAGAACAATCCACTCTAAAAAACTACAGTAGCAAGTGGGAGAGAGAGAAACAGCCATGAATGTGAAGTGGGAATATGAAAGTGTATTTGAAATCTTTGCCAGGTTACTCTGGTCATCTAAGGAAGAGTTAGAGAATACTTTGACAAGTCTAAAAGAGTACCTGGCTTTCCTACTCTTTGATAAATATTAGTTGAGGGTTCAGACAATGCCGTAAGTTGATTCATGTTAAAGGCAGGAAGGAAGAAATAAAAATGTAAGATGTACCGTAAATTCTATGTGCAGGCATTGTCCTAAATGCTCTCCATAGGTTATATTATTTTATCTTCACAATATTTTTGGGAGATGAGTATTATTATCCCATTCATATAAGAGGGAGCTGAGGTTCAGAAACATTAATTTTCTTAAGTCCAACAATTTAAGAGTAATAGAGTCAGCTTCATACATAAGTCTGCCTGATTTTGTGATTCTCTACTTTACCACTCATAGAATTCTCATCTTCCTTATTTATATTTGTTTCATTTTCCTTATAAACACAAAGGACTAATATGCAACTTTAATTTTAACAAGACAGTCTGCTGCCTGACCTGTGAGAACCTCACCTTTTCTCTTAGGAGCCATCTTAATTTAAGGAGCTGCCAGTCTATAAAGGGTCAGTAATCTCCTTCCTGTTGAATTATCATGCCTCATACACTTGGTTTTATGGCTTCAGATGAGAGCTAAAGTCCTCCCTCATTATTCATTGCCTTGTTTCAAGAAAGACAGAGTTGGTTAATGTTTTACTGGGAAGCTCCCTGATGGTCACATTCTGACATGTGAAAGAAATTGGGTTTATTTATCAATATGTAACCAGCTCTGTGGGAGATGTCCTCCTCCCTGCCCCACTTTTTTCCTTCTTTAGTTAGTTGATTTGGGAGCAATGGGAATGACGAGAAGGGAAACGCTAATGGGTTTTGGGCCCTTTGAAGGGTCATTCCCGGGCCCACTTTCATAATTCTGCCCCTCCTAACTCCAATTTTAAACTCCTAATTCTAGAGACCATGGATTAAAAAAAGCCAAGACAAATTCAAGGTGAGAGAGAAAATTGTGAGCCATGTTGTTAACTGCTAAGATCATCATTCCTTCCTGCAGTTTCCCACTGACCTCTTAAATTAATGAAATAAATGGTCCTAGATATAAGGTAGATTCAGAAGTAGTAAGAGGAGAGTAATGATAATCTAACACTGTCGGGTACAGTGTTTAAGGTGTGATGCTTTAAAGGCTTATTCAGAAATTATGCATCTAGATTTTTTTCTTTGAAATTCTTTCCAAGTCTTTGTCCTAGGAATTTTTTTCCCCACTCATTTTCTTCTTCTGGTTTTAATATTTCAAAGTATTTATTTAATGTTTATTATATAGAAAAACTTTAATTTCATTTACCAAATATATTAAAAGTGAGGAAATAATCATGGCAAAGTGCTTTACTGTTCTTCTGTATAATTAGACAATATGCAGCATTGTATTTGCACTATAAACACTGTATTACTTTAGAGAATTTCAACTAAACGTAAGAGTGGAAAGAGTCATTTTTTGGGTATAAACCTAGCAATTAAGTTTTAGAATAATTAAAACGGTACCTGGACACTTTCACTTTTTCTGTGGCTTCATTGAGCTGACCCCTGCAGTTAGTCACAAGCCAGCAACCAAAGTAGTCCTTGCTAAACGCAAGACAGATTGCATCACTTTTCTGTTCACAATCAATCCTTCCAAAGTCCTAAGCTTCACCTTCAGCAGTGCCTGGCATAGGAAGCACTCATTTCATACTTCTAAAAATGAATGTACATTCATAAGTAATGCTTTTAAAACTTTCAATTGGTGTAAACCAAATGTTTAATAAAATGTAGCTCATCTGCTTTGTCTATATCATGCATGTAATAACCACATGGTTTTTTCAAGCTAGATGTGATTTGATTTTCCAAACTCTTGGTTTTCCTTGATGAGGGTAAACATAATATCTTTAAACCATCTTAAAGAGAATTTGAACACCATAGAAAGGTCAAAGACCAAAGAATTCACAACTATATCCATTAGTCTTGTACAAGTTATTCTACATATTGTAGGCAGCATATTTCTCAAAAACCTCATTTAATTGATGCAACTTTCAATTCTAAATACCCATAAAAATGGAGCAGGCTTTCTATTTGATGTAATCTCTTGATATCAGAGGAAATGTGCATCAAATTTTATATTCATAAAGTATAACTTAGTGCTTTTAACAGCAGGCTCTGTAATTAGTTGGACAATTAAAGGACCATGAATTATAATTTTAACTCAGATAGACACCCTCTCTAACACCTTGGGAAGTCCATTTACCTTTACTTCCTCTATTTCCCATCTATAAAATAAATATAAAAATAGACTCATCATAAACTTGCTGATGAACTAAAGAAAGATAGGCTTAGAAATGGAAGAGACCTTGCAAGGTTATCTGGTTAAGGCACATGGATTTCTTAAGGTTAGAAGCTCTCCTTTTCTATTTTACTCTTGAAAATCTTTAAATGTTTAATATGTTTTTAATGTTGTTTTAAGGACTTTTACATGAAAACACATTACAAAGTGATTTCCATATATTATAAAACTACATCATATGTGAACACAAAACACTAGTTAATGTCTGCCGCAGAGGTGAATATATTTACCAGCTGCAGCTTAGTTATACCTTAAAATCCAAGGTCAATCACTACCATACTTAAAGTAAGATATTGCACTTTAATTTAAGCTTTTAGTACCTGCAGGTCTTGATTCAAGAATCTGTCACCTGGCCTCCCATCCACAGATTCCATTCAGGGTTTGGAAATGAACTTTAAAATTCTCTTCCCTTTCTGAGCGCATGTTCCCTTAAAAGTGCTGGCTTCTATTTCTTTTACTTATTTTCCTTTTTTTTTTTTTTTTTTTTTGCTTTTCCCCCCTCTCTTTAATACATACTTTGTTACTAACAAGACTATCAATTAAAGCCTTTATAAATTTTTACAGTTCTGCTTTTCTGTTATCCCAAAGGGATTTTATTCTTATAATATTTACTGCTGGCTACATTTATTCATCTTATATTTTAGGGGAAAATCACATATCCTCTCTTTATATATACAGTTTGCTACTGCACTCATTCTCTGGGACCCTGATGGCACTGAAGTTCATAATATTTGAATGGTAGCACATTTAGTGTTGTATCTCCTGGATGGCTTACAGGAATGGGCCATTTTGGGAGTGGGCTGCAGGCACTGGTGTTTTTTATGCTCCTTAGGTAATCTGATATGTAGCCAGGATTGAGAACCATGGTACTAATTTAATACTAAAAGGTCAAGAAAAATTAGTCAATAATGCTCCTTCCTTCTCCCAGAAGTTAACATTTCTGTACTTAAATTCAACAAATTCTTAAAATTCCTTCTCTCAGCAAAACAACATATCCCTTTAAATTTTTCTCACAGGAAATATCTTCCACATTTTTTGCCATTCATCTATGAACTATGAGAGCTTCCTCACATCTTTTTTAACCTGGACACCTCACAGCAACAAAAGTCTGATATTTCTTATACAGTAAAATAAATATCTCTTAGTTTTTATATGACTTACTCAAATAAATGAGTACTCAAGTTCAAATTACTATTTGTATATCTCCTAGTACCAGATTGTTTTATTCTCCCACAAAAGAAATTGTATGAGTAAGGGGACAACAAGGAATTTAAGAGATAGAGTCCTGTGGGTCATCAAGATAGCAGTGTAAGACATCCCCAGGAACATTTCCCCTTTGTGACAGCTAGATAAAAAGGCAGATTCAACTCACTGGGAATTCTGGAGAACAATAGAGACCAGAAAAAGAGTCCACAAATGATGAATCAAAGAAAAAAAAACACCAAAAAGAAAAAGGAAAGAGGAGAATGGCATGGGCTTGCCAGTCTAGAACCCTCCCCCATGCTTGGTCCCACACAGTTTAAGAGACACACAGTAGCAGTGCTCCAGCTCAGGTACTTCCTGTTATGGTTGCTGACCACAGAGCTACTTACAGCAACCACACACATTCAAGCATGGGGACCCAAAGCCACATATGCCCAAGGCGGTGCCTTAGCCACCAATGAGCATATACATAAAAAGTAGTGGCCCCTAGCAGGAAACAAGAGCAACCTTCAGTGACACTTTTGGCAAGCAGTGCATACTCCCTAATTGGTCCCTAAATGCTGGTATACCTAAACAATAAATTTGTCTGTTTTTGAACACTGCCCCCCCCCATCTGTCTCCTTGAGTCCAGGATTCCCTCATGAGGCAGAAGATACACATGAAAAGGGGATAATAAACTGTTTAAACACAGGGTAGACCCAGGCTAAAAACTGGAGAGAAAAGGTGGCCTAGAATACAGGAGAGGATTTGAGCAAATTATAGTCACTGGAGATATGTATAAAAACAAAAGAGAACAGACTAGGACTCCTTGAGTAGGAATGGAAGAGAGGATATCCTCTCCTGGAGGGGAAACAGTCACACATAATAGGGTAATCTTAAAAGTTAAAGTGCATGTTCAGGCCAAGAGACAGGTGCAGAAAGACCTGAGAAAACAGAAACTGTTAAACATAGGCTGCTCTAAAGGTTCTGTATAAACTACACTAAGAAATGAATAAAAACCTTGACACATAGCCAATCTACACTAAACCCTAGACAAGAGGGAGAAACTAACCTCCAGAGTTAGCACATCAAAACAACCAAATGTCCAGACATTGATAAAAGATCACAAGCCATACAAAGAAGCAGAAAGAGATAGCTCATTCAAGGGAACAAATTGAAACCTTAGATGAAACAGAGACAGTGAAACACCTAATCAAAGTTGGTTCAAGGGGCTGAAGGAAAATATGGGTAGATATAAACTAAATATGGATACAGAATGAAAGGATATAAAGAAGTTGCATGGACAAAAGGAAGAATTATAAAGTTTAAAAAGGAACATACCAGCACAATAATTAAGGAATAAAATAATTAAAGAATAAAATTAAAGAATAATTAAAGAATAAAAATCTGTAAAATAGCAGATTTGAACAGGCAGAAGAAAGTGTCAGTTAACTAGAAGACAGTGCAGTAAAAATCATACAATTAGAAGAGCAAATAAATAGAGAAAAGAATGAAAAAAAACAATGAGCAGAGCATAAGGGACCTGTGGGACAACATGACGCACACCAACATATGCATTATGGAAGTCCCAGAAGGACAGGAGAAGGAAAAAGTGGCAGAAAGAATATTTGAAGAAATAATGACCGAAAAGTTCTCAAATCTTACAAAGGACATAAATGTACAAGAAGCATAATAAATTTCAAACAGGATAAACCCTAATAGAACTACTTTAAGGCACATACTAATCTATCTGGCAGAACAGTTTCTCAAAAACGAGGGAAAGTTTAAGACATTCATGGATAAACAAAAACTGAGAGAGTTTGTCACCAAGAGACCTGCCCTACAAGAAGTGGTAAAGAGAATTCTTCAACTTGAAAGGAAAGGAGAAGAGAGAGTAACTTGAAGCAGTATGAAGAAGACATCCAGTAAAGGTGATTACATGGGTAAATACGAAACCCGATAGTATAAAATCTTCAGTATGTAACTGTACTCTTTATTTTTTATAATATTTTGAATACAACTGAATTGAAAATAGTCATATTTCCATGTTATGGACACACAAGATATAAAGAGGTAATGTGTGACAGAAACAACACAAGAGGGAACATTAAAGGATATAGGAGCAGAGACTGTGTCTGCTATTAGAGTTAAGTTGGTCTCTTTTTGAACTAGTAGGTTATAGACTTAGCTGATTTTGTATAAACCCCAGAATAACTATAAAGAAACTATTTAAAATATATAGAGAAATGGAAATGAAAAAAGGATTTTATTAGTCAGCCAAAAGGGATGCTGATGCAAAGTACCAGAACTCTGTTGGCTTTTAAAAAGGGTATTTATTTGGGATTGAAGCTTACAGGTACAAGGCCCTAAAGAGCCCAACTCAAAGTTACTTCCTCACCAAACTCTATTGTCACATGTTGAAGCAAGATGGTGGGCAATGTCTGTGAGGGTTCAGCCTTCCTCTTTCCTCTTAAGGCTCTGTGGATCCAGCTTCTTCCTATCTCAGCTGTAGGCAGGCATTAGGCTCATCTTTCTTTCCAGGGTCCATTTCTTTTTGGGCTCAGATGCTCTGTTCTCTCCAGGTTCAGCTGCTCTGTTCTATCCACAAGGTCAGCTGTAGACTATCAGGTTCATCTCCCTTCCTGGGGCCATGTCTATGGAGCACTCTCTCTTCCTGCATATCTGCTTCTGTTTTCTCCTTCTCCATGTACTTACTTCTGTGTGAGTGTCTGTTTTATCCCTGAGGGGGCTGAAACTTGACGCTGAGTCACACTCTAATGATGTGGTTGGATCAGAGCCCTTATCTTAATAATATTTAATCAGACTTCTCATCTGAATCTAATACAATCAAAGGGTTATCACACCAGAGGAACTGACCAGTTTATAAACATAATATATATTTCTTTTTGGAGTTCATAATAATATCAATTACAGGGATCGATTAGTTACTTCATAAAAAATCAGCTATTCTCCAAAGAAGTCTTCAATTAAGGAATAGAGGGACAACAAATATATAAGATGATAAGGAAACAAAGGTCAAATGGCTGAAGTAAGTCTTGCGTTATCAGTAATTACACTGAATGTATATGGCTTAAACTCTCTGTATTAGGGTTCTCTAGGGAAACAGAATCAATAGGAGATATTAGTATATAGTATGAGATTTTATAAAATTCTCTCACATGACCATGGGGATGCACAAGTCCAGATTCCGCAGGCAGGCTGCAAACCAGGGCCTCCAATGAAGGTCTGATGAAGGTCCTTGATGAGTTCCCAGGAGCTGTTGGCTGTCTAATGATGAACTGGAAAATTCTCTGAGTGCTGAAATCACCTCCCCTTTCAAGGCCTTCAACTGATTGGATCAAATGTCACACATTGCTGACTGCAATCTCCTTGGTGGATTGTAGACATAATCAGCCATCTATGCAATAAATCACCGATGACTAAAGTCCATAAATGTCCTTATATTACAGTTAGCCCAGTGCTTGCTTGACCAAATAATTGGGCACAATTACCTGGCTGAATTAACACAGTAGCCTAACCATCACACTCCCCAATCAAAAGATGCAGATTTTCAGAATGGATAAAAAAGCACAATCCAACTATATGCTGTTTACAAGAGACTTACCTTAGACCCAAAAACACAAATAGGTTGAAAGTGAAAGGATAGCAAGAAAATATTCCATGCAAATAGTAACCAAAAGAGGGCTAGGATAACTAAACTAATACTTGACAAAAGAGAATTTAGGTCAACAATGGTTACAAGAGACAAGGGACACGATATATTAGTAAATGAGTCAACTTCACCAAATATATATATATAAACATTTATGCACCTAACCACAGGGCTCCCAAATACATGAGGCAAACACTGATAAAACTGAGGGAGAAATAGACACCTCCACAAGATTAGCTGGACACTTCAATATGCTACTTTCATCAATGGATAGAGCATGTAGACAGAAGATCAGTAAGGAAACACAGAATTTGAACAATACTATAAATGAATTAAACCTAACAGCCATATATAGAAGACTGTACCCCCAAATAGCTGAACTCACATTCATCTCAAGAGCCTATGGGTCATTCTCCAGGATAGACCACATGTTACATCACAAAACAAGTTTCAATATATTAAAAATGACTGAAATTAAACAATGTATCTTCTCCAACTATAGTGGCATGAAGCTAGAAATCAATAACAATAACAGACAACACTGGGAAATCCATAAATACATGGGAATTAAGCAACATGTTCTTAAACAATCAATGCTTCAAGAAGAAATCACAAGGGAGATCAGGAAATATCTTGAGATGAATGAAAATAAAAACACAATGTACCAAAATATATAGGATGCAGCAAAAGCAGTTCTCAGAGTGAAATTTATAGCCTTAAATTCTTACACTAAAAAAAAGAAGAAAGAGTTCAAATCATAGGCCTAACCTTATACCTGGAGGATCAAAGAAAAGAAGAACTTACTAATCCCAGAGAGAGCAGAAGGAATGAAACAAAGATTACAGCAGAAATAAATGTAATAGAGAATAAAAGAATAAAGAAAAACAATGAAACCAAGTGTTGGTTCTTTGAAATATCAATAAAATTGATAAATTTTTAGCTAGACTGACAAAAAAAAGATGCAATAAACAAAAAATCAGAAATGGAAGATTAGGTATAACCACCAATGCAACAGAAACAAAAAGGATTATAAGAGAATACTATGAACAATTGTATGCCCCCAAATTAGATAATCTAGATAAAATGGACAAATTTCTAGAAGCTCTCAAATCACTTACACCGACTCAAGAAGAATAGGTCTCAGCAGACCATTAACAAGAAAATATATTGAATCAATCATCAAAAACCTCTCAGCAAATAAAAGTCCAGGACCAGAAGGCTTCACTGGTGAATGCTACCAAACATTGCAAGAAGAATTAACACCAATCCTGCTCAAACTCTTCCAAAAAATTGAAGGCAGGGAAATACTTTTTACTCATTCTATGAGGCCATCATTATCCTTAAACCAAAGCCAAATAAAAAAAGCACAAGAAAAGAAAATTGCAGACCAATATCCCTCATGAATACAGATGCAAAAATCCTCCACAAAACACTAACACCCAGAATCCAACAGCACATTGAAGTACTTATACACTGTGATCAAGTGGGATTTATCTCAGGTATGCAAGAGTGATTCAACATGAGAAAATCAATTAATGTAATGTTCCACATTAATAGAACAAAGGGAAAAAGTCCATATGATCATGTCAATTGATACAGAAAAGGCATTTGACAAAATTCCACACCTTTCCTGATAAAAACACTCAGAAAAATAGAAATAAAAGGAAACTTCCTCAACACGATAAAGGGTATAGATGAAAAATGTATAGCTAATATCATATTCAATGCTTAGAGACTGAAAGCTTCCCCCCTAAGATCAGGAACAAGACAAGGATGTCCACTGTCACTACTGTTATTCAACATTGTACTGGAAGTTCTAGCCAGAGCATTTAGGCAAGAAAAAGAATTAAAGCCATCCAATAAGGAAAGGAAGAAGTAAAACTCCTTATTTGCAGATGCCATGATCCTGTACATAAAGAATACTGAAAAACCCACAAAAAAGCTGGTAGAACAAATAAAAAAAATCAGCAAGTGGTGGCGTATAAGATCAACACTGAAAAAAATCAATGATATTTCTATGCTCTAGTGTAGCAGTTTGATATTGTTTATGAATTTCAAAAATAGATATTGGCTGTTTGCAAACTGGTCTGTTCCTATGGGCATATTAGATTGTATTAGATTCAGAGGTTTCACTTTTACTTGATTAAATTAAAATTGGGACTTTGATTTGGCCATGCCCAAGGGGGCGGACACTGACTCAGAAGTAAATGCATGGAGAAGGAGAACACAGAAGCAGATATATACAGGAAGAGAGAGTGCTCCATACACATGGTCCTGGGAAAAGAGATGATTCTGATAGTCTATAGCTGACCTTGTTGGGAGAACAGAGCAGCTGAGCCTGGAAAGAAATGAGCCCTGGGGAGAAAGATGAGCCTTATGCCTGCCTACAGGTGAGATAGGAAGAAGCTGGATTCACAGAGCCTTATAAGGAAAGAGGAAGGCTGAGCCCTTGCAGATATCACCTGCCATCTTGCTTCAACACATGGCAACAAGGTTTGGTGAGGAAGTAACTTTTAGTTGGACTCTTTGGGGACTTGTAACTGTAAGCTTCCACCCTAAATAAATACCCTTTATAAAAGCCAACAGAGTTCTGGTACTTTGCATCAGCACCCCTTTTGGCAGACTAATATAACTAGTAAGAAACAATCCAAAAATATAATCAAGAAAAAATTCCATTTCCACTAACAACTAAAAGAATCAAATATCTAAGAATAAATTAAACAAAGAATGTAAAGGATTTATAAATGGAAAACTGTAAAGCATTTCTGAAAGAAATTAAGCAAGAACTAAATAAATGGAACTATAATCCATATTCATGGATTGGAAGATTAAATGTTAAGATGTCAATTCTACCCAAAGTGATTTACACATTCAATGTGATTCCAATAAAAATTCCAACAACCTTCTTTGCAGAAGTAAAAAAGCCAGTCATTGAATTCGTAGGGAAGGTTAAGTGACACTTAATATCTAAAACCATGTTGAAAATGAAGATCAAAGTTGGAGGACTCATACTTCTTGATTTTAAAACTTATTACAAAGTTATAATAATCAAAACAGCATGATACTGTGCCTATCGACCAGGGGGTTTTAACCTACTTTGTTCCACTGACGTCTTTGCCAGTCAGGTGAAAACCATAGACACCTTACTAAGTCCACACTGTACTGTGTATAATTTAATAAATATATCACACCTGCACCAACATGTCCTCACAAGAATAATGTTTTTTTTTTTTTTAAATTTGAATTCAAGCTCACAGACCCCTTGTTAAGAACCCCTGCTATAGACCAATGGAATCCAATTGGTACAACTATGTTCAGCTGATTTTTGACAAGGGCGCCAAGTCCTCTCAATTGGGAAAGAATAATCTCTTCAACAAATAGTGCTGGGAAAACTGGAAGTCCATCTGCAAAAGGGTGAAGTTTGACCCTTAACTCACTTTATATACAATAATCAAATCAAAATTGAACAAAGACCTAAATATAAGAACCAGAACTATAAAATGTCTAAAACAAAGCATATTAAACCATCTTCAGGACCTTGTGTAAGGCATTGGTTTTTTAGACTTTATACCCGAAGCACAAGCTACAAAAGAAAAGAACCCAGATAAATGGGACTTTATTAAGAAAGCAAAAGACAACCTACAGAATGGGAGAAAATATTGGAAATCTGATAAGGGTTTAATGTCTGGAATATATAAAGTATTCCTACAACTCAACAACAAAATGAAAAACAACCAATTAAGAAATGGGCAAGAGACTTGAATAAACATTTCTCCAAAATGACATGCGAATGACTAGTAAATACCTGAAAAGCTGATCAACGTCATTAGCCACCAGAAAGGTGCAAATCAAAACCACAATGAAATATCATCTCACACCTACTAAAATGCCTAGTACTAAAAAAAAAAAAAAAAAAAAAAAAAAAAAAGGAAAATAACAAGTGTTGGAGGTGATGTGTATAAGTAGGAAAATGGAACACTTGTACATTTTTGGTGGGAATGTAAAATGGTATAGCCACTGTGGGAAATAGTTTGGTGATTCCTCAAAAAGTTAAGTATAGAGTTACCATATAACTCAGCAATCCCTCTTCTAGGTATTGAAAGCAGGGATTCCAACAGGTATTTGCACACTGGTGTTTATGGTGGCATTATTTACATTTGCCAAAGGTGGAAGCAACCCAAGTGTTTCTCAACAGATAAATAGATAAATAAATTGTGCTATATACATACAATGGATTATTTGGCTTTAAAAAGGAATGAAGTTCTAATGTATGCTACAACATGGATGAACCTTTAAGACATTGCATTGACTGAAATAAGCCAGACACAAAAGGGCAAATATTGTATGATCTGCCTTATAGTAAATAAGCAGATATCCAAATTTATAGGTTAGAAACTAGCAACAGGTTACCAGGAGCTAGGAGGGAGAGTAGAATGGGGAGTTAATGTTAAATTAGTAGAGAATGTCTGTTTGGGATAATGACAAAGCATTAGCAATGGATGTTAATGATGGAGGCAACCTGTGAATGTAATTAACGTCAATGAATTGTGTATTTGAAAAGGATTATAAAGGGATATTTTAGGTTGTGTAAGTTATCACACACACAAAAATACCATGAACATTACAACACAAAGAGTGAATCCAAATGTAAACAGTGGGCTAAAGTTAACAACACAATTTTAATAATGTTATTTTATCAATTGTAACAAAAGTACCACACTTATAAAAAAGTGTTAATAATAGGGAAAACTGCCTATGTGAGAGGGGGAGTTAAATGGGAATTCTGTACTTTCTGGATGATTTTTCTGTAAACCTAAAACTGCTCTAATCAGAGAGCAAGAGAGAGAGAGAAGGACCTGGGATAATTGTTTATTGGGGAAGACAGAAAATTTGCCTAGTGAAATTGTACTATGAAAAATTACATTATATGCTCTGAAGAAGCTGTCCAACCTTGGCTGTTTGTTACCAATGCAGTTTCTTGGTCATAAAAACAATTTTAACAAGTATCCTTTTATCCTTTTTGTAAACACAGCACCAACAGGGAGCCACCTTCTCAGGGAATTTTAAGGCTTTTCACAGATCCTTTCCTCTTCTCTTTTTCACTGAAACAAATTACTATTAATAAATTATATTTCTTTAACACCTTCTTTCTGTTAGAGCTCTTAGGCGGCAATACATATAAAAATAAAAACATAAATAAAATTATTCCGTACACTTCTCTCAACTCTGCCCATTGTCTGAAGCAATCATTGTTAATCCCAAGTATTTCAGAAGTATTTTGTGTAACATTCTATAAAATCCTCCAATCTCAGAAGATACAGCCTGTTGGGATAAAATATGTGTAAGATACAGAGCTTTAAACTTTAGAAAACAACTAAGAGACATATGAAAAATGATCATGTGGATAGAAGGAGACTTGGGGAAGAAAAGTGAAATTTATGTGTTATGTATTTGGGGAAAATTTAATAAATATCTAGACATATAGAAGATTACTAACTTGATCTAAGTAACTAGCCATTTTAAAAATTTAGAGTGTTTTAAAAACTAGATTAGAATTTGACCCAAGAGTATGACTGACCATTAATTTTTCATAAATATTGAATACCTATGATGAAAACTATAGGGCTGATGCCTCTAGCGACTATTTGTAAAATTTGTCTCAATCTCCAATGCAAAAATCTATGAATTGGGTATCAGTTGAAAAAAGAATATGCAGGATATGTAACAAAGAAGTACTAGGTGTGTGAAGGTATCATAAATATGTGGGATCATTTCAAAGACAGATGCAAGTCTAATATAAAAAAATTATAAACTTATACAGTGCAACTGGGCTATTAGAATTCCACAAATGTAAAAAGTGCTGTTTTTTTTCCCCTTAGATATTAGGGCATTTAAAATAAGCTCCATTTTCTGTTATGCTTAAACATCAACATCAAAAGCAGTCATGCCTCCATTACTTAGCAGCATTTACAGGAATCATAGTAGGAAGTCAAGCACTTTGCATGGACTCTTTAGAACCAAATATTCTTACTGGAGATTACCCAGAGTTTAGACATTTCCCTGATTTGGATCCCTTGGGAATTAGACTGTAGTCCACAGTAACTGAGTCCTCTGAGGTCACTCATTAGAGCAGATGCTTTTTAAAAAATCAATAATCAAGTCCACAGAATTGGAATGACCACAGCTTGCCTGAAACCAATTGATATGTAGTCTGTTTTATTTTTCTCAGAGACTACTCTACATTAACATGGTTTTCAAAATCAGTGTGGGCAATGACGAAGCGGTTACTAATTCACTCAAGCCTTCTGCATAGATGCACTTATAATTAATCACCTGGGTCACTGGGTGTGCTTGCATGTCTTTGGATTTAGTGAGTTACAAGAAAAGAAAATATAATTGGTGAGTAATGATTAACAAAAAGTGTATGGAAAAATATTGATGCTGTCAGTTCATTGACTGTATTTAACTTTTGCCAGTATTCATTAGTATTGAAGAGTATTCGAATGAGTTCATGTCAACGCTGTGGCAAGTAGTTAAATTCTTCAGGAATATTCATAAAATATTTTGAAGCCATTAAAGTGTTCACTGTGTCATATAATGGAAATAATCTCTATATCTGTGTGCATATTCCTATGTTTAAACTTGGAAGAGTATATCCCACCAACAAACAAATATTTTCTGTGTATTTCAGGGTCCTAGGTAAATTTCTCCCTAACTGTACATTTTCACATAGTTGAAAAAAGATTTAGATTCCATCTCTAAGCCTAACTGTACACTTTCAAGTTTTAATTGATCTGTTACATTTCAGGGAAATTCTTAAACTTAGAGGGCTAAATTCTCCCTATACTTTCTGGCACCAGAGGTGAAACTGTGTAGGATTTGCTGTGGTCTTGAGGCCAGGCACCAGTCCAATAATGGTCAAAGCAGGCAGACTTGCTAAATCACCTTCTGATATGGTGAAATTGAGGGTTATTCCCTCTATGACTGTCACAATTTGGTTGGTTTCTGCATGGACAATTTCCTTCACTGGTTAGCTGCTAGAACCTGAGCCACACAAACCATGGCCCATGGCAATCATTATTATGTCTTTAGTTAATACTCTAGTTGCACCTCTATTACTTGGCATTGGCCGATTAGTGGAGAGAACACTCAATGAAAAACATTTTGCATTGGTCATATTTGATTGTCACCAGCAAAGCGATAGCAGTGTGTATGCGAATGGGAGTGTGTACACGTAATCACTGAGTATCACAGACAAGTAACCTTGACAAATGTATTCTTTGCCATCCTTGAGTTAAGTATTTGCTTTTTGAATCCCCAGTGCCTTGCTAATTCCTTTAGTTTTTAGTACATCCTATGTTTTAATTTCCTGGAGTTGCAGTGACAAACAATCTCAAAGTGGGTGGTTAAAACAACAGAAATTTATTGTCTCACAGTTTTGGAGGCTGAAAGTCTTAAATCAAGGTGTTGGCAGGGACATGTTTCTTCTGAAACCTTTAGGGGAGAATTCTTTCCTGCCTTTTCCTAGCTTCTGGTGTTTGCTGGCAGTTTTTGGTGTTCCTTGGCCTGTAGCTGCTGCATTTCAGTCTCTGCTGCCATCATCACATGGTTGTCTTCTCTCACATCTGTCACTTTTCTTCTTATAAGGATGTCATTTGGATTAAGGACCTGCTCTACTCCAGTATGACTTCATTTTAATTTATCTAATTCCATCTACAATGATTCTATTTCCAAATTAGGTCACATTCTGAAGTACTGGGGGTTAGAACTTCAACATAAGTTTTTTGGGGGACAAAATTCAACCCACAACACCATATTTATTCCCTGCTAGTTCTCAAGAAATAAATAAATAAATAAATAAATATATATATATATATATATATAGAGAGAGAGAGAGAGAGAGAGAGAGAATTCCTTTCTGGGTAGAGAAATCATGATGCAGAGCATTGACTTGGCTTTTGTGGCTTGAAATAGTGGTGTTTCAGGCATTTGACCCATGAGTCACCTTTTTAAACCTTGTCTGGTATGTAGGAGACACTCAATAAATATTTTTCAAGTGACCAAATGGACATACAATTAATCTTTTGTAGTGCCAATGAACTTCACACCTTATCTTGTACTTTCCATTTTCTGATCAAATATTTCAGAGGTTTTTCACTGCAATACAGTTTGAAATTCAAACTCTTTATCTTGTCAGTCAAGGCTCAAAATAGTTTGCATCTATATATATGTTTCAGTTTGCTAAAAGCTGCTGGAAGCAATATCCCAGAAATGGGACACTTTCATAGCCTCAGAACTATGAGCTTGTAACCTAATAAATCCCAATTGTAGAAGCCAACCCATTTCTGGTATATTGCTTTGGCAGTCTTTAGCAAACTAAAGCACCTTGCAAGAGAGAAAATTTTAAAACCATTAATGCTAATATTAAGCCATATACAAATTATACAGAAATAATATACAAATAGCATATTCAAATGTTAGTTTCTCCTTTTAAAATGATGAGGTAGGTATTTGAACATCATATATTAAGTATTTGAATATCATCTCTTTTCAGGCACAACACTTAGGGTTGAGAGCAATCTAGTATGAGATTTCCCTGCTCATTAATTTTCCTATTCATTCACTTTTAGGCATTAACCATAAAACCATTTTTAAGTCAATATATCCATGAATTGATACACTTTTAATTCAGATATCCTTGGTGAAAAGTGCTGGCTGAAATACATTTGAAGTTTTTTTTCTTGTGTTTTTCCCCTATAATTTTTAATTGTTGAAAAGGATAGAAAGTAAAAATGAATGTAACTTGAAATATATTTTCACCAGATAAAATGAATGCTCAATGTTAAATGTCTAGATGAAATTAATTAGTAAAGAAAAATAAAATCTAGGAAATAAGACTGTGTGTCTATGTATGTGTGTATTGTGACAGTTTAAAGCTTTTTGTGGATCCCAAAAAAGATCATGTTTTTGAAGCTAATCCATTCCTATGGGTGTAGAACGCTTTGATTGGATTGGATTCAGTTTGGGGACTTTGATTGGATTACTTCAGAGTGGCATGACCCAGGGTGGGTCTTGGTCCTCTTGCTGGAGTCCTTTAAAAATGAAGGATTAAAAGCCTCAGACTCTTAGAGAAGGAACCCAGGAGCTCAGGGAGGAATCCGGGAGAAAGGAAGCCACAGGCCGAGCAGCCAGAAGCTGGAATGATGAGACCCAGAAGGGAAGTTGATGCTCCTATGTGCCTTGCTATCTGAGAAAGGACTCCAGGATTGTGGGCAGCTGGTCTCCTGATACCTTATGTTTGTTAGAATATTCTTACAAGACAAAGAAATTAAATTATGACAGTGATGAAAACAAATAGGAATTTGTGATATGTGAAATATTTTTTTGCCTAGATTTTGTATATACTCAGTATAACCAATTGCTAAAACTATCAATTAATGATGAGATGGAGACTATATATCTACTTCCATATCATTAAGACCTTTGCCTTAATTTCTTTAGCCATGTATTCTGATGTGTCTTTCAACATCTAAACATGTTTAAGTCTCTTCCTCTTCAAAGATAAAATAAAACATAAAACCAAACTAAAAAAATTCAATTTCTCTTTAGGCATCTACCTTTTTCTCAGTTATCCTCAAATCCAAAATTCTCAGAAGACTTTTCTACTGAAGTGGCAACATTTTATCATTTCCACTCACTCATTGCTCCTCAGTTCAATCTAATATGGCTTTTTCTCCCTTTACTTCAACTAAATGGTTCTCTTTATGACCACTAGAGAAATCTTTATCTCTAAAGCCATTTCTTTCTTATTTTGCTTCCCAGCAGCAACTAACACTCTTGGCCACTCTCCTTGAAAGACTCCATTCCTTTGACTTCTGGAACAACAATTATGTTGATTTCTGTTTTACCTTTCAGGCTGTTCCTTTCCTTTACAGGCTCATTTCCCTGGACTTTGCCATTAAATGTTGAAATTCCTCCAGACTCCATGCTTTGTTCCCTCCTGTTTTCTATATGTTCTCCCTAGAATGTCTCATTCACATTCATGGCTTCAATTACCATCTGTATTATAAGGAGTATCAAACTGGTATTTTTATCTCAGAATTCTCTTACTCCAATCCTGCATAGCCATATTGTGCCTACTTAAAACATTCCTTCTAGAGTTTCAAAGGTGCCTTAAACTTAATGTGTATAAAACTGCACCCATGGTCTTCTTTCCAAAACCTGGTCTTCCTGATGTGCTTCCTGTTGCAGTGAACACTTCCCTGCTACCCACATCTCATTCAACCTTCTTCTACACTGTGTTTCATTCATCCTGGTCTGCCTGCCATTCTTTGAATAAACCAAGATAATTCCTATCAGAAGATTGCTGCACTTGCTCTTTCTTCTGCCTGGAATGTCCTTCCCCCAAGTCTTTTCATGGCTGACTCCTTCACCTTAAATATTACTTCCCCAAAGAAGATTTCCCCTGAACACCCTATTTAAATGACTGGCTCACCCATTCCTGTTTTCCGTTATATTACATAGTTGTTTTTCTTTCTTGTACTTAAATTTATTATGATGCTATTGTTTATATATTATTTTATTTTTCCTTAACTAGCATCTAAGCTTCTCAAGAGAAGTTATCTTTTTTGTGTTGTTCACAACAGGAAAAAATGGTACCTGCCACATACCATTTGAGTTACATCTAGTAACTTAACAGATGTTTGATAAATGAGTAAATGAGTCCAGTTACAAGCCAGAAACTTAAATTCCTAACCAGTAATCAATTTTACTTCATATTAGTCCCCAAATTCATTCATTTTTCTCTATCTCCAAAGCCACCATCCTGATCCAAGCTACCATAATTTCATGCTTGCAATAGCACCTAACTACATCCATTTAGTTATCCAAATATTTGTTATCCTGTAACTAGGGTGTTGTTGTATGGAAGCAAATGTGATAACACTTCTTTACTCAATAAAAAACATTTAAGTCTTTCCCACTGTGCTCAAGATAATGATCAAAATGAGATATAAACATATGCATTACCTGTTTCATCTCATACTATTTTCTCTCTTGCTCTTTCTTCCAACTACCTTGGTGTTCTTTCTTTTCCTGAAATATGTTGCCCTCCCATTTTGGAATCTTTCAAATGTTGCCTTGACCTTGAAGATTCTTCAACTGTATACACTCACAGTCCTAGATTTTACCCAGGTTAAATCCTACTGACTATATTTCAAAAGTCCTATATACTACATTACTGGCACTGTAGTATGTGCTGAAATATAAGAATGATCTGAAAAGACAATAACCTGCTCTCTTATCCACAGTCTAGTTGAGAAATGAGTCCAGTTACAACTCTCTTGACTCTCAGTAATTTTCCTTCTATACTTTTATAACTTGTAAATATTCTCATTTATGTATTTTTGTTTTTCTTTCTCTCACTTGAAAGTTAGTTTCATGATTTGTAATATGTATTTGTGGAAAAAATGAATGAATTAATGCTGTCCATTTCAATAAACATTTCTTGAACACTGACTATGGTAACTATATTAGAACTCAAGTTTGACTTAAATAATTAATGTGTCAATGGTGATGATTCCATTGTTAAAATTTAGTGTCACTTATTACGTACTCAGTCCAAATTTTACATTCTGTAACATTTTCTGTTCTCTTATTTCTTCTAAGTTTCATTTCTATGCATCTCTAATATATCTAATAGAAATTTTCCTTCTGCTCTTGTTTACAATATACTTTGATGAAATTGTAACTTTGATCTTTGCCACAAGCATTTAGGTTGATCTGTTGGCAATATGGAGAGAACACATTTATTTCTATTTGGCAGGCTATTAACTCATTTAGGCCATGGAAGCTGTAATTTTCTGGATGGTATTCTAGTGGCTGGCAAAAATTAATGCAGGGTTTCAATGCTTTTTACATGCCAATGGTGTAATTTACACACTGAGAATCTGGCTAGATATAGGTCGAGAGAAATCAATTCATCATGCAAAACATGATTAGTTCAATTCAATAAGTGTGTTTTGAATTCTACTTTGTGAAAGCTCTTCTTTTGGTATTGGTAGGGTATAGAATAAAAGGTATCAGAGAGTCAGGACTTTCAGTAATGTTGAGTCTTATTAGGAGTGATGACACTTACACACATTTCCATGAGGAGTTAATGCCATCATCCAATTGCATTATTTATTCTTCACTTTTTCCAAAAATTAAGTCTCTGTTCCAAATCTCTGCTCTGAGTTCCACTACTCCCATGGTTATGCAGTTTTGAAATGATGGAGTTCTATTAGGCCAGCCTCTTCTCTTTTATAATTTGGGCCTTATTGGAATCTCCCCCTCCTTAAAACTGGCTCTCTTTTTCAGTCTATCATTTGCATTTCTCTGACTCACATTGCAATCATCTTCTTACCCAATGAAGGCATATATTTCAAAACTATTTTATAGAGCTGGGCCAGTGCAATGCCATTCACACAGACAAAAATGTGAATGGCACCTCTTGAGAAGTGCAAAGTGGTGGCTTGCCTATAGAGGATCATCTAACCACTAGGTTGATGTTCAAATGTTTGAACCTCAATTGAAAATTAATTCATTATTTCATTAGTTTTAAGGTTAGACATTTCTAATGGTAGCAAGTTCTTCCAGAAGTGGGCTGAAATTTACCCTCTCTTAGTTTTTACTACTTCTTCCATTTAGTAATCTAAGTATTTGGACAAAAAGCAGGTAGTACCTGCTACCATCTGTGCATCATCAGTTATTTTAATCTTCTTTATTTCCCATGTGATAAGGTATCTAGATCCACTCAAAGGATATATATATATATATATTTGAGTAGGCACAGAGCCAGAATATAGCATTTTAATGTAGTAGGTTTAAAAAAGAATTTTGTTATCTCATAACTGGATTTAATTTTGCCTAATGGATTACTAAATTTAGATGAATATGATTTTTAAATATATTATATTTCAAGGTATTTGTTTCTAAATGTGGTAAATGGTAAAAATTCAATCTAGGTAGAAAGGTATCTTAACTAAAGTCCCAAAGCCAACAGAGTGTACCATTAAAACAATTAACTGGGAATGTTTCCATTTCAGTTACCATATAAGGCTAAAGAAACCAGTGATCTACATTTGCTAAATTCTAACAGACTCAAAATTGGAGGAGATATTTGAGTCTCTGTACTGAAGTGAAATCTAAAAAAAAAATGTTTACTTTGATCTCTATCCTGAAGTTTTATTAAGGTTTCTAGATGCAAAATATATTTGAAATGACAAATTGGACTTTGAATAATTTGTTAATGAAGCACATATTCTGTGCCTTGGAAGTTAAGACACATTATGCAGTATAACTTCAGGA
The DNA here is from genome assembly GCA_026826555.1 of Tolypeutes matacus. Lineage (NCBI taxonomy): Eukaryota > Metazoa > Chordata > Mammalia > Cingulata > Chlamyphoridae > Tolypeutes > Tolypeutes matacus. The sequence goes on from JAKSZT010010858.1 coordinate 1,241,123, forward strand.
AAATCAATATAATATTTCTATAGATTTTCTCCTTGTTAAAAGATTGCTCATTTTCTACCAAGGGACATTAAAACACTCAAAAGCAAGTCTAGAGGGAGTTGGAGAAGTTCTGTTTCCTGGGGAGTAAAAGGGTTATTCAAATTCCTGTAAACTTGGGAACTCCTAAGGCTATTACCAAGCATAAGCACAGGACAAAACACAGGCCAAGAAAAGACAGGAGGGCCCTGTACTTTGCATTTGCCTTGGGCTGACCTTCTTGATAGGAAGATAGAATGCTGATGCAGAGCAGAAACCAACACAAAGCTATTTTTCAAAGATTTTAAAAGATGTTTTTGCATTGGTTTGTTTGTTTTTGTTGGTTCCTGACACCCAAAAATATCTCAAGTAACAGATATCCCAGGAACTAAATGCTAGAGTTAACATTTAAAAATATTAAAATATGCAACAACAGATTACAAGATGAAGAAAGAGCAAAAGATGGTCCATCCAAGGGAAGAGAATAAAAATTCAGAAAACATCAACAAAGAAGATCAGACTATGGACATACCAGAAAAAGAATAAAAAAGATCTTAAATATGCTCATGGATATAAAGGAAAATATGGAGAAAGAACTAAGGGATACCAGGAAAACAATGAATGAACAATATGAGAATCTCAATAAAGAGATAGAAATTTTACACAGAAACCAAAGAGAGCTACTGGAGGTGAAAACCACAATAACTAAAATGAAAAATTCTCAGGAGGGTTTCAACAGCAGATCGTAGCTGGCAGGAGAAAGAACCAGTGATTTCAAAGACAAGACAATTGAAATGAGTAAGACTGAGGATCAGGAGGAAAATAAGAATTAGAAAAAGTGAAAATAGCCTAAGAGACGTTTGGGACACCATCAAACATACCAATATATGCATTATGGAAGTACCAGAGGGAGAAGAAGGATGGAAAGGAGCAGAAGGAACATTCAAAGAAATAATAACAGAAAACATTCCAAACTTGGCAAAAGATGTGAATATGCTCATCCAAGAAGCCCATAGAACACCCAACAGAATAAATGTGAAGAGAAATACCCCCAGACACATGATGACCAAATTATAGAATGCAAACAAGGAGAGAGTTCCCAAAGCTGCAAGAGCAAAGCAAGAGGAGAACCAATTAGAATAAGTGCCAATTTCTCATCAGAAACCATGAAGGCAAAGAGGCAGTGGGTTGATATAAAGTGCCAAGAGAAAACAATTATCAATGAAGAAATTTTTCTAAGGTGAGAATTTCTTTTAAAAATGAGGGAGAGATTAAGACATTCCCAGATAAACTAAAGCTGAGGAAGTTCCTTGCCATTAGATATGCCCTACAAGCAAAGCTAAAGGAAGTTCTTCAGACTGAAAGGAAAGGTCACTAGACAGAGGATCAAAGTGACATAAAGAAATAAAGGCCTCTGGTAAAGGTAACCATTTGGGTAATTATAAACAACAGTATTATTGTATATTTTCATATGTAATTCCACTTCTTACTTCCTACAAGTGATAAAATTCAAATGCATAAAACAATGATAACTCTATGGTTGTGGACATACAATATATAAAGATGCAATTTGCAACTAGTACAAGAAGGGTAAGGTGGCAAAGGGGTATTGGAACAGTGTATGTTTATGCTCTTGAAGCTCAGTTGGCATCAAATCAAATATGACTGTTATATATTTAGGTTGGTAAATTTTAACTCCATGGTAACTGCAAAGGAAATATAGGAAAAATATACCCAGAAAGAAATGAGAAAGGACTCAATACAGTACAATACAAATAATCAAATAAGTATGAAATAGGCATTAATGGAAGAATTGAGGGTCTAAGAAAATATATGGACCTGCTAACAAAAACTAACAAAATGACAGAAGAAAGTCCTGCATTATTAGTAGTTACTTTAAAAGTAAATGGAGGCAGGGAGAGGGAAAAACAGGTGTAATATGGGGGGCATTTTTGGGACTTGGGAATTGTCCTGAATGACATTGCAATAACAGACACAGGCCATTATATATCTTGCCATAACCTGCAAAATTGTGTGGGAAAAAGTATAAACCACAATGTAAACTATAATCCATGCTCAGTGGCAATGCTCCAAAATGTGTTCATCAATTGTAAAGAATGTACCACACTAATGAAGGATGTTGTTAATGTGGGAAAATGTGGGAGGTGTGGGGAGTGGGGTATATGGGAATCCCCTCCATTTTTTATATAACATTTATGTAATCTAAGTGTCTTTAAAAAAATAAAAAATACATTAAAAAAAAAGTAAATGGATTAAGCTCTCCAGGGAAGAGGCAGAGTTTGGCATAATGGATAAAAAAGCATGACCCAAGTATTTGTTATTTACAAGAGGCTTTCCTTGAATTCAAAGATATAAGCCAATTGAAAGTGAAAGGATGGGAAGAAATATACTATTCAAGTAGAAACCAAAAGTGAACTGGAGTAATGTGGCAAATTGAAAATTTGTGTACCTCAGAAGATAATGTCTTTAGAGCTAATCCATTCTTGTGCATGTAAACCTATTGTAGGTGGGAACTTTTGATTAAATTACTTCAGTTAAGGGCCTTTGATTAGATTGGACATCCCAGGGAAGTCTTAAACCTATTACTGGAGTCTTTTATAAACTGGAATTGGCAAGGCTGCAGACACAAAGAGAAAAATTCCTAGAACCTAAGAAAGGAAGCCAGAGGCAGCCATAAGCTGAAATGAAAGGAGCCTGGAGGAGAAGGCAGAAATTGGCAGATGCTGTCATTATTCCCTGCCTTGTAGCAGGAATCTAGGATTGTCAGGAGCTGCCCTTCAGGGAGATAGCTTCACCTGATGCCTTGATATAGACATTTTTCTCAGTCTCAAAATGTAAGTTTTTAAGTTAATAAATTCCCATTGTAAAAGTCAACCCATTTCTTGTATATTGCCTTGACAGTCTTTAGCAAACCAAAACAAGTAACTATACCATTAGCAAATAATATTGGCTTTAAATAAAAAATGTTAACAAGGTACAAAGGTCATTAAATACTGATAATGGGATGAATTCAACAAGAAGACATAACAAGTATAAATATTTATGCAATTAACAACAGATCCCCAAAATATATGAAACAAATATTGACAGATTTGAAGGCAGAAATATATCTTTCTATATTAATAACAGATTTCAATACATCACTATCAATAATGGACAGAAATTGATATAGAAGATCAATAAGGAAATAAATGACTTAAGTGATACTCTAAACAAAAAACTAACAGACATATATGAACATATCAACCAACAGCAGTAGAATATACATTATTCTTTTAAAAATATGCATCATTCTTCAGGATAAACCACATTATAGGTCACAAAACAAGTCTCAATAAATTCCAAAATATTTAAATCATTCAATGTATCTTATCTGACCCCAAGGTAATGAAACTAGAAATCAATAACAGAGGAAGAAATGGAAATTAAACAACATACTCTTAAAAAATGAATGGCTCAAAGAAGAAATCACAAAGGAAATGAGGAAATATCTGGAGGTTGATGAAAATGAAAATACAGCATAGCAAAACTTATGGGATGCAGCAAAGACAGTAATGAGAGGGAAATTTATAGCTCTAAATGCTTACATTAAAAAGAGAGAGTATCTACAATTGCAAGCAAGACACTTCCATCCATCTGCTCCATGGGATCTAAGACTCCTCTCAATCAGAAGCAGAGTGGGCATCACCATCCCCAAATCTTCAAGACTGAGAAATGAACCAACATAAGGGGGGATTGCAACTATGGACTAAAGTAGACTTATTTTTATTCTAGTAATGGAAGAACTAGTAACATTGATATAAAAGCAGTAGATACTAGAGGTTCTGAAGAGAGGGTGAGGGAAGAATAAGTGTAATATGGAGCATTTTTTGGACATTGGAATTGTTCTGCAACTTTGCAATGATGGATACTGGCCATTATACATTTTGTCAAAACCTACAAAATTGTGTGGTGCAAAGTGTATACCATAATGTAAACTATAGATCATGGTTAGAAGCAATACTTCAACATGTGTTCATCAATTGTAACAAATATACCACACTAATGAAAGATGTTGTTAATGGGAAAAAGTGTGGGAGGGGGAGGGGGTGAAGGTATATGGGAATAATCTATATTTTTGATGTAACACTTATGTAATCTAAAGCTTCTTTAAAAATAATAAAAAATGAAATAGATTTAACAAAATAAGTGCAAGGCATATACACTGAGCAGTGCGTAACACTGCTGAGGGAAATGAAGTAAGATGTAAATAAATGAAGAGACTATCTATTTAAAAAAAGGGGTGTGTGTGTGTGTGAAGATCTCACATCTGAGACCTAACTTCAAACTTGGAGGTTCTAGAAAAAGAAGAAAAAAGTAAGCCTGAAGTGAGTAGAAGGAATGGAGATAATAAAAATTACAGTGGAGATAAATGAAATCGAGAATTGAAAAAAAGAGTAGGGAGAAGCAACAAAACCTAAAGTTGGGTCTTTGAAAGGATCAGAAAAATGGAGAAACCTTTAGCTAGAAGGACTGACAAAGAAAAAAAAGAGAGGACACAATTAAAATCAGAAATATAAAGGGAACATTACTTTAGACCCCAAAGACATAAAAAGGAATATAAGAAGATACTATGAACAACTGTATGCCAACAAATTAGATAACTTAGTTGAAATGGACAAATTCCTAGAAACACACAAACTGCCTACACTGACTCTGGAAGAAATAGAAGATCTCAATAGATCAATAACAAGTAAAGAAATTAAATCAGTAATAATACACCTCCCAAGAAAGAAACACCCAGGACCAGAGGGCTTCACTTGTGAATGCAAAAAGAATCAACATCAACACTGCTCAAATTCTTTAAAAAATTGAAGAGAAAGTAACACTCCCTAACTCAATCTATGAGGGCAACATTACTCTAAAACTAAAGCCAGGTAAAGATACCACAAGGAAAAAAATTCACACTGATATCTCTCAGGTGCATAGATGTAAAAATCCTCCACAAAATAATAACACCCCATTTCCAATAGCACATTAAAAAATTCTGCACATGGATTTATCTCAAGTGTGCAAAGGTGGTTAAAAAACACAAGAGCATCTCAACTGATGCATAAAAGGCATTTGACAAAATCCAGAACCCCTTCTTGACAACAAAACAAAACAAAACAAAACACAGAGAAAACTAGGAATAGAAGGAAACATCCTCAACATGGTAAAGGGCATATATGCATAACCTACAGCTAACATTATACTTAATGGTGAAAGAGTGAAAGCTTTTTCTCTAAGATCAGTGTATAGTCAGCCAAAGAGGTGCTGATGCAAAATACCAGAAATTTGTTGGCTTTTATAAAGGATATTTATTTGGGGTAGAAGCTTACAGTTACCAGGCAATAAAGTATAAGTTACTTCCCTCACCAAAGTCTATTGCCATGTGTTGGGGCAATATGGTTGCTGAAAGTTCAAGCTCCTTGGGTTCCTCTCTTCCCAGGGCTCTGCTTTTCTCTCGGCTCAACTGCTCTGCTCTTTCCACAAGGCCAGCTGTAGACTATCAGGTGAATGGCTCTGTCTCTCTCCCTGGGGCTTCTGCCATATCTAAGAAGCTGTCTCTATTCCTATGTGTTCTTCTCCTGTGTGTTCACTTCCCGGGCTCCAGCTCAAAACTCCAACTAACTCTTCTGCCATGTTGTTTCCTCTGTGAGACCCTGTCCTCTTGACATGGCCCAATCAAAGCACTAATCATAATTTAATCATGCCCAGAGGAAAAGACCAGTTTACAAACATAATCCAATATTTCTTTTTGGAACTCATCAATAATATCAAAGTGCTACCCTCCACCCTCTGAATTCCAAATCCATTACAATATTCAAAAAACCTTATTTCAGTAACAAAACTAAGTACAAAATCATATCATAATCAGTTTAAAGAAATAGTTTGTCTTGGAGCAAAGTCTCATCTGCTGTAGACTTCTGAAACTTACAAAACCGTTTATCTGCTTCCAATACACAAATGGACAGACAAAGGCTAAACATTTCCATTATCATAAGGAGAAATTGGGAGGGAAGCATGGGTCATGGGTCCTCTACAGTTTAGTAAACCTGTAGGACATACTTCATTAGATGTCAAAGTCTGAGAGTCATTCTTAGGATGATAGTTTCTTCTCCTTGGGGCTACCTGGGGACCCACCCATTTCATAGGCTTGCCTAATGGCCATTTTCTTGTTTTCACCCTCATCAAGCATATGGGTGGTGACCAAGCTCCTGACTTCATCTTCCAAGAGTATTGGGCTGATTACCACACTTTACCCAATCTTTGGGTTAGAGTCTTAACCCCCCAAGTACAGTGAAATGAAGAAAACATCCTCCCTAACCTTTGGCATACAGGCTTAACCCCCTCAGAGCAATGAGTTGACCACCTGGTTTCCATAATACATGGGGGACAGGTGCACCCCTCTCAGACCCATGGAGTGTTGACCTTAACTGTCCTAATCCTTGAGGAATGTGCTCCATGCTCTCTCTAGTCTGGGGCAGCAAAACTCTCCCTGAACTTTGGGTGGGAACATCCATCCTCTTCAACTGCTGGGGTAAACTCACCCTCTCTGTACACATGCGTGGGGTTCCTCTCTTGGCCAAAGGTGATGTCTTAATTCCAGAACTCAGCTTCCATGGTTTTCCTCTTAAAGCTGTTTCTCATTCAGTCTCTCCTTTTCATGTCCCTTTTAGTCCAAGCTGACAGTGATTTTGCTTATACATCTCTCTCAAAAAGCTTGTTGGTTTAGCATAAGAAGCAGGAGTCCAAGCCATCAGACAGTGAGACTTTCCACAAATCTTTCCTAGGTATCTGCATCTTCAATCATGATTTACAAGTTCCAAGTTTAGTTAAGTCCTCAAATGGGGCACTATTGTCTGGGAGCTTGATTTCCAGCTCTGTTGGAATTTCTGGAATCAGTTTCTGTTTTCTTTGTTCCCAACAGTTCAGTTCTCAGCTTATCTCTCTCATCTAGCATTTTGCTATAAGCTGTAAGGAGAAGCCAAGCCGCATTCTTCAAGTTTACCTTGGAAAGTTTTTCACCTAAATGCTCAGGCTTGCCATTTTCAAATTCTGTCTTTCATAAAACAGGAGTTAATCTTGCTAAGTTCTCTGCATGGATTGCCTTTCCTCCAGTTTCCAATAAGAGTTTCATCATTTACTTCTAAGACATCATAAAAAGCCTCTTTAGACTCCATATTACTATCAACAGTCTCTTCAAAGCAATTTAGGCCTTTTCCATCAAGTATCTCACAATTCCTCCAAAAAAGTACCCTTTACCCATTTATAAAACTGTTCCCCCAGCATTTTGGTAATTGCAAAAGCACGACACCACCCTCGGTATGAAATTCTGTATTAGTCAGCCAAAGGGGTACTGATGCAAAACACCAGAAATCTGTTGGCTTTTATAAAGGGTATTTATTAAGGGTAGAAGCTTACAGTTACCAGGCTGTAAAGCATAAGTTACTTCCCTCAGCAAAATCTATTGCCATGTGTTGGAGCAAGATGGCTGCCAGTGTCTTCCAAGTGTTTAGGCTTCTTGGGTTCCTCTCTTCCCAGGGCTCCATTTCTCTCTGGGCTCAGCTGCTGTGCTCTCTCCACAAGGCCAGCTGTAGACTATCAGGCAAATGGCTCTGTCTTTCTCCCTGGGGCTTCTGCCATGTCTAAGAAGCCGTCTCTATTCCTCTTTATTCTTCTCCTGTGTGTTCACTTCCCAGGCTCCAGCTCAAAACTCCAACTAACTCTTCTGCCATGTTGTTTTCTCTGTGAGTCCCTGCCTACCAAAGGGGCAGGGACTCAACATCCTACTGATGTAACCCAGTCAAAGCCATAATCATAATTTAATCACACCAAGATGAAAAGACCAGTTTACAAACATAATTCAATATTTCTTTTTGGAATTCATCAATAATATCAAACTGCTACAATCAGGAACAAGATGAGGATGCTCACTGTCACCACCATTTTTCAACATTGTACTGGAAGTTCTAGCCAGAGCAATTAGGCAAGAAAAATAAATAGAAAGTGTCCAATAAGGAAAAGAAAAAGTAAATATTCCCTTTTTTGCAGATGACACAATCTTATGTAGAAAAAATCATGAAATATATACAACAAAAAGACTAGAGCTAATAAATGAATTCAGGAAAGTAGCAGGGTACAAGTCGGCACCAAAAACTCAGTAATGTTTCTATACACTAGTAATGAAAAATCTGAAGGAGAAATTAAAGAAAAAATTACATTTACAATAGCAACTAAAAGAATACAATATTTAGGAATAAATCTAACCCAGGATGTAAAGGACTTGCACTCAATAAACTACAAAACGTTGCTAAAAGAAATCAAAGAAGACCTAAATATATGGAAAGCCATCCTATTTTCATGGATTGGAAGACCAAATATTGTTAAGATATCAATTCTACCAAAACTGATTTACAGATTCAAAGGAATAACCATCGAAATTCTAACTGCCTTCTTGGCCGAAATGGAAAAGTCAATCTTCAAATTTATATGGGCACCAAATATCTAAAGCTATCCTAAAAGAAGCAAAACAAAATTGGAGGACTCTTATGTCCTAATCTTAAAACTTCTTACAAAGTCACAGTAATCAAAACAGCATGCTACTTGCACAAGGATGGGCATATAGACTAATAGAATCAAATTGAGAGTACAGAAATAAACCCTATTCTCTATGGCCAACTGATTTTGTAAAATTTATTTATTTATTTGTTTGTTTGTTTGTTTATTTATTTATTTAAAGGTACCAGGGATTTAACCTGGGACCTCATACTTGTGAAGCAGACACTCAACCACTGTGTTTTATACACCCTTTGCCCAACTGATTTTTGACAAGTGTTCCAAATCCATTCACTTGGGAAAAAAATAGTCTTTTCAACAAACGGTGCTGGGAAATTGGATGCCCATATGCAAAAGAATGATGGTTGACTCCTACCTATACCATTTATAAAATTTGACTCAGACAACCAGCAAGATGGCAGCAGAGTAAGGAGCTCTTGGAGTCAGCTTGTGGTACTTGTCAGTTAGTTACCACCCAGAGCTATCTAAAGCACCTGTTTAGGGGCTCCAGGAGAGTAGAAAAGCATCCTGCAATATCCTTAAATGAATGGAAGGAGTAGACTGCCCATCTGCAGAGAAGATTCATAAGTAGAGCACTCCATGCCGCAAACACCGGTATCCACCCTCCACTGGCAGCACAAGCTGCCTTGAGCTATTCTGTGGCTATAATTGGGAGCTCCATTTCCCAAAAACAGGGGAGGAAGAGACATCAACTTCAGCTACTGATTAGTAAATTCAGCTGGTTAAATTATACTCCTAAGAACAGTTAAAATTTGAACATGTCCAAGTAAGAAAGAGGCCGGTAGCTGTCATTTTAACTCCACCCCTGGCATGAGGGGAGTCGGGCTGATTGAAAAATCACAGAGCTGGTAAGGACTGGCTTCTTTCCATCCAGATCTGATTGCAGCTCTAGCCTAAGCCCCAGCCCCACCTCCAGCAGGGAGAAAACTGGGGGAACTTGTGCAACCCTCTCCGGGAACTATAGGCCATGCCACTGAGGCTGGTGATCATCCTACTCTGGTGGCACAAGTCACTTCAGGAGCTATTCTGTGCCTGTAGTTGGAAGCTCCATTTCCCAAAAACAGAGGAAGAAGAGATGGTTGGCTACCTACTTCAGCTACTGATTAGTAAATTCAGCTGACTAAAGTATAACCCTAAGAACAGTTAAAGTTTGAACCTGTCCAAGTCAGAAAGAGGCCTGTAGCCACCATTTTGACTCTGCCCTTGGCATGAGGGGAAGCTGGGCTGATTGAAAATCACAGTGATGGTAGGGACCAGCTTCTTTCCACTCAGATTGGACTGTGGCCATAACATAGGCTTCAGCCCCATGTCTGGCAGGGAGAAAACTGGAGGAACTTTACCACCTTCTCCAGGTAACTGCAGGTACATTCGGCTGACACAGAATGAATAGTCGGAAGTCTACCAGGGCAACTGCAGTTACTTTGGACCCACACAGCATAGATTGCTGCCCACACCTGCAGCTCCATCCCAACCCAGGCAGGGGAGGAAGGGCAAGCCTTTATCAGTCCCTCTGGACAACTACAGTCTAGGCTTGCATAACCTGGATTATTACACATGGTTGTGGTTCTGTCCCTACCTCTGGCAAAGGAGCTTCATTGGTCCCGGGGGCAATGCAGGCAACTTGAAATTCCACAGCTTACAGCACCAACTACATCTTTGGCACCTACTACACAACCATCAAGGGAAAAAGGGCAAAAAGCCCTAAACTAAAGAGGGAAAGTGTATCCAGAAAAAATACATCAAGTAAGCTAGATGCCAAGACACCAACAAAAAGCTACAATTCATACCAAGAAATAGGGAGATATGGCCCAGTTAAAGGAACAAGAGAAGACTCCAGATGACATAAAGGAGTTGAGACAACTAATCATAGATGTTCAAACAAATCTCCTTAATAAATTCAATGAGATAGCTAAAGAGTTTAAGGATATTAAGAAGATATTGGATAAGCACAAAGAAGACTTTGAAAGCATACACAGAAAAATAGCAAATCTTATGGGAATGAAATGTGCAATAAATGAAATAAAAAATACACTGAAGTCATATAACAGCAGATTTGAGGAGGCAGAAGAAAGGATTGGTGAGCTTGAAGACATGGTCTCTGAAAGTGAACATGTAATAGATGAAGAAAAGAATGGGATAAATTGAACAAGGGATCAGGGAACTAACTGACAGCAAGAGACATGCAAACATATGTGTCATGGGTGTGCCAGAAGGAAAAGAGAAGGGAAAAGGGGCAGAAGGAATATTTGAAGAAATAATGTTAGAAAATTTCCCCACCCTACTGAAGGACATAGATATCTGTGTTCAAGAAGCACAACATACTCCCATCTGAATAAATCTGAATAGACCAGCACCAAGATACATACTAATCAGAATGTCAAACACCAAAAACAAAGAGAGATTTCAAAGAGCAGCAAGGGAAAAGCAATGCATAGCATATAAGGGATACCCAATAAGATTAAGTGCTGATTTCTCATCAGAAACCATGGAGGCAAGAAGGCAGTGGTATGATATATTTAAGATAAGTGCAAGAGAAAAACTCCCAGCCAAGAATCTTATATCTAGCAAGATTGTCTTTAGAAAATGAAGGTAAATTTAGAATATTCACAGACAAATAGAAACAGAGAGTTTATAACAAAGAGACTGGCCTTACAGGAAATACTAAAGGGTGTGCTACAGTCTGAAAAGACAGAAGAAAGAGGCTTGGAAGAGAGTCTAGAAATGAAGATTATATCAGTAAAAGTAACTAAGTCTCAAATGAGTGGTGAAAATAAAATATGACAGATAAAACCCAAAGGTCAAAATGGGTGAAATAAGAACTGCCTTTGCAATAATAACACTCAATGTTGATGGATTAAACTCCCCAATCAAAAGACACAGATTGGTGGAATGGATAAGAAAATATGAGCCTTCTATTTTCTGTTTGCAAGAGACTCAACTTAGACCCAGGAAACCAATAGATTGAAAGTGAAAGGCTGGAAAAAAGATATTCCATGCATGCAGTAACCAAAAAAAAAAAAAAAAAAAAAAAAAAAAAAAAGCCAGATTAGCTGTATTAATATCAGATGAAAAAGACTTTAAAAGACACTAGTGATGTGCAATCTGAGGAGGAAGTCAGGAAAAAGATTCCATTTACAATAGCTACTAAAGGAATCAAATATTTAGGAATAAACTTAACCTACAATGTAGAGCACTTGTATTCAGGAAACTACAATGTATTGTTAAAAGAAATAATAATAAAAAAAAAGACCTAAATAATTGAAAGAACATTCCATGCTCATGGATTGGAAGGCTAAATTACATTAAGATGTCAATTCTACCCAAATTGATATACAGATTCAATGCAATCATGATAAAAATTCCACCAGAGTTTTTTAAATAAACGGAAAACACAATTATCAAATTTATTTGGAAGGGTAAGGGGTCCTGAATAGCCAGGAACATCTTAAAAAGGAAAAGCAAAGTTAGAAGACTCTCACTTCTGGACTTTAAATCATATTATGTAGCTACAGTGGTAAAAACAGCACGGTACTGGCATAAATACAGACACATAGACCAGTGGAACCAAACTGATGGTTCAGAAACACACCCTCACATCTATGGTCAAATGATTTTTGACAAGCCTGGAGTGGGCAGAACAGTCCATTCGAAAAATGGTGCTGGGAGTACTAGATATCCATAGTCAAAATAAAAAAAGAGGTCCCCTATCTCACATCTTACACAAAAATTAACTCAAAATGGATCAAAGACCTAAATATAAAAGCAAGAACCATAAAGCTTCTAGAAGAAAATGTAGGAAAACATCTTTAAGACGTGGTGGTAGATGGTGGATTCTTAAAGGAGATAAGAGGAAGACCGAGATGGACTACTGATGCTTAATGTATGTAGAAGTTTGAACTAGCTTTAGCGTAAAAGTGTGGAAATGTATAGAATTGATGGTTGTGGAAAAATACACCAAATGTAAGATATGGACTATATTTATTAGTAAACTTTGATCATATTCTTTCATAATTTGTAACAAATGTCTCACAACAATGCAAGGTGTTGGTGATGGGTTGATGTATGGTACCCCTGTATTATGTTACACATGTTTGTTTTTTAAGTTCACAACTTTTACTATACACTTATTATTTATATATATTCATGTATGAATGATATGAAAAATAATAGCAATAATAGTGTGGGTTGATGGAAAATACACCAGATGTGAGATACTTTTTGGTGGTGATATTATGAGGATTCTCTTTCATCATTTGTTAAAAATGTTTCACAACAATGTAAGGTATTGGTGGTGGGGTGAGGTGTAGGAGCCCTGTGTGCATGTTTGTTTTGTGGGTTCACAACTTTTACTGTACACTTATTGTTTATGTATGTTTATGTATGAGTGATATACTTCAATAAGTTTTTTAAATGAAAAAAAAATCAACTCAAAATGGATTAAAGACCTAAATATAAGAATCCAAACTGTAATACTCCTAGAATAAACATGAGTAAGCATCTTCAGGACATTGTATTAGGCAGTTTTCTTAGACTTTAGAACCAAAGCACAGGCAACAAAAGAAAAAAATGGATATATGTAACTTTATCAAAATGTAAAAACTTTCATGCATTAAAGGACTTTATCATGAAAGTAAAAGGATATTCCTCACAATGATAGAAAACATTTGGAACCCACATATCTTACAAGCATTTAATATCCAAAATATTTAAAGAAATCCACAATTCAACTACAAAATGACAAACAACCTAATTTAAAAAATGGGCAAAAGACTTGAGTAGACATTTCTCCAAATAAAATATGTAAATGGCCAAAAACTACATGAAATGATGATTAACATCTTAGCCATTATGGAAATGCAAATAAAAGTCAAAATGATATACCATTTAATACCTACTCTAAGGCTACAATTAAGAAAATGGAAAATCACAAGTGTTGCATATGATATGGAGAAATAAGAACACTCATTCATTGGTGATAAGAATATAAAATGGTGTAGCTGCTGTGGATAAAAATGTATTGATCCTCAGAAAGTTAAATATAGAATTTCCATATGACCTGGCAACCACACTTTCACGATAACCAAAAAAATTGAAAGCAGGGACTTGAACAGATATTTGCACACTGATGTAGCATTGTTCACAATTGCCAAAAGATGGAAAGAATCCAATCCCAAGTGTCCATCAACCTATGAATGGATGAACAAAACATAATATATATCCGTAAAATGGAATATTACTCAGCTGTAAAAGGGAATGAAGTTCTGATGCAAGAAGAAGGATGAACCTTGAAGATATCATGTTGAATGAAATAAGTCAGACAAAAAAGGGGAAATATTGTATGATCTCACTGATACAAAATAATTAGAATAAGCAAATTCATGGGTTAGAAACTAGAATATAGGTACCAGGGCATGAGGTAGGGTTAGAGGATGGAAAATTAATGCTTAAATTGTACAGAGTTTCTATTTGGGATGATGGCTAAGATTTAGTAATGGATGGTGGTTAAGGTAGCATAACATTTTGAATTTAATTAATAGCAATGAATTATATGTTTGAATGTGGTTAAAAGGGAAAGTTTCAGGTTGTATATATGTTACTAGAATAAAAATTAAAAAAAAACACCATAGGACTGTACAACATAGTGAACCTTAGTGTAAACAATGGTGCAATTTAAAAAATGTTCTTTCATCAATTGTAGCAAATGTACCACACTAATGCATAGTGTTAATAATAGGGTGGTATATGGGAACTCTATATTTTATGTCTGATTTTTCTGTAAATCTAGAAATTCTCTAATAAAACAATGAAAGAAATAGTGTGTACATTTAAAAGCAGCCTATCTGATCTGTTAACCACCTGTTAATGTATTTCTTTATTACACAGGCAGAAGGAAGGGAATATTTAAGTGAAAGGGGAGACCCCTTCCCATTTTGTCATTGCAGTAGATGGCAATATAGCTTAACAGATAAGAAATTTTAAAGGATATGGAGTCCCTTTTATTTCTTCCTATCAGACCTATAAAGCAAGTTCATAAACTTAGGTGAGTAAGCCAGGGAACATCTCATAAGGCTCTCTCTGGGTGGACCATATGGTTATTTTTTGCCAGTGCCCCTAAGATAAATCATCACCTTACCCTCCTTATACCAGGTATATTAATTCTGTTTATTTTATTGTCCACACTTTCAGATTCACTAAAATGTTTCAACAATATAGTTCCATTTATGTTCTGATTGCCAAATGCAGAAGGTGTTTTTTTGCCATCCTACTACTAGATTTTAAGATGCATTTGACGTTTCTGTGAAACTCCACTGTCTTGCTGCTGCACATGCTTCTTGTAATGCTCCTCTCTACTCCAAAAACTCTGTTGCTCCACCAGTTCCTCAAACGCCAGCCTTTCTCATGGTGGCAGCCTGCTAATAACTTACACAATTTACTTTCATGATGGCAGCCTGCTAATAACTTACACAATTTACTTTCTTCCCTACTTCTTTATCAATGTAACCCTGATTTTAGTAGGCAGGGTAAATATAGTCACTTCTCCAGATTTCTTTGAGAGCAGTTCCGGGCAAGGAGATGTAAGTAAAAATCTAGAATCTGTTGCTTCCAGGGAAAGCTATTGTTTTCTAGATAAAAAGAGACATGCACCTTTTTTCTTTCCCCTTCTTGTTGCCAAGAGTGCTAAGCATATAGTGCCTGAAGGTAGACAAGCCAGCTTGTGACCTTGAGGATGAGAGTTACTTGTTTAAGAGGGCATAACATATGGAACCTGGGTTCTTTACTTCTGGATTTCTTGTAATGCCATAAAAATAAACTCCTCATTGGTTAAGCCATGAAGATTTTTGTTTACTTGCAGCCCAAAGCAATTCATACCAATCTTCACCTTTTTTGTGTGTATTGTTTTTCATTTTTATTTTTAGTATTTCCTTTTTTTACTTTTTTTTTTTTGTGTGTGTGTGTTATATTTTAACTATTTATTTAGGAATGTCCCTCACTTTGATGAAAACTCCTTAATTGCAGAAGTTGGGTCTTTAATCCATGTACCCAAACTATCAAGTACATATCTAGGACACAACAGGAATTCAATTTTTGGTTCTTTATACATGAAAAAGGAACAGAATTTGGAAACACAGAACACAGACCATGGAAAGGGCAGTATTTTTTGTACTGTTTGAACTTTTTGATCATGTTTATACTTTTCAATTAAAATAAGTAAATAAACTAGATTTCAGCAAAAGGGCTGAGAAAAAGTAATTGTATGCAAGGTTCCTGAGAGCCATGAGTTGATGAGTACACAGTACCGATGGGGAGACCAGTTTTAAGTTGGAGACCTTCAATTGACTTCTCTAATGTAACAGAAAGGAAGGAGGAAAGAATGGCTGCAGATGGGTAGTGGTGTGAATAACCAAGCAAGCTTTCAGAAAGAGGAGAGCTTGTGGTCTGAGATCTTGCCAATTTTACTTCCTTGCTAGTCTTCTAGTTTGTCTACCACCTTTGTCCTACTCTAGAATTGCGTCCTTCTCTTTGACAACTTCAGTGGTCTCCAAGTTGATCCATAACCATAATGTCCTATTTAAAATTAAAACTTGGTCATGTCAATTGTTGTTTAAAAGTCCTACAGAACTTCCCCACCCCCATGGTATCATTGGCCCAAAGATAAAATTTAAGCAAGGCATACTGTCCCCTCTCTGGTCTGTTTTGCCTATTATTATTATTATTGTTATTACTACTACTATTAAAAGAACTCTTTAACCCTTCTCCAATCAGTTTGACGTTTAAGTTTATCTTTACTGTGTATCCATAATACCATATTTCTATTTTTAAATTTATCATTGGCAGACAGTACTTGGTTAACAGCAGAGACTGTGGAGTCAGAGTATATGGATATGATGTATATATATATATATATGAGAAGTGGTGAGCTTACAAAACAACTATGCATAATATGCAGAAATCCTATACATCACCCATCCATTAACACCTTACATTACTGTGGGACTATTGCTACAGATTACGAAAGAACGTCATCAAAATATTACTACTAGCTATGGTTCATAGCTTACATTTGGTATATTTTCCATACATCTCCCTATATTAATTCCATGTATTAGTATTGTACATTTGTTATAGTACTTGAGAGAGCATTCTCATATTTTTACTGTTAACTACAGTCTATCATCCACCACATGGTTCACTGTGTTATACTGTGTTATACCATGCCTTGTACAATCCTTCCTAAGTGTACATTCAGTTGCTCTCACTTTGATCACAGAGTAAAAATTTAAAATGTTTTCTTTAGTCCAAAAGAAAAAATCCCACACACCCCCAATTATTGACACTCAGCATTGATAGATATGGTTTTAGTTATGCCATTTACTAGATGTTTGGTCCTGAGCAAGTTAATGACATCTCTGTGCTTCATTTTCCTCATTAGTAAAATAGGGATAATACTAGGATCTATTTAATAGATAAAGGAATAAATTAGTTAATAAATGTAGAGCTCTTAGGAAAGTGTCTGGCACATAGTGAGTGCTATGTAAGTATTTACTATGTTTAATTATATTTTCACTTTCACATGTATGTTTCACTACTAGAATATGAGCTTTCTGAAGGCAGGAGTTGTGATGTTCATTTTATAAATTTCCTAATGCTGTGCTGGTACATGGTTGACATTCAAAAATTCTTTCTAGAAAGAACAAATATTTTGTCTCTTTATTTCACAAAGGAATACAATTAAAAGTAAGATCTGATTAGATTTTTATTTAGATATGTCAAACTTTACTCTTCAGAAAGAGTGAGATCATGGCATTCAATAGATTTCATAATTCCTCTGCTACTATATCCTGTTAATATTCCTATTCAATTTGGTAAAGACCATATGAAAAGAAAGAAAACCTTAAACTGCTGGCACTTGAAATGTCCAGTTATAAGATTTGATGTCCCCACTACTTTCATTCTCAAAGTTCTTGACTATATTAAAGCAGGTTTATTTAAGGGCAACTTAGGTTATGATAATGAGAATTTAGTCCAGAAGACAGATTTACTGAATTTACGCTTTGTATGTTTCCATCACCTGGTACGATAATGGATGAAACATCTGTTGGGTTACCAGATAATGTGGGCCAGATGGGTTCCTTTTAGAGTCTCACACTTACTGCTGGAGTTTGGTCCTTCCAGAGACAATCTGCTAAATCGGTTGGAGGATTTTCTGCAGGAGAGTAACTTGATCAGGTTTGTATATGAGAAAGAACAATCTGGAGTCCCTGGACAATAAATATTGGAGAAGAGTGAGAGCCAGTGTGGGAGATTATTTACAAGAAGGATCCAAAACTACAGACCAGTAACCAAGTTGGAAACGATCATGGGGATGGAGAGAAAGGGAGGGATTTGGGGAATGTTAATGAATAAAGATAAAAGGCAATCCTTATTATCGACTGGATGTGAGGAGGATGTTAGAATGGCTGCCCTGTATCTAGGTTTTATTGGTGGGCACCACTAATAAGGGGAGAGAAAAAAGGAGAATAAATAAGATTTATTTTGGGAGAGGTAATCGCTTCTGTTTTGGAGGTGCTGGTGACCAGATGGATATGTCTGAGAGGCAGTTGTCAAAAGAGTCTTGAACTCAGAAGAGAAGCAAAGGCTGGAGATAAGAGTTGAGTCATCATTATATGGTTGGTCGAGAAGACCACTGATGTGGACAAAACTCAGGCAAAGTATATACAGTGAGAGAATAAAAGAAAAAGGACTCAATCACTACAGTGGCAAATTGGTTTATGCTTTAAAAAATGGGGTTCAAGGGCTGTTCTCAGAACATTTAAAGAACTCTCTATGGAAGACATACTTAAATTTATGGAATAAGCCTATTGATCTTTCTCAGGGATTTTAAAAATCAGAGTTTCTAATTTATATTTATATGGCTGATTCAGCAAGAAGTATATATGCAAGATATAAAACATAGCAAAGCAAGCAAACCACCAAAAACAAAACTCTTAGGTATAATCTTAGTCCTAAACAATCACAATTTATCCCTTTTAATTGAGAAAGCTGCACTCTAAATTTTTAGTTTTTATATTTTTATATTGCCTTCTAGCACATGCACACAATACACACCACCACCGATGCAAAATTTTATAAAATAACTCTCACCCTTCTTGTGATTCACTGGCTATGTTTCATTCCATTCCATTCCATTCTGTTCCTTCCAGTACATTGTAAAAATATAAATTCAGATTAGATGTCTAAGTAAAATAATTTTGCTAACGATTAAGGGTTCAATATCCACCATTTGAAAAACTCTGCTTTAAAATTCTTCCTGAAACCTTATGTAGATTAAAGGTGAATTCTATTAGCAATATGTTTATTGAAAGTAGGCTAGTGTCAGAGTTTCTAGGAGACCAATTAAGGGCCCTTGTGCTACCTTCTTGCAGGAATCTTGCTGAGGCATTCTAAACAGTGATAATTCACTAATTTCCCATTCTGTCAGTGGATATTTATGTTCTGCTTACTCTAGACAACGCACTGGGCTAGTTGTTTGGGATAAAGCATTCAACACAGGGACAAATCCAGAGTTTGTGGGGCTTGAAATTGAAATAATTTTGGGAAGCCATGCCTAGAAAAATAATGCAAAATTACAAATATAAAATTAGATACCAAAGTGATTATTTATTTATAATGAATATAATTTGCTATCACATCATATTTTTCAAGCATCAGGTAAGTTTCTTCTAAGATCTCCTTAGGCAATTTGCCAAAAATGTTTATATAGTAATGCTTGTAGATTGCAACCTTTTTCCTCCTTACCTACAATGCTCTTTAACTTCTCCCATTCATGGGGGCCTCTGCAATTACATGGGACCTGGGCCTGATATTTCATTAACTTCAAACTAAATCCACCTCTGTTTTCCTCTGTGGAAAGATCAGTCAGTTTGTCCCCAGCACAAGGCTGCCACATATTAAGGAACTACTCGTATAATACATTATTCAGTTATTTTATGGGAAGGAGAGGTACAGAAGACAAGGCAAGGTTATTCAAGGGAAATTGGACATAGTCTGCAGGAGAAGGAAGACGTTGTTGCAGAAAGGCCAGCAGGAGAGAGACTCCAAGCTCATGTGCTATAATCATAGGCCGGATTTGAGTACTGTCTCTGGCTTGCAAACTGTATTAGTCTGTGAAAAGGTGAATAAAAAAACTTATATTAAACATCCAGAAACATTTAAAATCATTTGAAAGAGTAATTTTCTATCCATAAAATCTAATAATAAAGTTTAAGCTTGCATTTTATATGCCACTTTTTTCATTTCACTTTTCCAAACATTCATTTTTATTGTGTTTTACAAAAGAACGAGTCTGCACAGAGTGGGGGAAAAACCTGGTCCTTCACCACAGATTGATTGAGAAGCAGGTCCCTTGCAGCTGAATCCCACGTATCTTCATTTTCTGCTTGCCATACTTGGAGTAAATAAAATAAAAATAAAATTAAAGAGAAAATGAAAGAACATTTGGAATAAGGATTAAGCATGATGAAATATTCTCTTTTCCTTAAAATAGAAAGCTTTATAGCAACTAAGAAACAATAGTGAGTTGAGAAAGTAGGATATGAGAGTTAAATTCCAAGCAGGTTGTGAAAAACTACGATGGGGTAACTTTCTAAAAACATATCAAATCATGAAAAGGATTAATCCTCAAATAACATAAACAAATATAAAAGGAGTGCAAGTGACAATAAAACTCTTAATTTAGGAGTTAAAACCCAAATGGATGCATGTGTACTCCTGACATTAGGCTTATTTCCTGGCTGAGTGCCAATGGGTAGAGCTGGGTCTCTTGGCCCTGATCAGTCCTGCTTTAAAATCCCTTTTGGGGAGGAGACACTGCATTCTCCTCAGCACATGGTGGTTCTATCTTCCAGCAGCAGCTCTGCTAGATTCTCAGTTATCCTTGTATAAAGGTGATCAAATGGTGACATGGTGCTCACGGCCCCTCGTGAGTCAACAGAACATCTGTTAGAAATACAAAGACACTATATTGCAAAGTTCACAATCCAGAGCAAGTTTAACTTTTTGATATTTATGTACTAAGGTAGAGTTTGCTCCTGAACATTTCATTTCATTTTGCAGCAGTCAGGAAAAGAATATTTAAACATTAAATGGAAGAGATGTGCATTTTACTTTAAGTACCAGCATTTAACTCATTTAAAAAATCATTTCTAAGGGTTCAGTTGAATGTTTTAACATTTTCATATCATTTTAAAAATTAGAAACATGGACAGAATAGGTAAGAAACCAATATCACATACATATTCAGGATTTCCTCCCTTTTCCCCATTATTCTCTGTTTTGAACTCATCATGTTTTCTACTTTAAAAATAATAGGGTTTTTAAACATGAGTCCTGATTTCTTAAGTAAAGTTTATTTAATTCCTTTCACCATAAATGGCAAAATTGTAGTCATTTTAAGACAGGCTTTATTAATGTGGTATAAAATACAGTATTTATTATAAGTTGCTTCTAAGAAAAAACAGTCTAAGTATGTTTCTTCAAGTGAACTAAACTAGCTGACTGTCCAGTGATATACTTACCTCTATAAACTCCTAATTCCTGTAGGGCTTAGAAAACTCCTTTTAAATTAATTTATAATTTTGTCAATTGTTTTTCTTGACAGATTTAGAATATTGTATATTAGGCACATTTAAATGTGTTCCTGTATTTACAAAAGAGCAAGATGACTTTTCATTGCAGCATTCTTCAGATGTCATAATTGCTTAATTTAGACAAAGTAATGCCATGCCATGCTGGCAATTTAGCAAAGATAAATCCCATTTTTGTTAGGTTGTTTTGTCTACAAGTAGTTAGAATTGTACACTCTTATGGACCATTGGTGAAATTTACAACTGGGATCTGCTTTGAACTGAAATTTGAGGGAAAGTTCTTTACTGAGATTAATTAATGCCTTTACTATTTTTGTTAGTATTGCTTGCATAAGCCATTTAACTTTCAGATAATTGGGAAAATTTTAGGGAAATGTCTTATACGTGAAGCTGAGGCATACAGATTATAAATAATTTACTAAATCATTGAAAATATACTTGTCAACAGAAAAGAAAATATGTGTTTCCCAGAAATGGGACTTGAACTCTGAGGGGTGGACTTTTCAAAAGAGTTTTCTCTGCTTGGAGTGTCTCTGATCACCACCAACAGTTTTGTATTGGCTTGAACACTGTGTAACACTCTTGGTCTAACAGCATCAAGGAATGGATGGATGAATGGGGCTGAGGAATGCTTGGAGCATTGATTAGGAATCTCCAAATCCCATGAAAAGTTTAAAGGTTTGCTGGAAAGTCAGCTTTTTCCATGGACTTTTAAGATAGTGTGTTAAACTGGTCAAGCCCATTTCCCAGAATACTGAAGGAATTTTTATCAAAGCATTGGCAACTCATGCTTGTGCACTTTCTTTCATCTTCAATATATTATTTATTCTTCTGAACACACATTTCAAAGGGGAAAGTACGTGTTGCAGATGCCATGGATCTACTTACAGAAGTACACAGATGCCATAAAAAATTTACCTGCGGGGCCCAGGATATAAATTCAGGATTTGAAGTCCAGGAATCTGTTGAGGTAAAATCCATCGTTCTGTGTCAAACAAACATGAGAAGTTTTGAAAAAGAGAAGCATAATGGCATCAGACGGTGTTTTTCTCCCCATTCTGCTTATACAGTCCAGTTGGGCCTGACCACGTAAAATGGTTATATATAAATTCTGTCATTTTTAGATATTTGGCTTTACTAGTGCTAATTCTATCATACAATTATCAAATTAGACATGTTTAATTAAAATACAATTATTTAACACATACAAATGGAATTATATTGCTTATAAGCCAGAAAATTATAAGGAGGGGAGTGACTTTGTGGAGTGAAAAATATCTTTTGGATTATATGTCACCATTAACGTGACCTTGTTAGTACATGCTTATAAAATATCTGTTGTAAAATCTAGATAAAGTTATCCATTTATTCCCTTAAAACTGATCTTTTTCTCCCCAGAAGTGGGTGTGAGAATTTAGCTTTCCCTTAGCTGGAACACATTTTTACATAGCAAAGAAGAACAGAAAAGAGAGATTAGGGGGAAAAGCTTCTCAGTAGAGGCCAGGAACCTCTCCAAACTGAATTTTAAGTACTACTTATGATGTAGGTTTCTTTTTCATTAAGAAAGGCATTAAGGAAGTAACACAAGTATAATAACTGTTCACACAGCCCCCTTTCATAAGATATTCTTTAGTAGCTTGTATTTTTTTCAGGGCTTCATGTCTGATAGTAAAATAGAGCTGATGCAGATGGTGAAGAAACAAATTCTGTGGAAGGTGCTGCAATGAGCAATATGGTATACTCTTGGACACAGTGTTTTCACTATGTTTGAAGTATTCATTCATTTTCAGACGCTTTCATTTGCAAATTAGCCACAACTCATATTCCTTTTCAAACTAAGAATGTCATTTCAGGGAGGCCAGCACATTCATGACCCACTGGATTCATCGAAAGCCTGCTCTTGCTTTGGTTCTCCTCATCCTTCTTTTATTTCCTTAGAGAGTCTCTCTCCGTCAAGAAATCATGGGCTTATGTACAATATGAAGGTAGTTCTCCAAACTAAATGTGCCTGTGCATTTTCACTATAGATGTTTTATTGTACATCTATTAGAAGGTTGAAATTAGTGAAGTTAACCATAAATTGATGAAATAATCTTGGGAGATAGAAAAGACTACAAAAAATATAGATTAATTATAATTTACTTTGATTAAGTTCACTTTGTCATAACAGATGAACAATAAGCAGAGATAGAATGCACTTAAATTGGACAACCATTTTTCTTTAGAGAAGAGCGGTATCCTACATATTCTAGTCTTGGGATAAGATTATCTATAATGCTTGGAAGAAGAAATAGAGTGCAAAGGGTTATACTAGAGGAAAAATAAACTGCAAAAATCAATATTGGTAAGCTAGAATAAAATTTTCCAATAATCAGGAACCAGTGTTTGGTGTTTTACCAGTGCTTCACAAATTTTCAATTTAGTTTGTCCAAGATGAATATATTGCGTGCTGTGTCTCAATGCTAGGCCCTGAACCCATAAAATAAATAACACAGCTGCCACCTGCAAAGAGATCACAATTGACAAAGACATCTAAGTAAAGTGAAGCTTTGTTGAGCATCTGTGGTAAGTTGACTTATATCCCCTAATTTAGACATGATCTTAATCTGAATCCTTATCCCTGTAGATGTGAACCCACTGTAAATACTACCTTTCGAAGGTGATATTTTAGTTAAGCTGTGGCATACTGAACCAGGGTAGGTCTTAATCCAGATTACTGGAGGCTTTATAAGAAGCAGTCCACAGGGAGAAGCAGAAAGTCAGTGGGAATTCAGAAAAGAAAAAGAGAGGACATTGCAAGGGATGGGAACGCAAAGGAACACCAAGGATTGCTTGCAGCCAGCAGCAGAATGCTACCGATTTTGGGGAGAAAATGAACCGTGTTGATATAGAAATTTTGGACTTCTAGCCGCAAAATTGTGAGCCAATAAATGCCTGTTGTTTAAGTCAACCCATTGTGTTGTATTTGTGATAGCAGCTCTGGTAAACCAAGAGTATATCCTTGATGATGAAATATCTGAGCTGATACTTGAAGAATGATGAGGTATCAACTAAGTGCCTATATAAGGATGGCTCAGGGAGCTCAGGAAAAGTGAGGTTATGGAAGAGTATATGAGAACTACAAGTCAGTTGATACTCAGAATAATTCTATGAAAAAGATAGGGCAGGTCTTACCTCACTGATTTTACAGTTGAAAGCATAATTTCAGAATGACTATATGAGATCCATTCCAGGCCTTTAGCCACTCTATCTCACTCTTCACAATCATTGAAGGTTCATTCCTATTTTAACTAAGTAGATAATTGACTTGGTTTTGTCCTTCTCGTGTTTGAATACTATTCAAGCTGTTGTTATCAATGATAGGAATAGGTGAAATAATTTCCATTCCCATTCCACAGGCTATCCAATTTTTGACATCCATCCAAAAAAAGTATTATAAAAGATCATTGAAGAAATAGTTTGTGAGGAACTGTGAAAAGTAAGATCAATGACTGGAAACAAATATTCTTTGCACAAAAATAAATCACTCCATTTTCCCTTTTCTTGGGGATGGGGCATAAGACACTGTGTCTCTACTTGAAAATGAATTGTATATTAGTTCTCATGATAATCTTATGTACAAAACAGAAATCTTATATTGGAGGATGCCAGATGGATAAGTAGTTGTTTGCAAAGATCATTAGTGGCTCAATTATTGTTACTCTGTAGGGAGATGTCTAGTTATTTGCCTCTCAACTCTGTCATTGCTTCTGCACCATCAACATTGCATTGAAAGGTTAAAAAAATTGTTACTGACTTTGTAGTGTTACAATAATTTTTTTCTTCATTTTCTCCTCTACAAATAATAACTAAAAACAGCTAGCATTTACTATGTAGAAGGTATTAACATGCATTTTCTTTAATCTTCTTGGGGAAGAAGTGAAATGCCCCAGTCTCTGCAGCATACCAGGGAGTGCATGTTGCCAAAATTACCTAGCAGTGATGATATTAACCTTGATAATTTGGTTAAGATTGTGGTTGCCATCTTTCTCCACTGTAAAGTTACTGTTCTTCATTTTCCATACTTTACTCTATGGAAACAAATTACTAAGTGTAGCCCATACTCTAGGACATTTAATTCACTTTATTTTGAAAACTTTGTACAAGGCTTGCTAGGATCTCTTTGTCTCAATTACTCATTGGCTAATGGACAATGGAAACACTAAAAGAACCACCATTGACCAAGGAGCTGTGTTTAAACTTATCAGACAACTCTCTTCAAGGGAAGGAATAAGTCTACTTATTTGAATTCCCTCAAAACACTATTTTATTATAATGCATATATTCATAATTATTTTTGTAACCCATTGCTTAGCACAGTGTTGAATGTACGAATGCAATAAAAATGAAGTTCTGAGCTTAGAACTTTTGTATGAAATTCTTTACTTCTTTCCATTTAACAGTAATTTGAATTGGCTGGTCAGTTCAGTTAAAACACTTGAACTTCTAGCTGATTTAGAACAATTTAAACTGGTGTTCAATTCTTTTCTCTTCCAGAAGTAAAGAAGGAATACCAGATTACATTTATTTATGTGTAAAAGCCTACAAAGTAAGCTGGTGGTTACAACTGTGTTGTAGGAAGCTGATGTATTTTATTTTTCCTCAACATCTCTCCCACCCGCTTTCTTTTTTTTTTTTCTTTTTCTTTTAATAGAGAAGCCACTTTCTGTGGAACTAAGTATATATTTGCTTGCTTTATGTACACATTAAATCCAGCTAAAGAAGAATAATAGAAGTGCATTAAAACATTATTTTTTGCTATCCCGTTTGCAGTAATATCACCTATTTTCTGAAATTCCTGAGCATTTAATTTAATTTACTTTAAATTTAATTATGTAAAGCCAGTGCATTAGAGTTTGTGAAATCATCATGGCTTGGAAGATGGTCCCGTAAGTGTTGCACACCATGAGGACCTGGAAGGTTGCGTTACCAATTACCAAAACATGCTTAATGCAAGCCCATTCTCCTTATTACAAGAGTCAGCATTTATTGGAACAATTCCAAAGCCTTATGCATATGTATGACCTAAGTTGTCCATTTAGCTTAGTAACAAGGGATTGCTTCCTGTTTCCTTACACAATATTGGTCATCAATTACTTTAAAAATGTATGCTGCTGAAGGTTTTGCGTAAGTGTGCAGATAGAAACTGCAATATCCCACACCTGCATCATGTATTTTTAAAAATTAGAAGATAGCTTTTGACACAACACACACACTCACAGCATGTCTATATTAGGCTTCCTCCATCAAAATGTATAATTTAGACAGTTCTTATTTTCTATATGGTGTTCATTGAACTTACCGTTTGTACATGGGTCTACCAGCTAATTTTCATGAATACATCTCTTTGGTCATAGCTCATCAAATTAATCGCAAAAGTCATATCAGTGAATTTGTTTAGAGATAGTTTTAGACATGGGGGAAATGTTGGAGAGAAAGAGACAGAAAGCCTGGTTGATGATACTCTAAGTCTAAATTGTCAGAGAAAGACGTTTTGTTTTCTGTAATTCTTTATCTTTCAGTATCAAATTCTCAGGAGGCTTACTAAAGTGAACAAGTGGAATGGCTTCTGTATTTGTTAACTACGTATCCATTTTGTCACTTAGTAATTGTTGGCGATTAGTGATTACTAACTGAAGCTTTGCCTATCAAATACACAAACCATACTTAAGGAATCAGAAAGCGATTCCTGATGTAAGAATCAGAGAGTGTAATACAAACGATGTGTCACAGAAGTGTAGGATAAACTGCCCTCCATGTCTCTTTTCATGTTTAGCTTAAATTAGATAAAGTGTTCATGGAACATTATAAGTTCTTATTCAGTAAGTTACTTGTCATATGCTCACTATCATGTGATAGTAGTTTGGCCTCAAGGAAGAAATAATCTTTCAGCTCTCTTATTTTCTAAAAGAAAAGCAATTAGATATTATCTTTGGATGCAAAAAGAGAAATCATCTAGAAGACCTGAACCCCCCTCCAACCTTGCTCTGGGTAAAAAACCAAACATATTGGTAGTAAATCAAGATTTATAAAATAACTTATTTAAAAAATGTTTCTTTGTTTAGCAGTTTTATTCCTGTTTGGGCCTTTTGTTTAAGTGGTACATCCTAAGGAGTGGTTTTCGAAATCTACCATGCATCTAGCCACATTGCTACTGAGTCATATATCGTAAAAGTCTGGCTACAGAAAGCTTGGGCAGATTATTTGGAAACATGACATGTATTTCCATATAATAAATAGAAGTTAAGAAAAATGAGGAAAACAAAGCAAGAGATAATCTTCCTTCAAACTGTCTCAAATTGAGTTCTAAGTATTGTAAATTATTTGTAATGTTTTCCAGGGAAAACATTCTGTTACTTTCCTGCAATGATAGTCTCCATAATGCTGCTATTGAACATGTAAAGCACTTGCTTAGATTAGAATGGAATTTATTAGTAAATATATGAATATTTGGAATATAATTTGTTCAATTTTAAAGTGAGTCCAAAATCTTTGATGTTTCCCTTTGGGCCATTTTATTAGAACTCTAACTTGACAAAGACGTGAAAACATCCAGTTTAAATCCCTTGTCTTTCTGGCTCCACCAACAACTAGAGCCTTCAGTCAGTCAAATTATATTTCTCAGAAACCATCAAATCCTTTTGATTTTATCTTCTAATATTTACCTATTCCCTCCTGCTGAAACAAAAACAAAAACAAAAACAAAAACAAAAACAAAAACAAAAACAAAACAAAACCAAAAATTCCAAAACTCACTGCCTTTAAACAATAAGAAATGGAAGAGCCAGTTTATCTCTGCTTCATGGTGTCTGGGGCCTCAGCTGGAAGAACTTGAAGACTGGGGTTTGGAATCATCAGAAAGCATCTTCACTCTCATGTTTGACAGCTGATGGTGTTTGCTGGCTGGAAACTCAGCTGGGTTGTTGGCTGGCATTTACATGTGGCCTTTCCATGTGGTTTTTACTTGTGTAAATAGTTTGGCAGCTGGGTTCCATGAGTAAGTATTCTAAGAGGACTAGGTAGAAGCTGCATTACTTTTTATGATCTTATCTCAAAAATCACATAGTATCACTTCTGTTGTTATTACAAGGGGAGGAAAGATTGACACTACCTCCTGATAGGAGGATGCCAAAGTCACATTGGGAGTCAAGTTGTGGGATGGGAGTTATGGCAGCTACCTTTGGGTAATACAATCTGCCATATCTTCCATTCTCTCTTTACCTATAGTCACTATTTTCAGTTCCATGTCTCATCACCTTTTGTTGGAATATTAAAGTCAATAGTTTCCTATCTGATCTCCCTGCCTGCACTCTAATTCTTTTCAAATCTACCCTCAACACAGCTCTAAGAGTGAACGTATCAGTCAGGCTTCTCCAGAGAAACCAAATCAACAGGATATATGTGTTATATATAAAAAGAGATTTATTTTAAGGAATTGGCTCATGCAATTGTGGGGTCTGATAAGTCTGAATTCTGTAGGGCAGCCTAGAGACCAGAAATTCTGATAAGAGTTATGTTGAAATCTTGAGTCCAAATTTCTTAAAGGACAGATGGCAGGTTGGAAATTCCGGTAAGAGTTGATATTGAAAACTTGAGTCTGAAATCTATAGGGATGCCAGTTAGCTGGAAACTCAGAAGGGGGTAAAGGTTGAAATCCTGAGGCAGAATTTGTTTTCTGTGAAACTCTCAGTTTTTTGCTCTTAAATCTCAAACTGATTGGATGATGCTCATCCACATTATGGAGAGTAATCTGGTACTAGACCAATGTTAAGGGTCAGTAGTAGGGAAGTATATGGTGTGTGAATTTTTTTGGGGGAGGGGGTAATGAAAATGTTCTAAAATTGATTATGGTGATGAGTGTACAATTCTGTGATTATACTGAGAATCATTGCTTGCACCTTTTAGATGGATTGAATGGTTTGTAAATAAAATCTTTAAAAGAAAAAACATTCAACGGATTGTAATATTACTCTCATCTACAAAATATCTCCACGGCCATATCTAAGCCAGTATTTAACCAAAGAACTAGGCACCATGACTTAGCCAAGCTGACACATGATATTAACCATCACAGTGACCTTTATAAAAATGAAATTTGTCTGCTCTTCCACTGTGTTAATCCTGTCAAGGCTCCATATAGAAGAAAGCCCCCCGGCTTGGTGTACAAGCCCAACATGATCTATCTGCCACACTTCCCAACCTATTCACAAGGCATTATCCAACAAAAAAAAGAAGCAATTTGTGTTTGCCTCTTGCCCCTACGCCCCGTCACACATCTATAAATATCAGATTGTTTCAGACCTCCATGCCTTTACCAGGGGCATCTCCTCCACCATTTTCATCTTTCTCTAGCTAATTCCTTAACACTTCTGTAAGAATAGGATCAGGCATCACCACCTTCACCAAGTTTACCTCTTCTGCCAAGTTTACAACATGGTTTCAACCTATTTTCTAAGCTGTAATTCTCATTTTTACCCTCGATACCTCATTTCCTCCACCTGTTAAATGGAAATATAGTCCAAAACTCATAGGATTGTTGAAAATTAAGTGAAACTTAAGACAGGTAAAATGCTTATAACAATACCCAGTACATGGTAAGAGCGTAACAGAAGTTAGGTATTATTAATATTATTAACCACTTTCACCTTATATTTCTGGCAAACTGGATAATTGTGGGAAATATCTTGCCTCAATGTATCTGATCATGTACTGTCCTCCATGTAATTATTCACCCAACATTCCATCTAGACACATCATCCCACTACCCAAAGTCTATTTTAAATTCCACAAATTCTTCAAGGATAGCATCAGTATTGTTAGGACTTTGGTCTCCCAGAGAGCTCTGACTTTTGATCTGGCTCTTGGGGGACACCCTCTAAATCACTGGGATTTTTTCTGAGTGTCTTTGTAATTCATTGGAAGTCCAGCACCACACCTGATGGCCTATGCTATGACATGACTCAGGATGGAGCTCTGAGCCATACCTGTAGCTTTAGGGTAGGGGGTTCCCCCCACCAGAAAGACCTACCTTGTTAATAGTGGGTTGGGTCTTGAAGCCATCTCACATCAACCTGACATCCAGGGAAGGGAGGGGGCTGGAAATTGAGCCCAACCACTTGGGCATTGATCCTGAATGATTCATGATCTTTCATGCTTGTGTAATGAATTCATGACCATTCATGCCTATGTAATGAAATCCCATTTCATTTGGACACTGAAAGCTCCGGTGAGCTTCTCTGATTGATGATTGACTTCACCATGGTGGGAGGGTGATATGTCCTAACTGCATGGGGAGAGGACACAGAAATTTATTGTTTGAGATCCTCCCAGACTTCTTCCTATGCATCTTTTCTGACTTCCCTTTTGTATCTTTTTTGCTATAGTAAAATTGCAATAGAAAGTATAGTGCTTTCCTGAGTTCTGTGAGTTGTTCTAGGGAATTATGAAACCTGAGTGGGTGGTGGAAACCCCCAAATTTGTAGCCAGTTTGTCAGAAGTGCATGTGGCCTGGGAACCACTGAACTGTGCGTCTGGTGTTTGAAGTGAGGGCAGTCTTGTTAAGGATTGTGTCCTTAGCCTATGGTCTGTGACCTAACTCCAGGTGGTTAGAGTCAGAATTGCATTGTAGTTGGTGTCAGAAGTTACCACAGCATTTTTCTTCTCCAAGCTTTAAACCATCATAACTTTGTAAACCTTCTTGGCATCTGCATATTCTAATTTGTGTATTAATGTGTTTGAACTTATATATGGAATTCGTGAGGGTCAGGATTACATCATATATATATATATATATATATTTTTTTTTTTTTCTTAAAGGCAGACTGCCACATGCAGCGCCTCATTTGGATGTGTCTGGAGTCTTGGAAGCTTGACTACCCTACATTCTCCTACAAATGGACCTTGAGAGCTTGTTTGGAGGTTCTAGCAGGGGAGCGCAGCTACTCGTATACCCTTGACCGAAGAACGATCCTCCTCTAGCGGGGAAGGTCGTCCTCTTCGACCAAGCGCGCAGCTTCGGGAGGGACGCACATGGAGCGGTGAGGGAGGAAGGGGACACCCGCCTAGCCAGCCAGATCAGCCGAATCAACCCTGGCGATCAATGGGGTGACAGATGTCGCAGCCAGATCGCCCTCACATCCTACATCATATATTTTTAACACTTTAATTCCTAAAATTCTGCTTTGCTTGAAGTAAGCTGGTATTCACGGTCTTGAATTAGATGTAAGACAACAGAACTACTTTATCAGAGATCTTGATAACGTTAAGCCAAAACAATGTATATTAAACCCAATAAACCAGTCTTCCTTTTATTGTATCAGTTATTTATTATGTATTTCTATAAGATATACCCAATACTTTGTATTAGGAGATGGAAATAAGTAAAATGCTTATTCTCTAGTCTTAAATGTTTTTATATTTTGGTTATTTGTATTTTTTATTGTTTCTCTTCAATTATCCATAATTAATCTCTCCCTATATTAATGCAAAAGAGACTACTGTTTATACAGACTGTTCCCCAAAGTAACTTAAATAAATATTTCTAATACATATTTATACTTAATAACTTTATTTTTAAATCCAAAATTTTTTCCATCAATACATATTAGGTGCCTAATACATAATAAACATTATGAAACTACAAAGATTAACAGGGCATAGCATTTGTCCTCAACGAGCTTAATACCTACTTGATAAAGAGAGAAGAATTCAGTGGGAAATACAGGAAAAAAGCATGGGGAGTTCAGATAGGCTGATATTATTTTCAGCCAAGAGGAAGAGTAGATCATCTAAGAAAGTATGTGGTATTTGGGTTGGCTCTGAAGGATAACTAGGTTGGATTTGGTAAGCATATGCTATTGTGGGGAATGAGGGAAAGAACAAAAGTTGTTCTGTGAATGTATGAGTGTGAACATACCTATTTGGATGGGAATTCAGTCTGATTGGAATGTAATATGGATGTAAGGGGAGGAATAAGAGCAATGAGTTGAAAGGTAGTTTGGGACCCGATGACAGTGATTTTTAAAATAGTCTGTATTGTTGGGCAGGTTGTATGAAGCCATGAAAAGGTTGAGATGTGATCAGAGCTGAAGCTTCATACCGAGTACAGGAAAATGGCATGGGGAAAGAATCACTGAGGTGAACTGGTTAGTAAAGGCTTTCTGACCTCAAATACTCTTCTCCGCAAATGTTTAAAGAAAATCTAATTTAGGTGTGGATATATTTGCTTATTCACTAGCACGCTTATTTCTGCAGCTGGAGGTTGCTCTTTGGTGAGGATTTTCAGCCACTCCCAACTCAGGCAGGAATCACTCCAGTGAATGACCCTGAGGCAACTGCTCCACAAACCAATTACAATACTCAGGAGATTTCTGCACAGGGTTCTGTGCCACTCTAATTTCAATTAACATCTTTCTTAATTAGAAAGAAATACAGAGGTACAGACGGTAATACTTTTTTATTTTATTTTTTGTTTTGTTTTTTGGATGGTAATACTTTTTAATTCGTTGCCTCTTGCTTAGTTTTCTGTCCATTTAATGAATATTTAACATATATAGAAATTTGGAGAGATAAGTTTATGGAGAATATGACTATAACGATAAAAAAGTTAGGTCAGATAAATTATATGCAACTTGAAGTTTATTCAAGCTTCGACATTTGCCTTGAAGAATTTGTGGAGTTGTGCTTTAGAAGGTATTTCAGTTGACTCTGTGCCCTAGACTGTTATGGATAGCGCTCTAATTAAGCCAATATTACACATAGAAATTAGGTCCCTAATTCAATTTCCAATAGAAAAGCCTGCAGTATACCTACTCACTTCAAAAGCAGCAAAACAAAATAAAGCAAAACAAAACAAGGGCTGCTTCCTTGTGCCAACTGAACTTTGAGTCTCTGTGCCAGTAGATATGGTAATTCCCCATGGGGGGTACTTTGAATATATAAACTTTAAACTTTAATCAAAGGGAAGACCCAGATTCATCTCTACCATGCTCACTCTAATGATCTTTTTAGAAGGATGGATAACCTGAGTTAAGCTAGAGAGCTCATGTGATGAAAGGTCAAGGCAAATTATTGCTTTCTGAATTTAAACAAAGCTAACTACTCAAATAAGAAGGAAAATACCACGTGATAAAAATGGTAAGAAAAAGGCAATTCAAAAGGGCTTTTAAACTCCAGTGTAGTCACTGCTGTGTAATAATTTTTTCTGCAGAGGAAGTAACAGAGAAAATCCCCATTAGTAGCTGCATTCACTGGTATTAAACACACAGACCTGGAGATAGGAGTCTGTAATCTAGGGCTTTATAGCTTCTCCCTTTAATTAAAGGGAAGAAACACTTTTATTTGATTTAACAGAATCTTTGAAATGTTTCATCATTTCTTATACATTGTGATAAGAAACTAATATGCATAAATGGAAACTAGGTTTTTCCCTTTTTAGGTCGTATAAACTTTCTAAATTATTCTTTAGAATGTTATGTGATTATTACATACATTTTATAGGTGAGGAAGCTGTGGCTAAACGTGTTCAAAGATGTTCCCAGAGTTACAATTGAACTAAATGAGAGTCAGTGTTTGAATCCAGTTCAGTGAGAATTCAAAATCTGAACTCTTTCAAACCATAATATTCTAATATTTGTCAGGCAGTATCTTACGTTCTTTTGTGGAGATCGTATTTAAGACTGTTCCTTAAATCAGCATGGGCTGTGGGCTTCAGCTTCAGCTTCAAATGTTTCCCATTAATTGAGACTTCTTAATACTAACACTGTGAGGATCACAGGACCTTGATACGAATTGAATCAGGAAAGATTAAATTAGCAACTTTCAAGTTTCTTTTTCAGATCCATAAACTGATGAATATAACTGTGGGTAAGAAATGAAACAAACTATACATTGAAATGTCTTCTTGCTTTTTAGTTCAGGTAACTTAGTCTGAATTGTTATGTTCCTTTCCTTATTCTACTCTTTTTCCGGAGCACAAAATAGAGTAATTGTGAAGGCAACAGCCTTTTATATTTAGGACAATCTTTATGTAGCATGGTTAAGCCAGTTAGTAATCAAATGAAGCTTAGTACCACACATAAATAATTCTACTTTAGACTGGGACCTTTGAGTTTTCAAGTAGGAAGCCCTGCTTTTTATTCTTATTTCCTCGTCTGAATGCATTCAGTAGGTCTAGTAATTTTTTTGCTCTGAGTCATGTCGCCTTACCTCATTACACACCTAGAATATCAACTAGCGCCAAGGGCTACTTCTTGGTTTTGTCCAGTCAATTTCTAATTTAGGAAAATGGGATGCAGCAACCTCCTTGTCCTATTTATAAGCATTCAATACTTCTATACACTTAAACCCTCAGGGACATTCAAGGAAACTTCACACTTTTGTGTCTCTTTCTGCTCAGATTCAAGGCCATCAGAAATACAGTCAAGACTATGTCACTTCTTTGAAAATGTTAGTGGAAGATAAAGTAAAACAAGAAGCAACCACTGCTCTAAATACACTTAATTAGGAATTCTAATTAATTAGCCATTTTGTCTCATTACATTTGCAGAAATTTATAGAGAAAACCCTTTCTTCTCCCTTTGTGTCTAAAACAAAATTACACTCCTTCCCATCCTCCCGCCTTCCCCCCCGCCCCCCCCAAAAGCAAATCCTCTGGAATCACACAGTCGCTTTCCTTTTTCATATGATTAGTTCCTTAAGTGACCTTTGTCAAAAACACTTTTTATTCAGTTTCCTCTGTCTTTCAGTCATTAAATAAAGCTTAGGTCAGATAAAAAGCAAATTCTGTAGTTAGATATACTAAAAGCACAGCATGGAAGAAGAGGAACTACTTATTTTTTAATATAAGAAGCATATATTTTAATTGCTTTAAAATATTAATTCATTTAATTTTTATAACAAACTTATGAGGCAGAATACTATTGTTATCCCATTTTAGAGATGTAATTGAACAATATCATTGGATGGGCTATGGCAGAATTTTGAGTTCTTTATACAGGTTTAGAAAAATAATAGAAGTAGCATGTTGATTACTAGCCTCTTTAAAGAGTTTCTGATTCTTTGCGGTTGTGTTTTTGCTTGTTTGTGGGTATTTTTGCTTACTTAGTGGTAAGGAGAGTTCATCTTATGAACAGCTTCTTCAA
The DNA here is from genome assembly GCA_026826555.1 of Tolypeutes matacus. Taxonomy (NCBI): domain Eukaryota; kingdom Metazoa; phylum Chordata; class Mammalia; order Cingulata; family Chlamyphoridae; genus Tolypeutes; species Tolypeutes matacus. The sequence goes on from JAKSZT010010858.1 coordinate 1,276,584, forward strand.
GAATTTTAGTGGGCAAGCTTCTGAAGTTAATTCTCAAGATGAACTCAGTTTATTAAATTCTGCTCCACAGTGAGTCACAGTATAGCAATGCATCAACATAGGTTCCTTTTATAGTTAGAGCAGAAAATTTAAGGAGATTTCATTTGGTTTTGAGTCACTCTACAATTTAATTGTTCACATTTATATAATAGACTTTAGCATAACCTGCTGGAAAAGACAGCCCCAAACAACAGTTCTATTTGTTCTCTAATAGCCTATCTGTATAATTTTAGGCAACTCCCTTTATCCTTTTCTGATTTTTGTTTTCTTTTCTGTAAAACAAGAATATTGCCACTTATATTTCCTACCTATCTCCAGGATATAATAAAAACTCAAAACTGATATTGCCCAGCCATAAGGATGAAAGTTATAGCTGTATCTCCTTTTCTTTTCTTTTTTCTCTTTTAAGTTTATGTTAGACTACTTGCAATATTATCCACCATTCTTGCCCAAATGGAGTGCTGTGATTTTGATAGACAAGAAATCCTTATGTAGTTTGTCAAACATCCTATTACAAAAGCTTTTGATAAAAGCAATATTTTAACACTTTTCTGACTATATAGAGAGCTGTCCTTGAGACTGTATTTGCTTTGATATAATGGGCAGAGAGGTTGCTTTCTTTATTACACAGATTTTATTAAGTGTCTACCCAAAATGAATGGACAGGAAATAATGTAAGGGAATATTGAAATAGAACTTTTAAATCCTGGGTTTTAGTTCCTGATTTACCATTTATGGGGCCTTTTCCTTAGAAACATTATTTAAATTAGCTGAGAATTGGTTTCTTCACCTATTAAAAAATGCTACTAATATCTCTTCTGCCTTTGAAAACCATAAGTGCCACATGACTTACTGATTTGCATAGATACATGATGGTGATATTTAGAAATGGAAATAGTTAAAAAGGTGATAACAACTTGTTTTAATTTTACATGGGCAATAATGCTTTTAGTTTTTTAAATTTAAATGACACCGTTATAAATTAATTATGTACATTTTCTTAGGAAATTCAGACTCTTAATAGGAACTTACCGTTCCTAACTAACTAAATATGTTTTTGGGCTTCCAAAAGTTTTAGTCTAATGATTATATAGTGAATGCTCTTAAACTTTACCTTGAGCCAAGGTCAAGATAGTGCTGGACTCCTACTCAACTCCTCTTTTCCATCTGTAACTTTTTACTGTCAATATGTTTAAGTTGAACTTACATTTTCCCTCTAAACACAGTTCCTTCTTCTGACTTTTCTTTTTCAGAGACACTACTGTTTGTATAGGATGGAAACTTGGAGACATCATGAAATTCTTCCTATCACCTCTTTCTCTCTGTTTTCCCCAGCATAATTACATATTTCCCAGAACTATGGATTTATTTTTTCTCAAGCTACTTATATCTGTCCTCGTGCATATACTTTTCTTATCAAAAACCTTGAATGAAGAAGAGGAGCTGTGTTGTCAGTAGGGGAGATGCAAATGAGTAGCATTGAAATGACTGTTGATAATATAGCTTAATCTCAGCCCACAGTCCTGAATAGAACTAAATAAATATTTTCGTCTTTAAAACAGACTTGAAAGCCAGAGTAGCATGTTGTATAAGCATTATTAATTAACATGGAAATAAAAGCAAATCAAGCATGATAGTATTATACAACAAAATGAATCAATATGTAATAAGGCATTCTGTTTAATAACAAACTGACTACACTAAAATATATTGATAGTTTTTGGTTGTCTTTTGTGTGCATGCATGCATGTTGGGTTGTATGTATATATGTGTCTCGAGGGTACTTTTGTTAGATATACTATTATCATCGATGTAAGAAAAATAACATCTATTAAACACTTTTCTAAGTGATTTTACAGATAGTCCCTTATTTAAGTATCATAACAATTCCAAGCAATAAGTACTATTAGTATACCATTTCACAGATGACAAGTTATTTGCCCAAAGGTACAGCCAGCTGATCAATTGCAGAATCAGAATTCTAACCCAGGAAGTCAAATTCAGAACCCAAACTCAGACTTAACACAGACTGCTTTACTGGCACATGAGAACTTCATCATAACTCTTTTTAAGCCAGTTAGCCTGTGAACCTAGTCAAGCAAAATCATCAACAATAAGCCTGAAATATTAACTCTATTATTAGGAAAGTAATACATACCTGACTAATGTGTTTTACTTGTTTATCGATGCTTTCAAAATTAATTCAAACTATGTGTTGGGTGAGTTGATTAGAGGTTTCAGCGTAGGAGATGGATCACTGAAAGAGAGAGCAAACCAGAGTAATGCATGTGGAGGTATTTGGGGAGTTCGGCTACATTGCAGAATCTTTCTTGAATTTGATACCTTAGCAAGCCCACAGAGATCTCTATTTGACCTTAGGAAGAAATTTAAAGAGTGGTGCCTCATCTCACCAGAACGTCTTTGAACTACTCTAGCTGTTGTACAAAGAATAAGTGTATTGTTACACAGGGCTGTATTTCTCAACTGGAAGCAATCATCTCCCCTAGGACATGTGGCAATGTCTGGAGATGTTTTCTATTGTCATGACTGGGGAGAGGGAGTGTGCTATAGGCATGTAGTGGGTAGAGGCAAGGAATGCTGCCAAAGTTCTGACAGTGCACAGGGCATCTCTCCTCACCACCCCTTTACCTCTCTGGTCCACTTTTGGGAAACTGATATAGGGAAGTAGATTCTCTCCACTTCATCACACCTTTTTCAGCAAGATTTGCTTTGACACTGTAAAATTTCAATTATTAACAGGAAGCACCATGAGCCACTGGATCTTAGAAGCTATGGTCATGGCAAAGTTTCTTCATGTGTCATCATGTGGGAGAGTCTTACAGAAAATTGGGACATTATTTATTTGGAGATATTTGTGAGATGTTCCCTGATGACTTTGAGGAATAGTCAGGAAATACTTTGGAAGGGAAACCAGAGATTCTTCCCTTCTTCCTCCTCCCACTCCATCTATGCCCCTCTCTCTCTCCCTACCTTTCTCCCTTCCTCCCCATTTTCCTATCCCTTTCTCTCCTCTCTCCCTCCCTTCCTCCTCCCCTCCTTCCTATCTGCCTTCTTTTTTTCCTTCCTTTCTTCTTTCCTTCCTTCCTTCTTGCCTCCCTTCCGTCCCGTCTTCCTGTCTTTTTCCTGTAAACCAAAATAATTGTGCATCTACTATGAGTTAAGCAATGTGTATAGAATTAAAAATATATATATATCAAAATAGAATAGAAAATTTTTTAGAAGATCTATTTACTGTATGGTATCTTAATTCATCTATTTAGCACACTAAAATTTGTGACTCAAAGAACATTAATTACACATCTATATTGGTCAGTCATATTTGCTCAAACACAGCCACACTTTTGTATTGCAGCCCCAAATCCACTATGCATGAGTTTTCAGAAATTTGTCCAATATAATCACAAGAGAGTGTGGATATTTCTGTGCAAACCTATCACCTTTAATAGAGAAAGTAAACCTAGCTAAAGTCCACATCCTACTGAAAAGTCACTAAGATTATAGTTAGACCCAGAGAGAAGACTTTTCATTAGGAAACAATTTACAACAGGAAATGCAGATATTGACAATTGTTTCTCCACTTTTGAAATAAAGCTGGGAGATTGAGGGAGGCACTATATTCAATAGGTGCATTTTTCTCAACTTTCCATGATCAGTGGAAAATGGGCTTATGTGTATATTTCTTCTTAAAAAAGAGTTACCTGTAAACTGTTTCTATAAATAAGCTTTTAGAAATTATCCTTCTAGAATATTCTGCTGAAACCAAAAGGAAAGTCGAAGCTCCTGAAGATGCGGTAAGAAAAAGAATAAAGGCAAATGTTTCAGCAAGATAAATCCAAAGCAAACAATGAAACAAATGAGGTTACAGACAATGGTATGAATGTTAACAAACATAAAGCCATATAGTAAAAATCTGCTAAATGCACAGTTGAGGGAATTGAAAGGACATTTCCCTTACAGTTTGTTTCCATTGTTGGTAGTTTTAGAAAAGGTACCGCAGGATCAGGATGGCCCAATTCCGTCCCAATGTCATATTATGCAATTTGATTACAATCCCCCATGTTCTTTGGAAAAGTTGAGTCTAATTTAGCACAGTTTTTTTGCATGATATCATCAAGATCAGTAAATGAATACCCAAAGCATGTGTGAAAGGATAAGTGATTGCAGTTTTGCACCCTAGAACTAGCTATTATTTGAAGGTACCATTGGGCATTTTACCTTCTATTTAACTTGAACCTGTATTTTCCTTATATTTTTATCCAGAATGATGAAATAGAAAAATTTTAAAATAATTTTTAACCAAAAGACCACCTCTGACACCCTATAATCTTAATGGAACCCTGAGAAAGAATACATGCACTCTTGAAATATGGTTGGTAACACAAATCATGGAGGTAGGCTTCTGTCAGACATTCAGTCCTCAAGGGAGTCACTCACACCTCAATTCTTTGAATTGCAGAAGAGATTTCCTTGGGAGAAGACCTAACTCAACAATATGGTCAATATTAACTCTTGTCAAGGTAGGACAGAGGCATTTATTTATTTACTTATCGACTTATCCCTTTAGCAAAGATTTATGGAATGCCTATTTTGAACAAAATGGAGCCTGATGCTTGAGACTCACAGTCAAATTGAAAAGACCAACAGGAAACTATTAAATCATACAATTTGAGAAGAATTGAAAGAATGTATGGGTTTGCAGAGATGGAAGTGCTCAACTGCTTAGAAGAATGGGAAGGATTTAGGGGAGCATTCACAGGAAAAGCAAGGTTGATAAGAAGGTATTTAAAAGATAAGCAATATTTCCTTAGACAGAAGAGGGTCTATCATTGAATGCTTTGCCCCTATTTTTATAAGACCACCTAACATCCGCATGTTAGATTCTAGTTAACTTAAAAAGGATGGACATGTGAGTGTCTTGGCAGTTACCCTAGAATCCATCTCCACTTCTGAACCTTATCAGTGCCAGATACAATGTCTTGGCCATAGAATCTGCACCCTGACCCTGACTTTGTGGTTTGGACTCAGTGTTGCCTCTGTAGATACCATCATGGCTTGCTGTTCTCCTGAGGTCCTCCTCTGATTCCTTAAATACATAACAACTGCCAGTACTTATTTGGTTGGCATCAAGGCCAGACCATCCCTGATCCCCCAGGAAGAGAGAGATTCAGCAGGCAGAAGGAAACCTCTGAGTCATTGGTGATTCCAGGACTGCAAACCCTTTCATCTGGAGCAAAGAGCATGTATTGGTCAGATAAAATTGGAAACATAAAATTCATCTTTCTCTTCCATCTACATATTTAAATTTTTTATGTGAATAGTAGCAGCCACTGAACTACTTGAATTAAGGGAGACAATGGATCAGGTTTGTATATTAGAAAGATGGCACAAAGGGCTAATAGTGAAGAAGAAGGATTACTGGCAAAAAGCAATAAAAGAGGCAACAGAGAGGAGTGGATAGATTTCAAGAGTTATTTAAGAAGTAGATTGTCAGGACTTGATTTCTCTGCTGCTCCATTCACTGCCCCCTTTTCTTATATCCATGAGAGGGGAGAGTAGAGGATGATTTCTAGGTTTTTAGCTTGAGGTAAATAATGATTGTGCCTTGATTTTATACTTATGTACCCTTCTCTTTGCCACATTACTTAATAACTATGTTTTCATGTTGACTTCCCCAATAGACTGAGAGCAAATTGATCTCAAAGAACAGAGTGCTTTACATACAGTATGTTCTTAATAAAGTTTTGTTGACTAGATGAAGAGAGTAAGGCTCTTAGCTTCACAGTGAATAGCGGGATTATAGAATCTAAGATATTTGGGATTTACTGGAGTATTAATTTATTGCAGATGAGATTATGTAGAGGAAAGCATATATAATAGGATTATAAAAAAAATTGCTGAAGTTATTGATATTGTACCATGCACCATGCTAAGTGCTTTACATTTAATCATATCAAAATTCTATTAGCAGCTGCTATTTTCAATCTCATTTTATAGATAAGGAAACAAAGAGGTTCATGGAAGGAATCATGAGAAGCAACAGTTTTTTCCAAGGTGGTTATAGGAAGAGGGATCAGTGAATGAGGCAGAAATGGAAATGGAATGGACAGAGTTGGGAAGAGAATCTTTGGAAAGAAAAAATGGGGCCCATGACAGAACCTTAAGGAAGAGCAGCATTTGCATGGCTAGGCATAGCGAGGAGTCCAGCAGGAGACCTAGAAGCAGTAGTCAGAAATTTGGAAGGAGAGTCAGAAGAATATGGGTTTCAGAAGCCAGGAAAAGAGAGTTCCTAAAAGAAAAGGATAGTTTGGTCTGTAATACATCAGGCTGTGCGTGGTCAAGTTATGAAAGGATGAAAGCAGCCTTGAATCTGGCTTTACAAGCTTGTTCTGTGCAGTGATAGCAGAGTGGTAGTGGCAGAAATCCCAGGGCAAAGGATGAAGAGTGAATTGAATGGAAGAGGAGGGAGTAGAAGTAAAGAGTGGGATGCTTTAAGGGAGGAGACACTTAAAGGAAATCAGTGGAGAGAGAGATGCAGAGGTCAGTAACCAGGGAAGAAAGAGATTAGAGAAAGTTTAGTCTTTTCTTCGGAGAGAAAAGAGATTTGTCATTTTGTTTATATATAAAGACTCAGGAGAAGGAGCCCTGAAGATATAGGAGAGGGCATAACTGAGGGGACAATATCTTAGAGGATGTTGGAGGAGATGGGTCAAAAGTACATGGGAGAGAAAAAGAAGGGACAACTCCTCGGACCCTGGTTTGCAGCCTTCTGAGACAGGTTTGAAACACTGGGTAGTAGGTGGGAGAGGAATTGTGAAGAGAGATCTAGGTGGTTGGAGAAGGGAGACAGAAAAACTTTTCATGTTATTCCTAATGTGGAACTGGGGCAGGCTGTAAAATTTTATATATTTTTTTCATAAAGAAAAATAAATAAATGTAGTATATCTGCATAATATGACTTTGTACTGAAATGAGCCTCACTATGGTGCCGCCTTCAAAAGTAACAGATAGAGGCATAAAGTGTTTCAGAAAATAGTTTCATTAATTTACTGTATTTCATTTGTTTAACATGGCATTTGCAACTGATGACCCTTTTTCAGTGATAACTTTCTACAAATTACCATGCTTCCTTCCATAGAAATTAATTCTCCTTAAAAAAAAAAGGGTGGGTTCAGATTATATTGGACTTTTATTTATATTTAAAATGTGTATTTGTGAATATACAACATACACATCTATATATTCTTTAGCTACATTTATCCAGTCAAATATTAATGATCAAATCAAATTAAATGGGTTTCAACTACAACAAAAATAAAGCAAATGACAAAAGGAATAGAGGATGATGTAGCTACTGGGTAAAATTCAATAGAAGGTGTAGGATTTTAGATTCTTGTATGGTATAACTGGGTCATTTCAACTTTTTTTTTCCCTAGGAGAGGATGCTTTTCTTACAATAAGACTGCTTAATAGAATGTCTCAGTGACATTTGGGAATAAATGCAATTCCCAAATATCTAATTGCAATATAGAGTATGAGGGAAAAAATAAAATCAACATTTTTCCCTGTAAAATGTCAATTATTAAAGTATCTCAGTCAATGTTAAAAGCAAGATATTTAGACATATAACATGCCAGTGGGGGGTTGCCTGTATATATATATATATATACACCCATGAAAATTTAGTTATTTGCTATTGATCATTTATTTCATGGCTCAACACTAAATCAAACTATCTTTAAGTGAAATAAAAAATTAATTTCTCTATTATCTGGACCCAATAAACATCTAATTTGATAAGGAACTGAGTATTTCCCCTGGCAATTTTTTATTACAGGGAAAAAAGGGATTTTTAAATGGGACTCTGTTCGTACATGCTTTTGAGATCTTGCTCGGGACCTGAATTTGGTACAAAGAATAGTGTCTTATGTTGTATTTTCTACCTGAATGTTTCTAAGATACCCTGTAGATTGGGATTAGATCCTCCTGAAAAGAATCTCAAGGATCTTTTAAGATCCAGATCAGGTGTCCGGAGAAGGAGGGTGACTATGTGTTGGCTCAGCATTGTCTCCTGGACACCAACATGTCACGGATGAAAGTATCTTCTTCTGAAACAGGTGCTGCTTTCATTATTTACATGTAAATGCCCTGGAGTGGGTAACGTATTAAATCCCTCTACTCTTTTAGAAATCAATCAATCAGAATGAAATCCTCACTCACAAGGCAGAGAGTAAGAGAGCTAAGAGCGGAGTGCGGCTACATAGGGATGGGGAGATTTCCTAAAAAGTGGGCAGATTCCCCAGAAAGTGTCGAGGGACTATCAGAAAGAACTTTACCTGCTTCTCCATTTTGTGTGTGGCCAAAAGCACCCTTGTCTTGAAAAACCCTTTTGACACTACGCTTTTTCATGTGGAAGTGCTGTAAACAGATTTTTCAAGAGGCGCATCAAAGAGTTTTCAATCTGTAAGACTGTTTTCAGCTAAGTTCATTTGAACAGAACTCCTTGGTCTGCTCATGTAAGTAACATGTCTGTATTGCCTAAAAATATGACAATTTATTTTTCTTCCCTCAGATTTTTGAAAAGTTCATGAAGGCTAAATTTTTCCCTTGCATTGTGGAAGAACACAATTTGGTTTTATGAATGTGATTTTCAGCTCTACCTAATACAATATGGATTTTCAGAAAGTACTCAGTTTAGTTGCTCCTCTAAATCTCTGGACTAAAGAAATTGGGATGGTAATCATGACATTTCCACTATAATATTTCCTGGGTATAATAGTCTCAAAAGATTATAAAAAATCCTTTTTATAACATTTTATGAACTAGTTGTCTAAATCTTTTAAAATATACAAAGGTCTTTGCTTAGATTTCTTTGGAGAAAATAGTGTTAGTAGAAAGCCACTGGTAACCAGTGCATATCATAAACATTGAGCTTATTTGTATATTCTGATTTTCAATAAATCCTTATTTATTTCCATGTTAGGCAACTAGGCATTAAGATTCAGATGCTTATAATTTTGGGCTGTTAGTCACGTTTCTTCTAGTTGCTCTCAAAATTAATATTAAATTCTAATAATTAATTTTCAATTTTTCTACTCCATACAAGACCTCATTTAATTATTTGAACTGTCCTGTGAGGGAGATGTTAGCATCACTCCGTTTTCATAGATGAGGCTCCTGTGGGTCCAGAAACTGTGTGCGATTATCCCAAGACCTTGCAGCCACAATGTGACAGAATTAGGATTGAATTCCAGTGTCTCTGACTCCAAATACAGTGCTCCTTCCACGCACAGCAAACAAAGCAGTCTCTCTAAGGTCTGCAGTTACTGCAGGTGATGTGTGATGGAACAGGAAACGAAACAGAATGTGTCATCACAGCAGAAACAGGAAACATTTTGAGACTCCAAAGACATAGAAAATTTTGAGTCCTGATAACACACAGGGAGTTCCATGAGTTCCTTTCCAAGTTACGGCTCTTGCTATTGACATTGTTGTCAATAAAGTAAGTTCAGTGTGATGAATATAAGCCACACTCTCTCAGACAGAAATATGCCTTAAGCCCTTTTAAAATCTCTGTATCAAAAGCACTCTGCTGTGCAAATATACAAAACCTCTGTCTGAGATACTTCACTGAGACATGTGTCTGAAATGTAGGCAGACGTAACTCGCAACGTTATTGTAGAACAATGAAAGTATTTTCTTTTGGGTATCAGGCAGTCATATAAAGGGTCAAGGATATAACATTTTTACGTAGGAAAAATCTTCCTCTACTCTTTTTTTTCCAATTACTAAGTTTGTAGGAAAATAGATGCATTGTTTCTGGAAACATAAGGAAAACATATTTGGAACTTCTTCCACTAATTTTTTCTAGCTAGCTGTGACCCTTAGAAAGATTCTGCTGGAAACCATGAATGCAGTTTAAAGAATACAGGGTTAGATGGAAGAAGTGCAACTCTGTCAGAGAGACTTAAGGTGTTCACATTTCCATGACTACTTGGGTTCAGATTACCTAGGTGTGAGCACTAATTAGCTGTGTGCCCTTGGCAAGACACATAGCCACTCAGTTTCCTCACCTTTTTATAGAGATCTTAATAGTACCTTTTTCATTGTATTATTAAGAGGATTAGAGAAATTCTTACCTGTAAAATGTCTAAAGTATTTAAAACATGCTTGGCAAATAAATATAAACTGATTGCATTGTCCTAAAATATTAACTGTGTCTACTTACTGAAAAATACAGAAGCACACAAATTTAGATTAGGGAGGTATTGCATTGGTCCTTAAAGGAAAGGGGGACATTGACGGTTAGGCTAATGTGTCAACTCGGCCAGGTAATTGTGTCCAGGTGTTAGGTCCAGCAGCCACGGGGCTAATTGTAATACAAGAGCGTTTATGGATCACCAGTGAGTTTACTGCATGGATGGATGATTATATCTGCATCAATCAGGGAGATTGCATCAGCAATGGGTGAAGCTTTTATCCAATCAGTTGAATGCCTTAAAAGGGGAAGTGATTTCAACATTCAGAGAGAATTTCCCAGCTCCTCTTTGGACAGCCGACTTCTCCCAGAAACTCCTCAAGGACCTTTCATCGGACTTTCATCGGAGCCCCTGGCTTGCAGCCTGCCTGCAGGACCTGGACTTGTGCATCCCCATGGTTGTGTGAGAGACTCTTATAAAATCTTATATTATTGACAGATATCTCCTGTTGATTCTGTTTCCTGAGAGAACCTTGACTGATACAGCTTGGTACTGGGAGTGGTTCTTGAGGAACAGAGTCTTAAACATGGGATGTCTGAGGTGGTTCTGGGAGTTTTGTAATTGGCTCTCTACTCTAATTGGACTCAAGGGTACTAATGACTCCCTTTCCAATAACGAAGAGGCTGCTAACAGTTCATGGCGTGAGCTGGCAATAGAGATACGCAAATAGCATCATTGGATTTCCCTACTTCCACGCTTTTAAGAAGCAAGGATCTGGGTGAGAGTGTTTTCAACACTTTAACAGAATTTTGTGGAGTCAAAAAGTATAATGATGTTGCCTGGCCCCTCCTAGATACTCTGGATACAGTTACAAAAGAAAGAGATGAGCTAAAGTCTTCAAATTTGAAACTTAAATGCCATGTGAATGATATGACAGTTTCTACATGTGCCTTGAAAGAAAATCTTGTCTCCTGTAGCCACAGACTTGAGATATCTGAGAATCAAACCCAGACTCTCATTGTATGAGTAGCAGAATTACAGAGGAAACTAAAATCCCAGCCTCACAGGGTTTCTGCAATTAAAGTGAAGGCATTGATTGGAAAGGAGTGGAACCCTGAGGATTGGGATGGAGACATATGGGATGATGATAATATTGGTGGGGACATTAGAACTCTAAATTCTGCTGAGACTTTACCAGATAAACCTGTGATGGCCTGCCCTGTGGAGACCACACCTTGTCAACCTTGTATCCTCCAGCCTCCAGCCTTCCCCAGAGAGTCTGGAACTCCTCCCAGCCACGAGGCAGGTACCAGCCAAACTCAAGCATGCACTGCCCAGTTCCACCCTGCTCTGAGGAATCTACCTCCCAACCTCTGCCATGTTACCTTCTCTTTCCCAGCCCACAGCTTTGGCCTCTTGGGAAGTCCCTTACAATCAGTTGACTGAGGATGAGAAAACTTGGGCCAGTTTACAGATGGTTCTGTTTGATATGCAGGTACCACCTGAAAGTGGACAGCTGCGGCACTGTAGCCCTTTTCTGGGACATTCTTGAAGGATAAAGGTGAGGGCAAATCCTCCCAGTGGGCAGAACTTCGAGCGTTGCACCTAGTTGTTCATTTTGCTTGGAAGAAGAAATGGCCAGAGGTGCGTTTGTACACTGATTCATGGGCTGTTGCCAATGGTTTGGCTGGATGGTCAGGGACTTGGAATGAACATGATTGGAAAATTGGTGACAAGGAGGTCTGGGGAAGAGGTATGTGGATAGAGCTTTCTAAGTGGGCATATGTGTCCCTTATGAATGCCCACCGGAGGGTGACTTCAGCAGAGGAAGAGTTTAATAATCAAGTGGATAAGATGACCCACTCTGTGGTTAATGCTCAGCTTCCTTCCCCAGCTACTCCTGTCATTGCCCAATGGGCTCATGAACAAAGTGGCCATTTAGGATAGGGATAGAGGTTATGCATGGGCTCAGCAATGTGGACTTCCCCTCACCAAGGCTGACTTGGCTACAGCCACTACTGAATGCCCAATCTGCCAGCAACAGAGGCCCACACTCAGCCCCCAATATGGTACCATTCCTCAAGGTGACCAGCTTGCTAGCTGGTGGCAGGTTGACTACATTGGGCCACTTCCACAATGGAAGGGGTAACAATTTGTTTTAAGTGGGATAGACACATACTCTGGCTACGGGTTTGCATTTCCTACATGTGATGCTTCTTCTAAAACTACCATCCGTGGACTTACCAAATGTCTTATCTATTGCCATGGCATTCCACACAGCATTGCTTCTGATCAAAGAACCCATTTCACAGCAAATGATGTGTGGGAATGGGCATGCCCATGGAATTCACTGGCCTTACCATGTTCCCCATCACCCTGAAGCAGCTGGATTAATAGAATGGTGGAATGGCCTTTTGAAGACTCAATTATGGTGCCAACTAGGTGGCAATACCTTGCAAGGCTGGGGCAGTGCTCTCCAGGAAGCGGTGTATGCTCTAAATCGGCATCCTCTTTATGGTGCTGTTTCTCCCATAACCAGGATTAATGAGTCCAGGAATCAAGGGGTGGAAATGGGAGTGGCACCACTCACTATTATCCCTAGTGACCCACTAGGAAAATTTTTGCTTCCTGTCCCTGCAACCTTAAGCTCTGCTGGTCTACAGGTTTTAGTCCCAAAAGGAGGAGTGTTGCCATCAGGAAACACAACGATGATTCCATTGAACTGGAAGTTAAGACTGACACCTGGCCACTTTGGGTTCCTCTTACCTGTGAATCAACTGGCAGAGAAGGGAATTACTGTACTGGCTGGGGTGATTGATCCTGACTATCAAGGGGAAATAGGACTACATCTACATAATGGGGGTAAAGAAGAGTTTGCCTGGAATGCAGGAGATCCTCTAGGGCATCTCCTCATACTGCCATGCCCTGTGATTAAAGTCAATGGAAAATTGCAACAAACCAATTCAAGCAAGACTAACAATGACCCCAAATCTTCAGGAATGAAAGTTTGGGTCACCCCACCAGGCAAAGAATCACGGCCAGCTGAAGTGCTTGCTGAAGGTAACAGGAACATGGAATGGGTAGTGGAAGAAGGTAGTGATAAATATGAATTTTGACCACATGACCGGTTACAGAAACCAGGACTGTAATAGTTATGAACCCTTCTTCCTTGTTTTGTTATGAGTATGATTGTATATGTACACAAAACGAATTTCTTTGTTTTCTTCCCCAACCTTTTCCCCTATCATATGAAAAGTTGTATTAATCTCACGTCATAATATTAAAGGATGTCAAGTTTAAGAGTGAATATTACCCAAGGACTTGCACCATATTCTGTGGGGAATTAATGCGTTTCTGATTGTATGCAGGGGAGTTGAACATTGTTAGGCAGAAATATATATGTATGCTTGTCTGTTATCGTTTTTACTTAGAGACTAATTATGGTTTAGGGTAATGTGTATGGTTGCCAAGTTGACCAGGGGTGGACTGTGATGATTAGGCTAATGTGTCAACCCAGCCAGGTAATTGTGTCCAGGTGTTAGGTCCAGCAAGTACTGGGCTAATTGTAATACAAGAGCATTTATGGACTTCAATCATCAGTGAGTTTACTACATGGATGGCTGATTACATCTGCATCAATCAGGGAGATTGCATCAAAAATGGGTGACACTTTTATCCAATCAGTTGAATGCCTTAAAAGGGAAAGTGATTTCAACATTCAGAGAGAATTTCCCAGCTCCTCTTTGGACAACCAACTTCTCGCAGAAACTCATCAAGGACCTCTCATCGGACTTTCTTCAGAGGCCCTGGCTTGCAGCCTGCCTGCGGAACCTGGACTTGTGCATCCCCATGGTCGCGTGAGAGACTCTTATAAAATCTTATATTATTGACAGATATGGCCTGTTGATTCTGTTTCCCGAGAGAACCCTGACTAATACAGGTAGTATACTATGCTTTTAAATGACACATTCCCTTCTTCAACTACCCATTACTGAAAAGCTTCTACTGCCTCAACTTTGTTGTCAAGAAATTTCAGTTTTAAAAAGAAATAAGCAATATGGTGAAACAGTTTATAAGGAATTAACTAGTGAAAATAAAGTCTCATTTAAAATCTTACTCTGTTTGCACAGTAATAGGAAAAAAGAACAACCAAAATTCTAAGTGTAACTTTTATTTAAGCAAGCAGCATGGCTTATATTGCCCCCCTGGTGTGTTTTGAAATAGCCATATTTCTGATTATGTGTGATGGTTCTGTGTAGGTAAATTACACTGATCAGTTGGATGGGATATTTCTCTGGAATGTTCTCTTTATCACTGTACAGCAGGACAAAGCTATAGCAATGTCCTCACACTTATTTTGGGCCACGCTTTGTAAGTCTACCTTTAGGAGATAAAGAAGGATATTATAGGGTGTGATGAAAGGATTACAAACTCTAATATTGTATAACTATATCACTTTTCTTTCCTGATGGCTTTCTTTCTTTCTCTTTCTCTTTTATTGCCTATATATGGCAGCTTAAACATAGAAAAAGATACATACTGAAGTGGTGTTATTAAAATTAATGAGTATGGATGTTCTTTTATTTCTGTCTTTTTAAAAAGTTCTGACCTTTTGCTGTATTAATCACTGCTAAAGAAAGCAAATGCTCAGCTGAGTTTTACTTTTTAAAAAATGATACAGATTTTTGTTATAATATTTGTTGTAATAGCTAATATTATAAATATAATTAGTGTCTGTAAGGTAATTGTTTTAATCAATTTATCATAAAATACCTAATTATGTTTCATATCACAAAGGAATCAAGGTCACATAGGTCTTATAAAATTAGCAAATCATTTTTCCCTGACATGTTATTTGACATATTCTTTAAATTTTAAACTGCATAGGAGTTGGAATCTTTCATCTTATTAATTGCCTCTTGTTTCAGTTCTATCAGTATGTTACTAGCTGTGTTTGCATAAATCATATACAGAAAAATAAGAATGCCATATATTTCCAATTATATGAAAGGAATTCTACAAAAGTATAATGTGTTGTGTAAATGCATTCCATTATTTTATTATTAATAATCAGTCAGTTGAAAAACACATGAAATCTGTATTAACTATGAATTTGGTTTTCTTGTAAAAGAAACAGAATACAAACTACACATCTGTATACAAGGATCAACAAGGGTCTTTGTAGTTGAGGGAGCTCCTTGAAGGTTGATGGCAGGCAGAGGGAGAAGGATATGAATCAGCTACAGGGGCAGACAAAACACGGGGAGAAAAAAGTTAAAGATTTGTCACATTGTAAGGAGAGAATCCATTAAAGAGCTGTTTAGACAGTACTAAAACGACTCACAAATGCAATGAAAAAGTCAGTCAGACCAAATAATTGGTTTCACCAATTTGCCAAAATTCGTATATCTTTTCCTTTGGCCATTACTGTGCTATACATTGCACATAGTCATGCATTCTTTATCTTAGTAGCATGCTGAATCCCAGCTTTGTTCAGGAAAAGTAAAGGAGATTATTCAGGTAATTACCATGTAATTTAAAAAAAATTCACGGATAAGCAACACTTGATTTAAAAAAGAAACAATTCAATCCATTTAAGTATTTTCATAATTAAAATTAAATTAATTTAGACTTCTAAGTCAAATGCCCTATATTAAATATTTAGATATGCATATAAATGCATATAAAGTATATGTATGCAAATGTATGAATAACATACATTTATATTGGTTATTAATTTTACACAATCTGGGGTGTACAAAAATGCAATGTGCTTAGTTCTTTAAAATCAAGCTCAACTCATGAGATTTCATTTCTGCTTGGTTGCAGAAACCTTTTTCTAGCCGTTTCAAGGTAATCCAGTCACATCCAACTTTCATGTAGCCATGGAAACATGGACACATCCAGATATTTCAGGGTAAGTAACCTCTCAATTCAAACTTCACCCGATCACTACCCCTTTTCTCATTCCTTTTTCCTTGGTAGCAGCTGAATTTGAGGAGGCTTCCCTAAATTCTTGGTGTTGGGGGTGGGGCGTGAGATGCACCTCTGGTCAATGCTTGCCTTTGGTCCTTATTCGTGAAGCATCTAACTGGTTCCTCGTGCTTTGGGGCATAACCTTTATATCTCAGCTACATCTGCTATGAAGGCGGTGCACCCCCTTAACCTCCAGGTCTCAGCTCCGTGAAATTTCTGTCCTCTCTTCTTTGAGACTCAGAGGTCTCGTCTAGTTTATTTGCCTTCTCCATCTACCTCAACGTGCTCAGCTATTTCCCTGCACCACATTGGGGTGGAAGAGACCCTTTGTGGCTGCTGCATTCAACAGCATCCACCTAGACACATCCATTAGCCACTGATGCTATAATGATGAGGAGCCAGTCATAGTGGACCTCAGGCTTCCCTAAAAAGTTTCCTGTCTCCTGGGTTAAATACGGGAAAACCAAGCAAGAACCTCTACTATCCCTGAAGGATTCTGTCAGGATTTCTATTATCTTGCTCTCCCTCTCAATGATAGGCACTGGTGACCTCTCAGCATCTAATCCCCAGTGAAGTCTACTGAGATTTCTCTTTTCATAAACCACCTACTATTAATCTTTTTGTGCATGTGTGTTGTGAAGAGATTGCCATTATTCTTCCATATTTTGTCTTATGGCATTATCTTTGTGATCTGATTCCTCTGAGCTTTGGCTCTTGATATTTAAAGCCAAGCCTTTGGAATTCATAAAAACATTTTTTTCTTCTTCACTAATGTACCTCTTGCAATCCAAAGCCATGATGTCAAGACTGTTATCTCTGCTATCTATTTGCCAAAATCCACTTACTATGTCAAAATAAAAAAAAAAAAAGTTGCCTTTTGTTCTTTCTTTAGTATTTCTATCCACATAATAATAGAACATCTCTCCTGTTAAGTGTGAAAGAGAAGGTAGGGATATGTAAAGGTAGGAAATGTAAAAAAAAAATTGTGGTTTAAATTGTAAACATTACTATATTCTTATGTAATTGTGATTACCCTTTAACGGATACCAGTTACACTTTGCTATCTGGAAGACTTGCCCTCCTCTGAGAATGATTTTTTTCCCTACTCCAGCAATATGGGTTCTAATGCAGCTTAGATTCTCTTACATTACCAAATTTGGTTAGTCTAGGGGGAGTATCTCATTTATTCATAGCCAATTAGAAGCTTTACTGGGATTTTTTTTTTTAAGAGGGAAAACATGGCAGTCACCTGGAGGTGTGAGGGCCATGTGTATTAGTCAGGGTTCTCTAGGGACACAGAATCCACAGGAGATATCTGTAAATAGTATGCGATTTTAAGATAGTCTCTCCTATGACTGGGGGGATGCACAAGTCCAGGTTCCACAGGCAGGCTGCAAACCAGGGGCTCCGATGAAAGTCCAATGAAGGTCCTTGATGAGTTTCTGGGAGCTGTTGGCTGTCCAAAGAGGAGCTGGGAAATTCTCTCTGAATACTGAAATCACTTCTCCTTTTAAGGCATCCAACTGATTGGATAAAGCATCACTCATTGTTGATGGCAATCACCCTGATTAATGTAGATGTAATCAGTATCTATGCAGTAAACTCACTGGTAACAAAATCCATAAATGTCCTTGTATTACAATTAGCCCAGTGCTTGCTTGACCAAACAACTGGGCACAATTACCTGGCCAAGTTGACATATTAGCCTATCCATCACACCATGTATAGGAAAATAGCCTGGGATGAGGGATATTGAAGTCAACACACACAGATGAGGGTGAGTAGAGCTCAGTGCTGGAAAGAGTTGTGTATATGTGGTTGGAAAATAAGATTTAAAAATTTTCTAATTCTTCACTTTTTAAGGTTCTTTGGGTATCAGTACAGGGTAGACACTATTGATGGTTTGCTACACTTGATACTTGTGTGATCTTAAACAAGCTACTTAAACTTCTGAGCCACATTTCCCTCTTTTGTGAAATGGAGCTAGTAGTGTCAACTTATATAGGTTAAGCATAGAAAGCTGGCAGCTGTTATTCTATAGCTTGTTATAGGAAGCACTCAGGGTTAAAGCTGGCCCTTAACCTTAAGTTGGTCTTTTATTTTTATCTTAGATGATTTAAAAAGAATATTTTCTTCATAATCATGGTCTTAATGAACAACACTTCCTGGTTGCAGAGATTAGACAATATGGATGAACTTCATTTATTATCTAATCAGAGAAGTGTAGGCTTAAACAATTTCAGCCCTAATATTTAAATATATCTTATCTTCACAGTAGTATTCTGCATAGACAGTGCTTGCACAAAATCAATGACTAATCGTAGCAGATTGCCTACCTAAATTTATTTTTGCAGTATTAGATTTTTCTCATTTTTAATGTTGGAGGATAAAAAACAAAGTGTTGCCATTCATTTCTTATAGCATCAATTCAAAATAAACACAATTCTTTTGTGAATCCTGTCACATCCCTTTTACCCTTCAAGCATGACCTGGATTTGGGTCAGAGTAGAAAAATGTGTGACTTACATTTATGATATTTCTGCAAAAATGCTAATGACTTTAGGCTTACCAGTTTATCATCACAAAATCATTTTGAAGAGTTGAACAGGTGATATTTTTGTCTGATAGTAAATTGAGAAAATCCAGCCAGTGGAAGTGAAGGCTACCCTTCATGCAGTTGGTGGGTTCCAGGAGTTTTAATGTGGTTAGGCTGGGCCTTTGTTGACAGTGCTTGGTGTGACTGAATCAGACCAATGTGGACAGAGACTGAGGAGTTTGACTTTGTTATCCTTTAAAATGTGGAAAGGAGAATTTCTTGGCAGGAGGGAGCCATGTACATTTTTCACCCATCTCTTTAAGTTGTGAGTTTTGGGATTCCAATTTCAAAAATAGTTGTGTGTTTCCTGCAAAACATTCGGAATCAATAAAAAAAAAAAAAAGTAAAAAGAAGAAAAGCACACCTTTCACTCCATCACCTGGTGGCAATCGCTATTAACATTTTATCTACATTTGGGTTGACATATCTGAGATCTTTCTGTGTAATCCGGTTTTATCTTCTGTCATTTTCACCTACTGCTGTGGCATAAACATTTGCTTCACATCATTCAAAACCCTTTGGAAGTATAATATTTAAAAGGTTGTATGTTTGGCATAATATAATGTATTTCACCCTTGCCCTATTGTTTACATATAATTTTCTAGGTTTTTAAAATTATAAGAAAAGCTGTGATGAACTTTTCTTCGTCGTTTTTTTTTTTTTTTT
Organism: Tolypeutes matacus; assembly: GCA_026826555.1. Taxonomy (NCBI): domain Eukaryota; kingdom Metazoa; phylum Chordata; class Mammalia; order Cingulata; family Chlamyphoridae; genus Tolypeutes; species Tolypeutes matacus. Next base: position 1,296,078 of record JAKSZT010010858.1, read on the forward strand.
TTTTTTTTTTTGCATAGAGAAAAGCATAAAGAAACCAAGTAATGAGAATGAGGGCATTTTCCATTCTGCTCCAATATGTATTAGGGTCCTTATTTCTTATAATGAGTATTTTCTGTTAAAATGGCTAGTGCAGTTTTGCTGTACAGTATTGCAATGCTCATGAAGGGGGATATTGTTGTCACCTATAGAACCACACTCTGATTCTAGAATCAAAATTTTAAATTTCTGGAATCTATTGCTTGGTTGGAATAGCAGAGCTCTCCTAGTGAAGACTTGCATTTTCTACTTGAATACATCATTTCTCACTGCCCTTCAAAGCTCTCTAGATTGTTTTCCTGAGAAATACCGTGTTGGGTTCTCAGTATAAAGCAATGCAACATGAGATCTGTTGTCCTGCTTCTTATGCATGTCTCTGACATTATCTCATGGACTCTAAATGAGCAAACCTCAGGCAGCTTTTTTATGATTGGAAATGGTGGGATTGACTGAGAGCACTAAAAATATATCTGAAATGTATTTTAAGCAAATTCATATCTTCACTCACTGCTCTCTGGTTCCTTCAGTATTTGTTGGCATTTTCTGAATCTAGTAAAAATTATGCTCCCTCCCCTCAACCCCTGCCATTGTTTTCAATTTCACTTTAGTTTCCCTGGGGCCCAATGGCCATAATACTGTTTTAGGAAAAATAGTGGCTGAGATAGGTAATGTGAAGGGAGGGAATTTCAGGCTGAAATATTTCCAGACTTTTGACACAAAATCACAGAATCTTATATTCTCTGTTCCTCTCTTTCTCTTTCATCTCTCTCCCTCTTTCACTTTCATCACTGTTTTAATGGACCCAGAATTACACTCTGTAGAAAATCTTGGCTTTGCCTATGAATGTTTAACCCTTGATTTGCCTCTGAGCAAAGAGAGGTTGGTTAGGCAACTCATACTTCACAAGAGAATATGAAGAGCAGTTTATTTAATGCAGACTGGCTCTGCATTTACCTGGCAACCTAAAATAGCTGCATTCTATGTACTTAAGAGGGAGTATAATTCCAAGCTCCCAGCCTCTCAATAATTTTCAAAAGCTTGGCAGAGACAAACAAATGCATATGGAGGATTGCCTGAGGGAAAAGCAGTAAATTCCTTTCTGTGAATCCACAGTTCTCAATGGAATGTGGGAAAGTGGAGGAAAGAAGTGAGAAAAAAGGGGGAAATCTGATGTCTCTCCTAGGAGGGCCTGGATCCCCAGGTGAAGACCGTTTTTTGTGATCCAAGTTATTACTAATGTCCAGTTCTCCCCTCAAATTTTGATGTGGATAAAAATCGAAAACCACTTGCTTGAGATATGATAAAGCAGGAGTGACAAAAATGAGAACCCCTTGGCCAAATCCAGCCTCTGGACATGTTTGTGTGTACGTGTGTGTATGTGTATTTTCAATAAGGAACATAAAATTTACATAAAATCTAGATTTTCCTGGAAAAAAATTAAAAGCTGGCAATGGTAGACAAATATCCTTACCTAGCAACAAACGTCCAAAAGTGAGAAACAGTTTTCTCTTTGGTCACTGTCTTGATTACTTCTTTGTTCCTTGTACCTTACACCTGGCTCACTTCACTGATCTAGGTTAGCTGTCCAGTTCCTGGAGGCATTGGTGTTTACAACCTCTGGGTAACAGCATAAGTCTAAGCCAAAAGAACAAAGAGCTGGGTACCTGGGCCACATCATTTTACTCTTTAGAATGCATATCCTGGATTTGTGCTTTGGCCTGATGTCATAGGCCTTGTGGCAGAAGTAAATGACCCTATAGAATTCTTCTCCAAGTTTGCCTTAGGATTATTTTGTAAATTATTTTGGACATTTATGAATATTGTGGCTAAGTGGATGGGCTCTGAAGCTAGACTTCCTGAAATCCAATCTCAACTACCCTCTTTTCTAGCCGAATAGCCTTTGTCATAGCATTTAATCTTGCTATGATACAATTTCCTCATCTGTGAAATGAAGACAGCAATAATAGCGCTTGTTTAGGATTTTGGTGAAGAGTAAATGCATTCATTCTTGTAAAGTGTTTAGAACAGCACTCAGCATAGACATGCATTTGATAAGTGATACTACTGCTATTATTATTACTCCCTATAATAATAGGGATATTATTAGAGATATTAGGGATTATGAATTAGGGACAACTGCCTCTGTTGTTATATTTTTCTGTTTTAAAGAGAATCTAGGACATGTAAGGAATCACATTTGTGTCTTCTTATTGGCTGATGGAAAGCTTTCTGTCAAATTTGAGGCATCTATCTGGTAAATGTATTACTGTATACATTCTGTCCTGTTCCATCTTATTTTCCTACCCTCATTTTTCTGTGTGTAGTTCTTAATTACTCTTAATTATTTTTATTTTGCTGTATTATATGCCCCTTTCGAAAGTCACCTTAATTCCCATTTGAAACCACACTCCTTAAAAATAAAATAAAAAGTAAAAAGAAACCATAAGCAAACATAGGTGAACCCTCCTAAATGGAACAACTCTGACCAGCACAAATTAATTATTTTCCAATGTGAATTTCATGCAAAGTTTGCTTTTCTGAGGTTGTATTTACTTTCAGCTCTTTCTTTTAGCTTTAGGGATAAACTGATCCAGTCATCTTCGATAGTAGCTCTCCAGCAAGTTTTTGCAGTCATGTTATTTCCCAGATGTCTTCAAATGTATTGCATTGCTGCAAATTGTTTTTCAGCTTCTCTTTAAGCCAACTATCAGGGTATCCTGTGTCCATTTGACCTTTTTCAGGTCACCAAAGGCAATTGTTTGTATATTTAAATTTGCTATGTGATATGATACTAATAGCAACTACACTATATGTCTTGGATAGAATAGATCATTTCACCAATTAAATAAGCCCTGCTTTGATATAGTAAGTCTCCTAAAGTTTACTACTAAGAAACTGAATAGAATGCCTGGAGAAATTTACTATTTGTATATGATACAATGATTATGAGAAAATGTTATAATGATCAACTCTGAGCTAGAAGAATGTCAGAGGTTTATCTTCTCTCATTCTTTATTTGGTGGTAAATGAATGAAACAAAATTTAGGATCTTATCAGCCATTTTAAACCAGGCAAATAGAAACCATTCTATTGGGATTTTATTGGGGTCCTGGTTACCAAAATGTTGGATAGGTTGGAGAGGCAAAGGGGATAAATAACTTTTACCTAAAGCCTTATGAATCTCCCTCAACATCGGCATTTCTGGAACCATTGTTTTAAGTGGAATCCAAGATTCTTCCACCCACGGATACTTCTATCCATCTTCCTTCTTCCCTTCTTCTAAACTCATTCAAGGAACTACCAGTGGCAGAACTTAACTGGAACACAGCTGACAAAGGATTCTGGAAAGTGCAGGTTTCAGGTTTCTATTCCCATTAATCTAGAGAAGTCTATACTCTACATGATGTAGTTCTATCCTCAGCCTTTCTATTATTCTGAGACACTTTGTTCCTCAATTTTTTTTTCTAGTAATACAAGTATTCGAATATTAAAACATTTTGAATTATATAACAACATTTCCTATTAGAAATATTTTAAGTGATTTTATTGCCAGTTATATGGCTTTCACCAGTTTAAGTTGTAAATTTTTTGATGGGGGACAATATTTAATGCACCTTTCCATTATTTTCATCCAGACAAATTCTATGTTTACTTAGAGGGATAGAAATAATTTAATTCTTATTTCTGAACATTTTCTTGGTTTTATATAGTTGGATTTGGTTGTTGTTTTTGTTTCCAGATTTTCATAAACATGCATTTGTTTTTAACTGGCCTGAGTCAAAATCTTGGTTTAAGTACTTGGCTCTTACATCAAAAACTATGGTGATCAATTTTCATCTTGACTGCCCAAGTATTCAGAGGAATTTGGAGTTCTTAAAATGCAGCATAAAATGCCTCCAGAAAGAAAAAAGGCATTGAAGTAGCAGAGACACATTGCCCTGAACTGTAGGAGTATAACTGGTTTGGTGACAGTCAACAGAATATGAGTGGGAGGACTCATATCTCTATAGCCCTTTGTCCCCAGAAGGGTTTCTTGTCATTTTGGCAATAGTTGACAGGACTCTGCTGAGCACTGACATGTATTATGACTCCTATAAGTGTTTCTGACATAACTGACATAGTCCTGGAGGCTTTTGACAAGTTTGTCAACCTAATGAATGGGCGACTAAGCCTTAAAACCACAGTAAAAGTCGTGTAACTTGTTCAGTGGAGGGTGCAAAATCCAGGTAACCAAGTAATGGTTTCAGAGGTATTCTGCTTGCCTGAAAAAAATGTTGCTGATGACACTTCAGCAGGCCAAAAAAAAAAAAAAAATTATCTTTGAAAGAAATATTCATCTTTGGCAGCATAATGTAGGATATGACTTACAGATGGAATACATTTTTCAAAAGTCACTTGTAGCATTTATCTTCCAATTTGTTTATCATTTTCTTTTGTGTGTGCCATAGCTGGAATGCTTAACTCTTTAGGCTTCAGAGGCTTTCTGGCACTATGTGAAAGGTTTACGTTCCTGCGGTGAATGTTTTCAAGTGAATGGAACAGTGACTGCTAAGTAATTTTGCTGAAGTGAGGATTAACCAGAGTAATTACAATTGCTTTGGATGTTATGTTTCAGGGGCAATGTTCTATATGGAAATCACCAGGGCCTCTGACACTTAAGTGTTACTCTATTTGAGCAGAATCATAATTAGCAATAACATTCGGACTAAATTTGAGAGTTGGAAAAGGAAAATGATAATTGCATATGTCTGCAAATTACTAAAAAGTAAAAATTTATTCTACCTTTCCCACTCTACCTCAAAGTATGCTATTTGGTTACTTAGGTCTATTTAAATATCTAAATCAGACAAGAATTTTTTTTGTTTATGTGTGTTTTTCTTGGGGCTCGGGTCTCTGAAGTTTATAAAACCTGTTATTCTAAATGCATACATGGATTAAAACTTCTTCAAATGCAGAGTGGTCTGTGTTTCTAATCTTGAAACCTATGAAGGAACTTATATTTTTGCTCTTATGGAGTGTAAAGGTAGAGAATAGTAGTGGTCTAATAATCATAAAGTTTCCATGTGACTTAATGAAATTATTAGTTTACCTTGCTTTTGGAGAGCTTATAATCTCAAAATGAATCGAATTGAAGATACTCACCCTCCTTGTTTCTATTTTCATTTGAAAATCTGGAAGATGCATTAGAGATGGTCACCTTCAATGATTCTCTTTTTTTTCCCCTGAGGGTTAGGTTTAGAGGTAACTAATGATGGGATGGTAGGAATGAGGGTGAAGTTAAGCAAATAAAACTCTGGCCCCTGCACCTCTGCTTAGACTAGAGAAATGTTGGGGGGGGTTGTTTTGAATGTTGGGAGATTTTTGATATGTAAATGAGTTCTGTTGCTAATGAACTCCATCCCTTTCAGATGAGGAAACTTGTCTCTAGAGAGGCTAAGGGGTTGACCTAAGACCTACTTCACGGCCAACCAATTTCAGAATCCAGATCTCCTGGATCCTGACGTAATGATATTTCCACTGTTTTTTGTTTTTTCATTCAATCAATAGTTTCTGATAGGATTTCTAATAGTGCTGGAAAGGAAAAAAAAAAGAAAAAGAATAACACTCTCATCCTTTCAAGGAACTTGCAGTTTAATACAGTTAGTGTACACATAAGTGAAAAGTGCAATAATGGATGTACATATAAGAAAGAGTCTCTAAACAAAAGAAAGCTGCCTATGTCTTAAGAGAGTCAAGGGAGGTTTCACTAAATTCCTATATCTTTAAGATTTTTCCTTTACAATATTACCAAAGACATTCCAGAAACTTCTAGGAGAGCTGATTTTATATGGAACTCATTTTCTGTGCTAATTTTCATAAAATTATGATATAAGCATATGAAAAAATTTAAATGAGCACACATAACACTTGTTATCAAGAATTTCAGATGTGTCATGCAACATGAGCTATTTCCAATGTAGGTTTTTACTTTTTATTTGCATGATTTGAGTTACATATACCTCACACTCAGCCTCAGATGATGACTTGTGCCTTGTCTTCTGGGAGGTAAAAATTGCTGTAAAAATTATAATATATAATTATTTCACAAAACAAATGATCTCAAGGTCAATGGTCTCAGAAATGGATCAGCGGCTCAACGATAATGCCTGTGACCCCAGATTCCTTTTATTCCTTGGTTTGCTGGATTTTTCTCTTCTGGCACCTCATTATATGGTTCTGAGAAGCTGCTATGGCTCTGGACTCCAGGATTCAGGCAGCAGCATCCCTAGCTGGAAAGAAGGGGAAAGGACACACATTCATTTCTTTGTCAAATAGATATTGTATTCATTGCCAAGAATCTTTGACTATTTTGATATCATATTTTGACTAATTTGACTAAATACCATGTGTTTTGGTTTATATGAACTAGAATCCATTAGCTGTTGGCTGTGCAACATTGGAGTGTATGTATATGTTTGTGTGTGTGTGTGTGTAAGAGAGAGAGAGAGAGTGAGAGAGAGAGCGAGACAGAGAGAAACTAATAGAGATCTTACTAGATGTCTTGGGAGTGATATAACAGGGAGGGTTTACACATCTATGTTGGGCTGTAATGGGCTGAAAAATAATCATGATTTTTTCCACCAAAAAAAAAACAGAGCAAAAATCGTCTATCTCTATGGTTGTTTGGAGCTCTATGTACCCCAGGAAAACATGTTCTTAAATTTAATCCATTCCTGTGGACATAAACCCATTGTAAGTAGGACCTTCTGATGAGGTTACTTCAGTTAAGGGGTGGCCTACCTCAGTCACGATGGGTCTAATCCTATTAGTGGAGTCCTTTATAGGCAGAATGAAATTCAGACAGAGAAAGCTCACAGGAAGCAAGGAGCTGAACACTAATGAAACCCGAAAGAGAAGGGAGATACCAGGAGACGTCACCATGTACCTTGCCATATGACCAGCTAAGAACCAAAGGTTGCCAGCAACCAGCCTCAAAATGCCACAGTCTTCAAGAAGAAAGCATTGCCTTGATGATGTCTTGATTTGTACTTTTTACCAGCCTCAAACCATGAGTGATTAAATTTCCATTGTTTAACCTGACTCATTTTATGGTGTTAGTTTGAGTAGTCTAGGAAACTAAAACAATCTCTAAGGCACAAAGAGTAAGATAAAGCTAGAACTTATCCATAAATCTTTGCTCTCATTCACTCACCATATGTAAATTCAGCCCATCATTAAATACTATAGAAATTTCTGCCTAAATGTCTTTCTCCTTTTACCTTTCCACAGTCACTATGCTTCAAGTCCCCATAGTTTCTTGCTGGACCACTCTAAAAGCCTCCTAAATGGTCTTTCCACACTCATGTTCCATCCCTACTCCAATCTGTTCTCCACTCTGCAGGCCAGTGATCGGCTCAAAGTATATATCTTGTTTCCAAGAAGATAAGAAAAGTTCAATGGCTTCTTATTGCTATTTGGATAAATAGAAAAAAAACAACAACTGTATTTGAGATCTGTAAGGCTGGCTGGCTCACATTTATCTCACCAGCCTTGTCTGCAGGACATTATTTGTTTTCTGCACCACTACACCATTGGCTTTCCAGTCCCCCAGATGCTCTCAGGTCCTTCCTAACATAAGTCATTTATATATGCTGCTCCCTCTGCCTGGAATTTCATTTGCATCTCCCCCTGATCCAGCATGTTACTCTGTATTGTTCAGATTTAGGTTACACTGTGAGTTTCTCAGGAAAACTTCTCAATCCCTGACAAAATCTGCTTTCTTAGCCATGTCCTTTGTGTCATTTCTACTACTCTGTAATCTTGCAATCATGTTTGTAACTGTGTGATTAGTATCCATTTCTCCCCACTGAATAGATTGTGAGTTTAATGGATACTTGGCCATATCTTTTTGTTCCCTTCATCTTTGTGTTCACAATGGTACTTGACATATAGTTAAGTGCACAATATTTATGTATTGACTCGTAAGACTATGTGAAAGAATAAATGATATTTATTGTGTTGCCTGATCTCTGCTTCTCTCAAGCATTTCAATCATTGAATGTAAGGAGTTAATATTTGCTGTCTGTGGTTAGTCAGGGTTCTCTATGGAAACAGAGCTGACAGGAGTTATCTGTATATACTAAGAGATTTTTAAAAATTGTCTCACGCAACCATGGGGATGCACAAGTCCAAATTCTGTAGGGCAGACTGTAAAACAGACTCAGATGAAGGTCCTCATTGAATTCCTCAGGAGATGCTGGCTATCTGAAGTACAGAAGGGAATTCTCTGAATGCTGAAATCACTTCTCCTTTTAAGGCCTTCAATTTATTGGACGAGACAGTCACTCATTGCTGATGGCAATCTCCTCGTTGATTGTAAATGTAACCAGCTATCTATGCAATCAACTCACTGATGATGAAAATCCATGAAATGCCCTTGTATTACAATTAGCTCAGTGCTTGCTTGAGCAAACAAATGAACACCATTATCTGGATGAGTTGACACGTTAGTCTAACAATTATAGTCCACCCCTTGTCAACCTGGCAGTCATACACATAACCTTAAACCATACTTAGTCTTTAAATAAAAACAATATATATATATATATATATTTCACCTAACAATACTCAACTGTCCTGTGTACAATTGGAAATTCACTAAATCCTCCCAGAATAGGGTGCAAGTCCTTGGGTAATATTCACCTTTAATCTTGACATCCTTGGATACTATGATATGAAACTAATATAACTAATGTTATATGATAAGGGGAAAGGATAGGGAAGAAAACAAAGATATTGGTTTTATGTATTTATACAAATGTACTCATAACAAAACTAGGAAGAAATATTCATAATCATTACAGTTCTCATTTCTGTAACTGGTTACGTGGTAAATTTATCATTACCTTCTTCGACTACCTATTTCAATTTCCCTTTACCCTCAGCAAACACCTCGGCCGGCCATGTTTCTTTGCCTGGTGGGGTGACCCAAACCTTCATTCCTGAAGATTCTGGGCCAAAGTTAGTCCTGCTTGGATTGGGTTGTTGCAATTTTCCATTGACTTTAATCACAGGATATGAGAGTATTAAAAGACACTGTAGGGGATCTCCTGTATTCCAGACAAACTCATCTTTATCTCCATTGTGTAAGTGCAGTCCTATTTCCCTTTGATAGTCAGGATCAATCACCCCAGCCAGTACAGTAATTCCCTTCTTTGCCTGTTGATTCAAATACATGAGGAGACTACAGTGCCAGGTGGCAGTCTTAACTTCTAGTTCAGTGAAATTGTTGTTGTCTTCCCTGGTGGAACTCTTTGGAATTAAGACCTGTAGACCAGCAAAGCTTAAAGTTGTAGGTACAGGAAGCAAAAATTTTCCTAGTGGATAACTAGGGGTCATAGTAAGTAGTGCTACTCCCATTTCCACCCCTTGCTTCCTGGACCTGTGAATACTGCCTATGGGAGAAACAGCATCATAAAGTGGACATGGATTTAGAGCATACACAGCTGCCTAGAGAACATAGCCCCAGCCATGAAAGGTATTTGACCTAATTGACACTTTACTTGACTCTTCAAAAGGCCATTCCACAGTTCTATCAATCCAGCTGCTTCAGGATGATAGGGTACATGGTAAGATCAGTGAATTCCATGGGCATATGCCCATTCCCACACATCATTTGCTGTGAAATAGGTTCTTTTATCAGAAGCAATACTGTGTGGAATACCATGGTGGTGGAAGAAGTATTGCATGCAGGGAAGGCAAATCCATATCCAGAGTAAGTGTCTATTCCAGTTAGACCAAATCACTGTCCCTTCCATGTTGGGAGTGGTCCAGTGTAATCACCCTGCCACCAGGTAGCAGGCTGATCACCACGGGGAATGATGTCATATTGGGGACTGAATGTGGGTCTCTGCTGCTGGCAGACTAGGCACTCAGCAGAGGTGATAGCCAAATTGGCCTTGGTTAAGGGAAGTGCATGTTGCTGAATCCGTGCCATAACCTTCATCCATACCTCTATGGCCACTTTGTTCATGAGCCCACTGGTCAATGACAGGAGTGGCTGGTGAAAGAGGCTGAGTGCTAGCCACAGAGCGGGTCATCTTATTCACTTGATTATTAAAATCTTCCTCTGCTGAAGTCACCCTCTGGTGAGCATTCACATGGGACACAAATATTTTCAGTTTTTGCCACTCAAAAAGGTTTATCCAGATATCTGTTCCCCAGACCTCTTTATCACCAGTTTTCCAATCATGTTCCTTCCAAATCCTTGATCATCCAGCCAAACTATTTGTAACAACTCATGAATCACTGTACAAATGCATTTCCAACCATTTCTCCTTCTAAGCAAAATGAACAACTAAGTCCACTGTTCAAAGTTCTGCCCACTGGGAGGACTTCCCCTTATCATTGTCCTTCAGGGATGTTCCAGAAAGGGCCTGCAATGCTGCAGCTGTCCACTTTCTGGTGATACCTGAATATTGTGCAGAAGCTTCTGTAAATCAGGCCTGAGGTTTATCTTTCTCAGTCAATTGATTGTATAGAACTCCCCAAGAGCCCATAGCTGTGGGCAGGGAAAGAGAAGGTAGTGTGGCAGGAGAGGAGACCATGGCCATTTGGGACACTTCCTCATGTATCTTACTTGTGCCTTCAGGACTTACTCGAGGCCCTTGTGTATATACCACTTCCACTTTATGATGGAGTGCTGCTGTGCACAGCCAACTTTATGGTTTGGTGGGTCAGACAAAACCCAGCTCATGAAAGGCAACTCAGGTCTCATGGTAGCTTGGTGGTCCATAGTTAAACATTCCATCTCTACTAAGGCCAAGTAGCAGGCCAAAAGCTGCTTCTCAAAAAGGAGAGAAGTTATCTGCAGAGGATGGCAGGGCTTTGCTCCAAAATCCTAAGTATTTGCATTGTGATTCTCCTATAAGGACCTGCCAAAGGCTCCAGATGGTATCTCTATTTGCCACTGACACTTCCAACATCATTGGATCTGCTGATCATATGGTCCAAGTGTCAGTGCAGCTCACACAGCAGGCTGGACCTGTTGCAGAGCCTCCTCTTGTTCTGGTACCCACTCAAATAACAGCTTTTCTGGTTATTTGGTAAATGGGCTAGAGTAGCACAACCAAATGAAGAATATGTTTTCTCCAAAATATGAAAAGACCAATTAAGCATTGTGCCTCTCTTTTGGTCATATGAGGGGCCAGATGCAACAGCTTATCCTTCCATTTAGAAAGGATATCTCGACAAGCCCCACACCACTAGACACTTATAACTTTCACTGAGGTGGAAGTCCCCTGTATTTTTGTTGAATTTATCCCATTTTCTCTCATGCACATGGCTTTCAAATAAGTCTAGAGCAGTTGCTACTTCTTGCTCACTAGGTCCAATCAACATGATATCATCAATATAATGGACCAATGTGATGTCCTGTGGGAGAGAGAGACCATCAAGTTCCCTGCAGGCAATATTATAATACATAGGATTAGAGAGTTGATATAACCCTTAGGTAGGACAGTGAAGGTATATTGCTGGCCTTGTCAACTGAAAGGAAACTGTTTCTGCTGGTCCTTACTGACAGCAATTGAGAAAAAAGCATTTGCCAGATCAATAGCTGCATACCAGGTACGAGTGTATAAGCTGATTTGCTCAAGCAATGATACCAAATCTGGAACAGCAGCTGCAATTGGAGTCACCACCTGGTTAAGTTTATGATAATCTACTAACCCTCCAAGATCCATCTGTTTTCTGCCCAGGCCAAATAGGAGAGTTGAATAGGAATGTGGTGGGAATCACCACCCCTGCATCCTTCAAATCCTTGATGGTGGCATTGATCTCTGCAACCCCTCCTGGAATCTTGAATTGCTTTTTATTTAATATTTTGTTAGGTAGGGGCAGTTCTAGTGGCTTCCACTTGATCTTTCCTAGCACAACAGCCCTTATTCCACATGTCAGGGATCCAATGTGGGGATTCTGCCATTTGCTGAGCATGTCTATTCCAATTATGCATTCTAGAACTGGAGAAATAACCACATAATGGGTCCAGGGCTCCACTGGACTCACTGTGAAATAGACCTGAGCTAAAATTCCATCAATCACCTAACCTCCATAAGCCCCTACTCTGACTGGTGGACCACATTGGCATTTTGGGTCTCCTGGAATTAATGTCACTTCTGAGTGTCTAATAAGCCCCAAAATGTCTGATCATTTCCTTTTCCACAATGTACAGTTGCCTGATAAAAGGCTGTAGGTCTATTTGGGGAAAGCTGGGAGGAAGTTTAACAGTATAAATTTTTGGCAGTGTAACAGGATACTTCTCCAAGGTGATCTGGCCTTCCCCTCATTCAAGAGGCTCTGGGTCTGTAAACTGTCTCAAGACTGGGAATTGATTAAGGGGCCATGACTTTCTGTTTCTTTAATTCAAGTTAGGGTTTTGTTCACTTGACCTAGAACTCTTCTGCTTACACAGATTGAGTAAGAATTTAGTAGACTGTCCATCTATTTTACTTCTAGATACCCCATGATCTATAATCCAATGCCATTGATTTATGTAACTCAGACTCTTTTGATTGCTGCTTTGAGTTTGCCTTTCAGTGTTGTAGTCACACCCACCTTGTCTTTGGTGATTAAATGCTGCTACCAGGCTTCTTCTAGCCCAGGATCCAATCATTCCATATGTTAAGGATTCTAGTTCTGTGGCAACAGTTCCCAAGGTAATATCTGACCTAAAGAGAAGAGCAACCACAGAGCTCTTCAGGGAAGATGGAGTTAGTCTCACAAATCTATTCCTCACAGTCCTGGTGAAAGGTGTGTCCTCTGGTCATTGCTGGGGTGGGTGGGTAAGTCTTACTTGATAAATCCCTTCTAACATTCCAATCTCTTTAAGCCTTTGGATCCCTCATCTACAGTATATCAGGGTAAATTGGGCATCTCAGCCTCAGGCATGGTAGGCCGTCTTTTGGTCCATGTTTCAGCTAACCACATGAACAAACTGTTAGAGCCCTTTCTTAATCCTTTGAGTTACAACACTGAATCTGGACTCTCTGCTTAGTGGGCCCATATCAATAAATTCAGCTGGATCCAGCTTTATATTCCTTCTACCATTATCCCATCTCTTAATATCCATTATTTTAAATATTCTCCTGATTTCTATCTATATAAAAAACCCATGCAGCTCTTTTAGAGTATAGTATACTTCTTCATTGGTCACACTTTGTACTTCATCTTTGGGGGTTTGTTGTGATGTTAGTCTAGTTATAGGTCTGGAAGAGAAGAGGGGTGGTGGGGGTGGGTAAGGAGAAACATTAGAACTGTCCTGCAAGCGAAGTACCTCAGGGCATTCCCTTGCAGTTTCATCTGGTGAGACATGGTTAATCTCTTCAGGTGGGGGTTAGATGGCAGACTCCTCAGGGCAGGGTGGAGTTTGGGTGATAGTTTCCTCAGGGCAGGGAGGAGGTCAAGTCTCCTTGGGGCTGGCTGGAGATTGGGTAGTGCAGGTTTGAGGTTGGGTGGTACCCTTCTCAGGGCAGGGAGGAAGTCAGGACTCACTGGGGCAGGTTGGAGGTTGGATGATGAAGGCTTGACATTGACTGGTTTTCTCCTCAACGAAGACCATTACAGGTTTATCTGGCAAGCTTTCAGCAGAATTTAAGTTTTCATCAACCCACATGTCTCCTTCCCAATCCTCAGGATTCCATTACTTTCCAATCAATGCCCTCACCTTAACAGCAGACATCCTGCAACAATGAGAATTTAGTTTTCATTGTAACTGTGCTACTCATACAATAAGACTCTGAGTCTGGTTTTCAGAGAGCTCAAGTATGGGGCTGCAGTAAACAAGATTTTCTTTCAGAGTTCACATAGAAACTTTCACATCATTCATGTGGTGCTTAAGTTGCAAATTTGAAGTCTTCAGGTCATGCTTTTCTTTTGTAACTGTATCCAGCATATTTAGGGACAGCCAGCCAACATCACTGTAACTTTCAACTCCACAAAACTCTGTTAAGGTGTTAAAAACACTGTCACCCAGACCCTTACCTTTTATAAGCATGGAAGTAGTTGTAACCAGTGGTGATATTTTGTACATTTAATAATTGAAAACATAAACAATTAAAAATTAAAAAGTAAACACAGATGAATAAATATATACATTTCTCAATTAAATGTAATGGATGATTATTAGAAACAGAGTCATTAGTGCCCTTGAATCTAATCAGAGTAGAGAGTCAATTGCAAAAATCCCAGAACCAATTCAAAAATTCAATTTTTAAGATTCTGTTTCTCAAGAACCATTCCCGGTACCAAGCTGCATTAGTCAGAGTTCTCTAAGGAATGAGAACTGATAGGAGATACCTGTAAATAGTATGATATTTAAAAAATTGTCTCATGTGACCATGGGGATGCACAAGTCCAAATTCTGTAGGGCAGGCTATAAGACAGAGACTCAGATGAAGGTCCTCGTTGAGTTCCCCAGGAGATGCTGGCTATCTGAAATAGAGAGGGAAGGCTCTCTCTAAATGTTGAAATCACTTCTCCTTTTAAGGCCTTCAATTGATTGGCTCAGATGTCACTCATTGCTGATGGCAATCTCCTCAGTTGATTCTAGATGTAACCAGCCATCTATGCAATCAACTCATTGATGATTAAAGTCCATGAAATGCCCTTGTATTACAATTAGCCCAGTGCTTGCTTGACCAAACAACTGAGCACCATTACCTGGCTGAGTTAACACATTCACCTAACCATCGTAGTAGTACTTCACAATTGATCATTTGTGGACCTCTGCATTAGAAAATTGATTAGAAATTTTGCCTTCATTAATCATTCTCTGAAATAAATTCCACGTGTTTGTTTTATATGCTATAAATATGATGTTTGAAATCATAGAACTCCTATATTCAATGATGTGTTTTCTCTTAATAAACTTAGAATCTATAAATGTATTCTTTTTTAATTTGAAAGTCAGGGTCTTACCTTTGGACTGTTAAAATGGTGAAGTATTTCTGAGCTTATTTGTATGGATCAGAGTTTGGAGAGATCCAAATATCATTTGGTGTCAAGTCTGTTGAAAATGTGGGGCTCAAAATAAATAATAAACATAATTAAAGTGACATGGCGACAAAGTACAGATGATTTCTCCCCCCTACATTCCTTTTAAATTGTTCTATTTTTCTGAAATCATAATGTTTCTTATTACCTCTGCATTTGGAAATTCAACAAAATTAAGGAACATTCCTTGAGCAGATCTGTGTGACATTTATTATATCAATGAATAATTATTGAAGACCTACTGCTTCCCAGCCATAAAGCTGTATTTTTGTTTTTGTTTATTTGTGGTCAGTAATTTATTCATGAAGACAACACAATTCCTGATTTCAAGAAACAAACAGTGTACAGAAGAAAGTTAAAACAAAATATGATAACTACTATGTCTGAAGTAAGAACAGGGGGAATGAGAAGATATACTAAATGTCCCTAACTCATTTTCTCTTAAGTCAAGTGAGAGGAGAAATTGAGGGACGGCTTCATGGAAAAGATAACATTTAAACTGAATTATGAAGGGTAAGTGGAAACTTTTAACTGTATATTTATTAATTATGATGAAAATTTTCTTATTGAATTAAAATATTTAAGTAGCTTTGTTTTTTTCCCAACTCATCTTTTTTTCCCTCTTCACCTATTATACTGAAGCTTTCTGAGGACAGGGAATATATTATATATTTCTAGGTATCTAATAAATTATTAAACATAAGAGTATGCATATTCTAGGTATATATTGATGATTTATTTCCCTAATGTTATGTGAATTGAAACTTTGCAGTGATGGTTCCGGGAGGCAGAAAAAGGCACTTAGACCAGTTTTCACCATGAACTATAATTTACTTAGTCTGCTTGGCTCAAGTAATGTTCAATAACTCTAACATCTGGAAAGACTTTAAATGGCTTTCCCTTTGTGCACATTCTCAGGTAGACATGCATACTGGGAAATGTTCAGATTGAATTATAATTTTTATATAGTCTTTTCTTTCTGGAGTCTTTAGTGATGTCATTGCAAATATTTTTGTTATTCATATAAATCCTGTATAAAGATATCTAAACATTCTTTGGTCTTAAAGTCAGACTCATCCATAGTTGCATACTCATAAGAGGGCCAGGAAAGATGGACAATGAGTATTTAGCAAATACACTCAGTTGGTGATCAGGCTTGTGGTCTTTTTCTTCTTTTTTTTCTCTCTTTAATCTGTCAATTATTTCAGTCTCAAATTAGTTGGTGGACAATTTTAAAAATACACATGGACTATTTTAATTTAGAAGAGTGAGCAAATTTTAATTATTGTGAATTAAATATATATCAGCCATCTTGCTTCTTAGAGTCATTTTCTGAGCCAATGAATGTGTAATGTAACGGATTTTGAAGGGGACAAGATAAAATCTTTCTCAGATCATTACTGGAGAGGAAAGTGAGTGAATGACCTTATTAGGTATACTGCTGCATTACTTCCTTGCCTTTGCTACCTGAAAGCCATTGTGTAATCTGACATTTATCGTTAAAGATGCTAACTTTATTTTGTTTGGTTTTGTTGCTCTCCTGTAGCTTCTCCAATGGCTACTGCTCTTCTGTACTTTCCCTTCAGATAGAATATTATTTTCTAAGTAGCTTTCCACCTACATAAGTGAGTTTTGAGAAACTAAAGATTATTATGCTTACTTAATCTCTCTTCAGAGTTCACAATGCCAAAATCCTATATTATTTTTAGAAGCACTCCACTGCTCTTTTCCAGACCTTGTTAACTGGGTGATACCTGGACTGTTTTACTATCCCAAATACAGTTTTCTAATGCTTTGTGATGTCACAAAATACCCTCTCATTATGAAATATTTCCTTTTACTCATGTTGGGTTAACATTGACCTTCTCTTTTTCTTTAAGAATGCTCTTTAGCTTAATAAGCACTTATGCCAAGTGAAATTTCAAATGAAAAAATATACACATTAAAAAAGAAACACATCAAATGCTTACTCATCATAGGGTCACTTATCTGGTAATTTTAACCATTTGAAGTTTTGATAAAAACTGGAATGTAGAAAATCCTCTGAGCTGTAGTAGTTGCGGATGACCTATGTATTAGTCTAAAGGAGTGCTGATGCAAAATACGAGAAATTTGTTGGCTTTTATAAAGGGTATTTATTTGGGGTAGAAGCTTACAGTTACCAAGCTATAAAGTCTAAGTTACTTCCCTCACCAAAGTCTGTTGCCACGTGTTGGAGCAAAATGGCTGCTAACATCTGCAAGGGTTCAAGCTTTCTCTCCCTTTTAAGGCTCCAGGGTCCCAGCTTCTTCCAATATCAGCTGTAGGCTGGGATAAGTCTCATCTCTCTCCCAGGCCTTGTTTCTCTCTGGGCTCAGCTGCTCTGCTCTCTCCACAAGGCCAGCTGTAAACTATCAGGCAAATGGTTGTCTCTCTTCCTGGGGCCTCTGCCTTATCTAACGGAGCCTTCTCTCTTTCCTTAGTTATCTGTTTCTCTGTGTATTTACTTCCTGGGTATCTGCTTCTCTGTGTATTTACTTCCTGGGGTCCTGCCTTGTTCTTTTCTCTGTGAGTCCCCACCCACCAAGGAGGCAGAGACTTGACGTCCTACTGATGTGGCCCAATCAAAGCCCTAGTCATAATATAATCGAGTAAAAGTGAAATCTTTGAATTCAATACAATCTAAGGGTATCACTAGCCCAAAGGAAGAGACCAGTTTACAAACATAATCAGTATTTCTTTTTGGAATTCATCAATAATATTAAACTGCCACAACAGCTATCTCAGAAATATCTGTGGGCTGGGTTTTTTGGGGGGGCTGTCCTCATAGCTTGATCCTCTTTGGATTTCACTTAGGGCCTTTTTACCCCTATTTGAGAGTAAGCTGTGTTATCTGATTTCCCAGCTTTCCACAGACTGGAGATAGTGAGGTAGAAGTGAGGGGAAATGGAGATGATATAAGTAATGGACATGTTGGAAAGACTTACCCCCTTTCATGGCTGTTCTGTGTTTGGAAGATAAAAGCATTTTGTTGAACTTTTTGCCTCTATTTTGCCAGTCCTGAGTGATTTTGGGGTACAAAAGAATGTTTTTTAGTTTAGTTTCTGGGGTTCCTTGTTGAAAACTATGGACAAGAAAAGAGAAATGTGCAGTATGTAGATAATTCTTTTTATTATGTGGTATACTTTATAATAAGAAAATATGACTCCAGATTCAGTTATTAATTAGACATACAACACAGAGTATTTATCAGCCTATTATCTTCCTTAATTCAGTTCTAGAAGTATATTATAGAAGCATTCTTAGCTAATCTTCCTTTAGCATATTGAGGATAGTGTTGAACTATTGTCCTATGGAAATCATATTTATTTGTTTTAAAACAGATAAAATGTAAATAAAATTAAAAGAGTCAGTCCATTTCATGCGTGATATGCTAATGAAAAAGGAGAACATTTCCAATCCTTGGAATGGCATTTATCCTCCTTTTAAGTAGTTTTCATACAAGGAAGAAGGTTCTAAGACTGGATTTTGAGGTGCTCTATTGACACCTGGAAATCATGGATGCTGGAAATGTGTGGGTCATAAGGACCACCCCCAAGTGCACTGGTTATGATTAGTATAAATTTAGGACCACTGATGATTTCTCTATTCTCTAGTCTCATGTAATATAGCCTCTGCCAACCGACAATGTGCCAAAAACCATTCATGACGCAAAGCTGATGCCATTGGAGATAGCAAGCAAACTTTGCCATAGAATTATAAGTGCTTTGGTTAATACCAATGTGTATTAAGTAACATGTTCTTGTACCTTTTGGATTTTGCCCTAGGGACAGCACACTACAGTCTGGCTCTGACAATGTTAAAGCTTCTAACATTGTACTGCATCCTTTGTGCTGCAGCCCACATACTGCTTCTCTATGGCCCCATGAATCCCTGTCAAGCATTTCACTGAGGCTTTCACAGCTGAATAAGCTACTAACATTTGTGATGGTTTAGTGAGATAGGTTTGCATAGAAGCATGTGAAAGGAAACTTGGCTAATGCAGCTATGGAGCTTAAAGGTAAATCTTTTGAAATGTAAATATTATGTTTGTTTGCAAGTATTTTTTCTGTTTTGAAGCAGCAAGTTGCTGAGAGTTCATTTAGCAAAGAAAACCCAAACTGATTAAGAGCCTGGTGCTTTACTTCCTTTCCTTCCTCTTCCCCGCACCCACCCTATCCCCCTCCCTTTGCCCTTTCCTTTTTTTTTTTTTTTTTTAAAGTTAAACATGATGGTGAGGTTTTACTTTCATTTTGCATGGATGTTCCCCTCTTGACTCCCCCCACCAAAAAAAGAAAAAAAAAAAAAGAATTCAGACCAGGAATTTCTTCGGTGAAATGACAAAAGGTAAAATGGAAGAAAACGTCTTCTCTCTGTTGGATTTTTGAAATCTAGAGATTCTGAGAAATAATCCAGTTTTGTGAGACAGTGTTTTTTGATCAGTAACAGCAGTGGATTAAAATGTGCATGTTCTGTGGTACAGTGTGCTTTTTGATTCGCTTGAAATCACTTGATTTTTTTCAAGTTTTGAACCATCACAAATCGCTAAACTAACCAGCTATCCTACACACCTGGGTAGCATGCTGCTTTCCTGGATGCTGCCCTAGACTGGACTTGGCAGAGGACAAGTGAAATGTGGGATTGCTGTTAGCGCTCGGTAATGTGTGAATGCTGCCTGTGTGTGTTGAGAGATTCCAGTATATTTCCTGGAGACACTCCAAATTGAAAAGTTTTTGTGTTCTCCTTTGCAACGTTGAGTTGAGCTTGAAGAAGTTGTCAATGTCTGTTTGGTAACAACAGTGGTCTTGCTCGGCGTGGCTGCATTTTAATCACGCCGTGGATATTAAGGACTTTAGTTCTAGTTTCTTCCTGCCTGTCTCTTCCTCCCAAAATTCCATTGAATCGGGTTCTCGATAGGAATGACTTGCCTCCAGGGGATACACAGAAGCAAAAGATGGCAGGAAGACCCACACCATGCCAGGGTGTCTTGAAACAGGAAAAGGTCAGACTCCACAGTTCTCTAAAAGTAAATCTCTTTCCACAGGGTCAGTAAATCTGCTACCATTTGAAAAATGTTGACTTTCATTTTCTCCCTTTCTTCCTCTCCAGAAAAATATGCCTATATATTCTAAACCGTTGCTAAATAACTGCCAATGGAGTTTGTTTTAAACCTCCCAAGCCCATTTTTAAAAACCTTTAAAAACCTGATGAAATATTTAGCGTTGCCAAACACAAAGTCATTGCAGCCTTTTGAAGTGTGGGTCTATATTAGTATCACTATCATTATTATTTTTTTCTACCTTTTTTCATTTTGCATAAATTGAAATTCCTTCAAAACTTCAGCAGCATGTTATTAAATTATCTGTATATAAAAAAATGCACAGAATTTTCTTCTGGGGAAAACTGCTGCCTACTAGTCTTTGAAGCCATTGCCTTTGTCCGGAATCTGAGAGCCATTGTTTCCTAACAGATCCATACCCTCGGCAGAATTGCTATGGAATTGTGTGCATAAAACACTGTGAGTGTCAGCCCAGCACGCCTCAGAAAGAAGTAGGACCATCGATGTCCATCAAAAAGGAAAATATATGGATCTCAGTATCCTCTGCTTTCCTAGTAACTGTAGTGGTAAAAGCAAATTGCATGCTCTTTAACCCTTCTGTCTGCCCACTGTCAGAGCAAGATTCAAACAAATCCCAAGTCTGCATTGTCCTCCTGCTGAAATGTCTATCTTATACAACTGACAAGAATGTTTTCTAGGACCACTGTAAAATATATATAGATATTTTATATATCTTCTGCACAATATATAAAAATGTATCTTGATCTCTCTCTTTATTTAAATACATATTTATATATGTGTATATATGTGTGTGTAATCTGTTCTGTACCATATATATAAATATATGTACTTATACCTTTATATATGAAATATCCCTAGGGAGATACTGACTAAAAGCAGTTAGAGAAAAACTCCCTTCAGTGTCAAAGACATCCTGTTGGCTTTAATCTGCCCAAACTACCATATACTTCTGTGACTATGGAATTTTGTGTGTGTAGGGGGGGAGGGAAGGGAGTGCTTCAGAGCATTCTTATGTGTGTTTGCATATAAAAACAATATAGAGGGTAAATAGGCAAGATGGTGTTAGTGTAGGAGGGCGCACACTGCAAGCTCCCAGAGCAAGGCGGATTGGGGACGGGGTCCTGCCCGGGGGTCTGTGCTGTGCACGTGTGGAGTGAGAAGCTTGGGACATCTATCTGTGCGGATCGGCGGCGTGGACCAAACGGTGGAGATTCGTGAGTTTTGAGGCTGCCGGTGGATGTTGGCACAGGAGGCTGAGCCCCGCGGTTAGGGAAAAATAAATAAAACGGCCATTTGGAGCCGCGGGCGGGGCAAAAAAGTTTTATTTTCTGGGGATCTGGCTGCCTGGCGCCCCTTGGACCTTGTGTGACCAGAGCAAACGAGCTAATCAGCACCTGGTGAACCGGAGGGGGGATTTTGGTCGGGGAACGGAGCTGATTTCCTTAGCCACCCAGGGATAAGACCCGGGCCGCTGGAGAGCCAGGAGGAAGGGACACTTCCCAAAAAAGGGAGGGTTCAGTTGGAAGACAGGGAAGGGTATTTTATATTTTTAGACATTGATCTGGCTGCCTGCACTGCCCCATAGCTTTGGGGAACAGATAAGCTGACCTGAAGCAGCATCAGGCTGAGAGCAGACGCGAATCTGCACTCAAACTGATTTACTGAGCAGCCTGGTGACGCTGGAGCTCGGCGACAGAAGGGGCGGAATCTGCCATCTTTAGCACCCCTCACTGACTAACATCAGAGCTTCAGATAACCTGGGGAGTCCGGAAAGTGGGACGTGCTAGATTAATTTCCACGGGCCCAGCTAGGGTCCCTTCCGTAAGGGGGTTGGTCTAGAGGAGGAATTATTTTGGGTCCTGCATTTGGCAAAAAAAAAAAAAAAAAAAAAGTGAGGTCACCTCAACAACTGAAAAATAAATTCTTTTTAATTTAGTTTAATAGCTAAAAGCTGCTTCAGGACCTGCATATAGAACCCTGTGGGGAAATTCATAAATAAACACAAGTAGGCAGGAAGATTCCACGTGGACCCTAGGGGAATCATTGACCCCCCTTAGCTCTGTTTGACTGCTTGCCTGTGTGGATCTCTGGTTTCTCTCTGTTACTTTCTGGTCTATTGCTATTATTCCCATTTTCCTCCCCCATTCCTTTTTCCTTCTATTTATTTATTTTTTTTAAAAATAGGTGCTGCCAGCTGGTCGCTTCTTTGCTGGGCTTCTTATTCAGTAATTTCCCACTCGCTGTATATATTGATTCTGTATTACAAACTACCGCTTATCCTTCCTGCATCTTTCTGCCTTCTGTTTTCTGTTGTGGCTCTTAGAGACAACATTTTTTCATAGGCCCACAACTTAAGGGTGTCAATTTTTATCCCATCTATTTTGTTTTCTTCTTCTTTTTTCTTTTCTTTTTTTTATTAGTATTAACTTTTTCCTTTCAGACCTTTCTCTACTATTTCTCTCCCTCCTCATAATTCTAGCCTTCTAAATCACTATATATATATATTCCTCCATTTGTTTTCCCAGTCCATTGTAGGAACTCCATATTTTTTCCTAGTACTCTACACTGCCTACACAAGTTAAATATTCATCTCATTAAGTCTCATTTTGCCCCTCTTCTAACTTTTATCAATATTTCTATTATCCTTTTGCCTTCCTTACATCTTTTGATTTCTCTGGCCCTAACCTTTTGCCTTCAAGGGAACATAGAAAGAAGCAAGGAAATAAAATAAGAAGAAAAACTGCCAAAGAGAAAACTTAACTCACATGCAGAACCAACAGCTAAATAAAATTCTAGAGCATAGAGAAAAGCTAATCAACTGAACAAACCCATCAAGATAATATGATGACCAGAGGGCAACAGAAAAATACAAATGACTCTGAGAAACTGGAAAACATGGACCAATCCAGTGCACAAAATAAAAACCAGGAAGCAATGCAGTACATCGAAAAACTAATCAAAGCTATCCAAACAAATCTCATGGACCAACTTAAAGAACTGAAGGAAGAGATTAAGGATATAAAGAAGACACTGGGAGAACATACTGAAGAAATAGCTAACACACCTAAAAAGGTAATGGATATGATGGCGAACAAAGACACAAGTCAAGAAATGAAAAAGACTCTGGACTCACATGGCAGCAGAATTGAACAGGCAGAGGAAAGAATTAGTGATATGGAAGACAATACAGTTGAAATCAAAGAGATTGTAGAAAAGATAGACAAAAAGATAGAAAAAATCCAGTATGGTCTCAGGGAATTAACCGATAATGTAAGATGCGCAAACATACGCATTATGGGCATCCCAGAAGGAGAAGAGAAGGGAAAGGGAACAGAAGGAGTGTTGAAGGAAGTTATGGCTGAAAACTTCCGAACTCTATTGAGAGAGATGGATGTGCAGATCCAGGAAGCACAGCGCACCCCAAATAGTATAAATCCCAACAGGCCAACTCCAATACATATACTTGTCAAATTGTCCAATGCTCAAGGCAAAGAGAAAATACTCAAGGCAGCAAGAGAAAAGAGAACCATCACATACAAGGGAAGAACAATAAGATTAAGTGCTGATTTCTCAGCTGAAACCATGGGGGCAAGAAGACAGTGGTATGACATAGTCAAAACACTAAAAGAAAAAAACTTCTAGACATGAATTCTCTATCCAGCAAAATTGGCATTCAAAGATGATGGAGAGTTCAAAATATTCACAGATAAACAGCAATTAAGAGAGTATGTCAAGAAGAAACCAGCACTTCAAGAAATACTAAAGGAATCTCTACAAGTTGAAAGGAAAAAACAAAGGAGAGAGAGTTGGAGGAGAGTTTAAAAACAACTGAAAACTCAAAAAGAGAAACAAAACAACATATGACATACATTAACCCAAAGAAAAAATGACTGAAGTAAGAAATTCATTACGAGTAATAACACTGAATGTTAATGGATTAAATTCACCAATCAAAAGACACAGATTGGCAGAATGGATAAGAAAATATGATCCATCTATATGCTGTCTACAAGAAACCCACCTTCGGCCCAGGGATTCAAGGAGGCTGAAAGTGAATGGCTGGAAAACCATTTTACAAGCTAACAATAGCCAAAAAAGGGCAGGAGTAGCTATTCTAATATCAGACAAAATAGACTTTAAATGCAAAACTATTGAAGAGACAAAGATGGACATTACATATTAGTAAAAGGAGTAATCTCTCAAGAAGAGAGAACAATCATCAACATTTACGCACCTAATCGAGATGCCTCAAAATACATGCGGCAAACTCTGGAAAAACTAAGAGGAGAAATAAATTCCTCTACAATTATAGCAGGGGACATCAACACACCACTATCACCATTAGACAGAACATCTAAGCAGAGAATCAATAAAGAAACGAAGGCACATAACAATACATTAGAAGATTTGGACTTAATAGACATATACAGAACACTACACCCAAATACAGAGGGATTTACATTCTTCTCCAGTGCACATGGAACATACTCCAAAATAGACCACATGTTAGGCTACAAAACAACACTCAATGAATTCAGAAAGATTGAGATTATACAAAGTAATTTCTCTGACCACAATGGAATGAAGTTGGAAATCACTAAGGGCCAGAGAAACAGGTTAGGCACAAGGATATGGAAGTTAAACAACACACTCTTAGACAAACAGTGGGTCAAAGAGGAAATTTCAAAAGAAATCAGTAACTACCTTGAAACTAATGAACACAACAACACAACATATCAAAACCTATGGGATGCAGCGAAAGCAGTCCTGAGAGGCAAGTTCATAGCCATAAATTCATATATTAAAAAAGAAGAAAGAGCTAAAATTGAAGACCTAACTGCACACTTGGAGGAATTGGAAAAACAACAACAAACTAAACCTAAAGGAAGTAGAAAACAGGAAATAACCAAGATTAGAGCAAAACTAAATGAAATAGAGAATAAGAAAGCACTGGAAACAATAAACAAAACAATATAGAAAGAAGGTTTTCAGTATTTTTAAGTCTTAGGAGATATTCCACATGCTGATCTTTCTCTAACAGCAAAGATGGGGCAAGTTAGAGTAACAATAGTCCTGGATATCAGATTCTGCTTTGGACATCTGCTTACTAGGTTGTGTAGGCAGTTTTGACATATCTAGCAGTATTGTTTGAAGAAAAAGTTGATATCCTATAATGATAGGAGTTTTAAGTAAATAATGCCTGTTTGGGGAGAAAAAAATTTTTTAGCCTGAGTGCTTTTCCTCCTCAATAATCAGGAATTAAAACAAGGAAACTTCTTGTTTAATTTTGAGATATTATAATAAAAGTTAATTTATATTAAATTAACAAAAACTGTTATGAGGGACAAAAAGTTAACTATATTTTGATGAAGGTGTCAATGCAACAAGGGAACATAACAATTATAAACATACTTGTACTTAATGGCAGAGCCCAAATATATGAAGCAAATATTGACAGATTTGAAGGGAGAAATAAATGTTTTTACATTAATAGTTGGAGACTTCAATACACCACTTTTAATAATGGATAGAACATCTATACGGAAGATCAATAAGGAAATAGAAAGCTTGAATTAACTCTAAATGAACTAGACAAAATAGACATATGTAGAACCCTTCACCCAACAACAGTAGAATACACATTCTTCTCTAGTGCACATGAATTATTCTCTAGTTTAGACTATATGTTATGCCAGAAAACATCTCAATAAATTAAAAAAATTTTGAAGGAAAATTATGTATCTTTTCTGATCTCAATGAAATGATGCAATAAATCAATAACATTGGAAGAACTAAAACATTCACAAATATGTTAATTTAAAGAATGCGCTCTTAGACAACCAATAAGTCAAAGAAGAAAACAATGAAAATTAGGAAGTATACTGAGGCAAATGAAAGTGAAAATACAACATACCATAACTTATGGGATGCAGCAAATGCAGTCCTGAGAGGGTAATTTATAGCTCTTAATGCTTACACTAAAAAAGAAAAAAGATCTCAAGTCAGATCTTGACCTTAAAACTGGAGGATCCAGAAAAAGAACAAACTTAGATCTATAGCAAGCAGAGGGAAGGAATTAACAAAAAGTAGAGCAGAAATAAATGAAATAGAAAATAAAAAACAATAGAGAGAATCAAAGAAACCAAAAGTTGGTTCTTTAAAAAGATCAATAAAATTGACAAAATTTTGGCTAGAAGAAAAGAAAAAGGACACAAATAAATGAAATGAGAAATACAACGGGGGGCATTACTACCAGCTTCAAAGAATTAAAAGGACTGTAAGAGGACACTATGAACAATTGTATGACAATGAGTTAGATAACCTAGATGAAATGGACAAATTCCTTGAAACACCCAAATTATCTACACTAACTCAAGAAGAAATAGAAGATCTCAATAAACTAGTAACTAGTAAAGAGATTGAAACAGTAATAAAAAACCTCCCATAAAGAAAAGCCCAGGACAAGGGGGCTTTCCATGTGAATTTTATCAATTATTACAAGAATTAACACCAAACCTTCTTAAATGCTTCTCATATCATAAAGAAGTGGGAACATTCCCTAAATAATTCTATGAGGATACCATCACCCTAATACCAAAGCCAGATAAAGATACCATGAGAAAAAACATTACAGACCAGTATCCATTTTGAATATAGATGTAAAAAATCCTCAACAAAATACTAGCAAAGCTAATCCAACAGCACTTCAAAAGAATTGTAAATCGTGATCAAGGGAGATTTATCCCAGGTGTGCAAGGGTGGTTCTACATAAGAATATCAAATAATATAATGCACTGCATTAATAGAATGAAGGAAAAAAATCACCTGAGCATCTCAATAGATGCAGAAAAGGCATTTGATAAAATCCACTACTCCTTCTTGATAAAAACTCTTAGAAAGCTAGGAGTAGAAGGAAACTTTCTCAACATGATAAAAAGGATATATGGAGAGGAGCCAAGATGGCGACAGAGTGAGGAGCTCCTTGTGCTGCAGGACAGTTGGTAATCACCCAGAGCTACCTAGAGCACCTGTTTAGGGGCCTCAGGAGACCAGAGGATTATCCCGCAACATCCTTGAAAGTGTGGAAGGAGGAGACTGCCCATCTGCAGAGAGGATTTGTGAGTAGAGCCCTCCGTGCCATGGAGGTCGTTGCCTGTGCGCAAGCCACCTTGGGAGCTATTCTGTGGCTGGAGTTGGAAGCTCCATTTCCCAAGAAACGAGGAAGGAAGACACGGTGTGGCATGGATTTCAGCTACTGATTGGTGAAGTCAGTGGGCTAAAGTATAATCCTAAAAACAACTAAACTTTGGGCCTGTCCAGGTCGGAAGGGGGCCAGTAGCCACCATTTTGACTCTGTCCCCCTGCCTGAGGGGGGGCGGGTCGATTGAAAATCACAGTGCTGGTAGGGACCGGCTTCTTTCCACCCAGGTCTGATTTCAGGTCTGGCCTAGGCCCCAGCCCCATCTCTGGCAGGGAGGAAGCTGGGGGGACCTGCACCACATCTCTGGGTAACTGCAGGCCACACCGTGGAGGCCGGTGCCCATCCTGCTCTGGTGGCACAAGCTGCCTCGGGAGCTGTTCCATGGCTGGAGTTGGAAGCTCCATTGCCCATAAAAGGTGGAGAGGAAGATGGTTGTCCACAGACCTCAGCTACTGATTGATGGACTCGGTTGGCTAAAGTATAATCCTAGAAACAGCTAGGGTTTGAGCCTGTCCAAGTTAGAAGGAGTCCGGTAGCTGCCATTTTGACTCCGCCCCCAGCATGAGGGGAAGCCTGACTGACTGAAAAGCCAGTGAAGTTAGGGTCTGGCTTCTTTCCATCAAGATTGGACTGCAGCCCTAGCCTAGGCTCCAGTCCCACCTCCAGCGGAGAGGAAGCTGGTGGGACCTGCACCAGACTCTCCAGGCAACTGCAAGTGCTTTCTGCCAGCACAGTGTGAATAGTCAGTTACCTGGGGCTCCATCCCTGCACCCCAATAGGATAGGAGAGGTGCTGGGTATCCTCGGCCTCTCTGGGCAACAGCAGGAGTTTTCAGCTCACACGAACTGGTTTGTTGAGTGCCTTTGAGTCCATCTCCATCTCTGTCCCCCCAATAGGATAGGAGGGACATGGTGTTCCCTCAGCCTCTCAGGGCAACTGCAGGCATTTTCCACCTGCACAAACCTGACTGTTGGGCACCTGCGGCTCCATGCCCATCCCCCAAAGGACAAGAGATGGACTGTGTTTGCCCAACCTCTCTGGGTAACTGCAGTTGCTTTTAGCCCACATAGCCTGGACTGGTGGGTACTTGTGGATCCACCCTCACTCCCTGTATTAGTCAGCCAAAGGAGTGCTGATGCAAAATACCAGAAATTGGTTGTTTTTTTAAAGGGTATTTATTTGGGGTAGAAGCTTACAGTTATTGGGCCATAAAGCATAAGTTTCTTCTCTCACCAAAGTCTGTTGCTACGTGTTGGAACAAGGCAGCTGCTGATGTTTGCTAGGGTTCAGGCTTCTTGGGTTCCTCTTTTCCTGGGGCTCCGTTTCTCTCTGGGCTTAGCTCCTCTGTTTCTTCCACAAGGTCAGCTGTAGACTATGAGGCTCTCTAGGCTTTCCTCTTTCTACAAGGCCAGCTGTAAACTCTCAGTCAAATGGCTCGTCTCTATCCCGGGGCCTTCTCTCCTTCCTCACCAGAACTCCAACATCAGAACTTCTTTAACTCTGTTCTTTGCCATGCCTTTTATATTTTATTCCCCACCCACCAATGTATGGGGCTCAACGCCCTACTGATGTGGCCCAGTTAATGCCCTAATCACAATTTAATCATGCCCAGATTAGCAGACCAGTTTACAAGCATAATCCAATATTGATTTTTGGAATTCATAATTACATCAAACTACCAAGCTGCTACACCCCCCAATAGGAAAAGAGTGGGCTGGTGTTCCAACAGCCTTTCTGGGCAATGGCAGACTTTCAGCCTGCAGGGACTGGACTGTTGGATGCCTGTGGATCCATCCCTATCCCCAATAGGATAGGAGGGGGCTGGTGTCTCCACAGCCTCTCCAGACAACGGCGGGTGCTTTCAGCCTACAGGGACTGATTTGTTGGGTGCCTGTGGATCCAACCCCATGCCTTAATAGGATAGGAGGGGGCTGGTGTTTACTCTGCCTCTCCAGACAATGGCAGGTATTCTCTGACTAAAGGGACTGAACTGTTGGGCTCCCGTAGAACCACCCCCACCACCCAATAGGATAGGAGGGGCTGGTGCTTCCTCAGCTGCTCTGGGCAGCAGTGGGTACTTTCAGCCTACAGGGACTGAACTGTTTTATGTTGGTGGTTCTGTTTCCACCCCTAAAGGGTGGAAGGGACAGTACTCCCTCAGCTTCTCAGGACAACTG
Organism: Tolypeutes matacus; assembly: GCA_026826555.1. Classification (NCBI taxonomy): domain Eukaryota; kingdom Metazoa; phylum Chordata; class Mammalia; order Cingulata; family Chlamyphoridae; genus Tolypeutes; species Tolypeutes matacus. Next base: position 1,325,620 of record JAKSZT010010858.1, read on the forward strand.
CAGGTGTATTCAGCCCACACAGATTAGATTGTTGGGCACTCCAGAGGGTCAATTCCCACCCCCGGCAGGGAGGGGGTCTGGGGTTATGTCAGTTTACCTGCGTAACTGTGGTCATTTTGGACCCACATGGCATAGATTGCTGCCCACAATTATAGCTCCATCCCCACCCAAGGTAGGGGAGGAAGGGGTGTGAAGCTTTATCAGTCTCTCCAGGCAACTACAGACAGTCTTGTCCTACCCAACTTGGATTATTATACATGGCTGCAGCTCTCTCCCTACCCCTGACAATGTGGGCAGCTTCATCCTCCATAGCTTATAGCACCAACTACATCCTTGGCTCATACTACACAACCAGCAAGGGAGAAAAGAAAAGAAAGCCCTAAACTAAAGGGAGAAACTATACCTAGAATAAATACATCTAGTAAGCCAGATGTGAAAACACCAACAAAAAATTACAAGCCATACTAAGAGATAGGAATATATGGCCCAGTTAAAGGAACACGAGAAGCCTGCAGATGACATAAAGGAGTTGAGACAACTAATCATAGATGTTCAAACAAATCTTAATAAATTCAATGAGATGGCTAAAGAGATTAAAGATATTAAGAAGACATTGGATGAGCACAAAGAAGAATTTGAAAGCATACATAGAAAAATAGCAGACCTTATGGGAATGAAAGATGCAATATATGAAATTAAAAACACACTGGAGGCATATAACAGCAGATTTGAGGAAGCAGAAGAAAGGATTGGGGAGCTCGAAGACATGGCCTCTGAAAGTGAACATACAAAAGAATAGATGAAGAAAAAAATAGGAAAAATTGAACAAGTCTCAGGGAACTAAATGACAGCAAGAGACATGCAAACATATGTGTCATGGGTGTCCCAGAAGGAGAAGAGAAAGGGAAAGGGTCAGAAGGAATATCTGAAGAAATAATGGTAGAAAATTTCCCAACCCTATTGACAGACATAGATATCCGTGTCCAAGAAGCACAATGTACTCCTATCCGAATAAATCTGAACAGACCAACTTTGAGACACATACTAATCAGAATGTCAAATGCTAAAGACAAAGAGAATGCTGAGAGCAGCAAGAGAAAAGCAATGCATAACATATAAGGGATACTCAATAAGATTAAGTTCCAATCTCTCATCAGAAACCATGGAGGCAAGAAGGCAGTGGTATGATATATTTTAGATACTGTAAGAGAAAAACTGCCAGCCAAGAATTTTCTATCCAGCAAGATTACCTTTCAAAAATGAGGGTGAGTTTAGAATATTCACAGATAAACAGAAACTGTGAGAGTTTATAACAAAAAGACCATATTTGCAGGAAATACTAAAGGGAGTGTTACAGCGTGAAAAGAAAAGACAGGAGAGAGAAACTTGGAAGAGAGTCTAGAAACGATGACTGTATCAGTAACAGTAACTAAAAGTGTCAGAAATAAAATCACAAAACACAAAGATCAAAATGGATGAAATAAGAACTGCCTTTACAGTAATAACAATGAATGTTAATAGATTAAACTCCCCAATCAAAAGATACAGAATGGCAGAATGGATAAGAAAATATAAGCCATCTATATGCTGACTACAAGAGACTCACTTTAGACTCAAGGATACCAATAGATTGAAAGTAAAAGGTTGGAAAATGATATTCCATGAATGTAGTAACCAAAAAAAAAAAAAAAAAAAACAAAAAAAAGCTGGGGTAGCTATACTTATATCAGATGATATAGACTTTAAAAGCAAACTGTTATTAGAGACAAGGAAGGACATTACATATTAATAAAAGGAATGATTCACCAGGAAGAAATAACAATCAAAAACGTATATGCACCTAACCAGGATGCCCCAAGATACATGAGGCAAACACTGGCAAAACTGAAGGGAGAAATAAACATCTCTACAATAATAGTTGGAGACTTCAATATACCATTCTCAGCATTAGATAGAACATCTGGGCAGAGGATCAATAAAGAAACAGAGAGCTTGAATAATATTATAAATGGACTAAATCTAATAGACATATACAGAACATTGCACCCCAAAACAGCAGAATATACATTCTTTTCAAGTGCCCATGGATATTTCTCCAGGACAGACCATATGTTGGGTCACAAAGCAAATCTCAATAAATTCAACAAAATCGAAATTATACAAAGCACTTTCTCTGATCATAATGGAATAAAGTTGGAAATCAACAAGCAGCAGAAAAAAGGAAAATTCACATATATATGGAGATTAAGCAACATACTCTTAAATAAACAGTGGGTCAAAGAAGAAATTTCAAGAGAAATCAATAAATATCTCGAGACGAATGACAATGAGAATACAACATTTCAGAACCTATGGAATGCAGTGAAGGCAGTGTTGAGAAGAAAATTTATAGCCCTCAATACTTACATTAAAAAAGAAGAAAGCGCTAAAATCAATGACCTAACTACACAACTGGAGGAACTAGAAAAAGAACAGCAAACTAATCCCAAAGCAAGTAGAAGGAATGAAATAACAAAGATTAGAGCAGAAAAAATGAAATTGAGAACAACAACAACAACAAAAAACAATAGAGACAATTAACAAAATCAAAAGTTTGTTGTTTGAGAAGATTAACAAAATCAACAAACCCTTAGCTAGACCGACTAAGAAAAAAGAGAAGATGCAAATAAATGAAATAAAAAATGAAAATGGGAGCATTACTACTGACCCCACAGAAATAAAAGAGATCATAAGAGGATACTATGAACAACTTTATGCCAAAAAATTAGACAATATAGACAAAATGGAAAAATTCCTAGGAATGTACAAGCAACCTACACTGACCCTAGAAGAAATAGAAGAATTCAACAAACCAATCACAAGTAAAGAGATTGAAACAGTCATGAAACAGCTCCCCAAAGTGAAAAGCCCAGGACCAGGTGGTTTCACAGGTGAGTTCTACCAAACATTCAAAGAAGATTTAATACCAATTTTACTCAAGCTCATCCAAAAAATTGAACAAGGAAGAACACTATCAAACTCATTCTATGAAGTCAATGTCACCATAATACCAAAGCCAGATAAAGATGCTATGAAAAAAGAAAATTACAGAATTACAGACTGGTTTCTCTAATGAATACAGATGCAAAAATCCTCAATAAAATACTTGCCAATTGAATCCAACAACATAATAAAAGAATTATTCATCATGATCAAGTGGGTTTTATACCAGGCATGCAAGGCTGGTTCAACACAAGAAAATCAATCAGCATAATACACCACATTAATAAATGAAAGAAGAAAAATCACATAATCTTATCGATTGATGCAGAAAAGGCATTTGACAAAATACAGCATCCTTTCTTGATAAAAAAATACTACAAAAATAGGAATTGAAGGAAACTTTCTCAACATGATAAAGACTATATATGAAAAACCCACAGCTAACATTGCACTCAATGTTGAAAGACTGAAAGCTTTCCCCTTGAGATCAGGGACAAGACAAGGATGCCTGTTGTCACCATTGTTGTTCAATATAGTGCTAGAGGTTCTAGCTAGAGTAATCAGGCAAGAAAAAGAAATAAAAGACATCCAAATGGGAAAGGAAGAATTAAAACTTTCACTATTCACAGATGATATGATTGTATATCTAGAAAGTCCTGAAAAATCTACAACAAAGTTTCTAGAGCTGATAAATGATTTCAGTAGAGTGTCAGGATACATGATCAATACACAAAAATCAGCGATGTTTCCATACACTAGTAATGCACAATCTGAGGAGGAAGTCAGGAAAAAAATTCGATTTACAATAGCAACTAAAAGAATAAAATATTTAGGAATAACTTTACCAAGGATATAAAGCACTTGTGTTCAGAAAACTATAATGCATTGCTAAAAGAAATCAAAGAAGACCTAAATAATTAGAAGAACATTCCATGCTTATGGATTGGAAGACTAAATATCATTAAGATGTCAATTCTACCCAAATTGATACACAGATTCAATGCAAGCCCAATAAAAATTCCACCAACATTTTTTAAACAAATGGAAAACACAATTATCAAATTTATCTGGAAGGGTAAGAGGCCCTGGATAGCCAGAAACATCTTAAGAAGGAAAAGTGAAGTTGGAAGACTCTCACCTCCAGACTTTAAATCATATCACCTAGCTACAGTGGTAAAAACAGCATGGTACTGGCATAAAGATAGACACATAGACCAATGGAACTGAATTAATGGTTCAGAAATAGACCCTCACATCTATGGCCAAGTGATGTTTGACAAGCCTGTCAAACGCACCCAGCTGGGAAAGAACAGTTTATTCAACAAATGGTGCTTGGAGAACTGTATATCTATAGCCAAAAGAAAGAAAGAAGACCCCTATCTCACACCTTATACAAAAATTAACTCAAAATGGATCAAAGACCTAAATATAAAAGGAAGTACAATAAAGCTCCTGGAAGAAAATGTAGGGAATCATCTTCAAGACCTGGTGGTAGGTGGTGGATTCTTAAACCTTACACCAAAAGCACGGACAATGAAAGAAAACATGGATAAATGGGACCTCCTCAAACTTAAACACTTCTGTGATTCAAAGGACTTCACCAAGAAGGTGAAGAGGCAGCCCACTCAATGGGAGAAAATATTTGGAAACCATATATCTGATAAGGGTTTGATTTCCATTCTATATAAAGAGATCATACAGCTCACCAATAAAAGAGCAAGCAATCCAATTTAAAAATGGACAAGAGATTTAAATAGACATTTCTCCAAAGAGGAAATACAAATGGCCAAAAAGCACATGAAAAAATGTTCCATATCGGTACCTATTAGGGAAATGCAAATCAAAATGACAATGAGCTATCATCTCACACCACAAAGAATGATCATCATTACTATTAAAAAAACAGAAAACAATAAGTGCTGGAGAGGATGTAGAGAAATAAGAGCATTCCTTCTCTGTTGGTGGGATTGTAAAATGGTGCAGCATCTGTGGAAAACAGTTCGGCAGTTTCTCAGGAAGCTAAATATAGAACTGCCATGAGATCCAACAATTCCTCTACTAAGAATATATCCAGAAGAACTGAAAATTGTGACACAAACAGACAACTGCACACTGAACTTCATAGTGGCATTATTCATAATTGCCAAAAGATGGAAACAACCCAAGTGTCCATCAACAATGAATGGATAAAGGAAATGCTGTATATACACACAATGGAATACTATGCTGCCATAAGAAGAAATGAAATGGACATATGATAATATGGATGAATTTAGAAGGCATTGTGCTAAGTGAAGTAAGCCAGAACAAAAGGTCAAATATGGCATGGTCTCATTAATAAGGACTAAATATGAAGAATAAACACATGGAATTAAAGCCTAGAGTACAGGTTATTAAGAGATAAGAGGAGGGTTGAGAAGAATTACTGATGCTTAATGTATGTAGAAATTTTAACTTGACTGTAAAAGCGTGGAAATGGATAGAGTTGATGGTAACATAGTGTGTAGCAACTGGTTTATAAATGGGATTGTGGCTGAAAAGGGTAGTCTGAGGGAGTAAATGTCAGATGAAAGAAAGCTAGAGAATAATCTAGGGACTGAATGATGCAGTGAACCCAGAGGTGGATGAGAATTGTGATTGAGGGTACAAATTCAATTAGTGTCCTTCTGTGAGCTAGAGTAGTTGTACATCACTATTGCAGGGTGGTGGGAATGTGGAGAAGCATGGAAAAACTATAATTGGTGTGACCTATAGACTGTGGTTAACAGCAATACTATAATATTCTTGCATCAATGCCAAAGATGTACTGTGTTGATAATGGAAGTGTATGGAAAAAGTGTGCCAAATGTATGATATGAAACATGGTTGGTTGTAATAGTCTGATGATATTATCTCATAATCTGTAACAAATGTCCCAGCACAGTGTGGTGTGTTGGTGAACGGATGTTGTATGGGAATTTTACACATGTGTATGATTGTTTTGCCAGTTCACAACCTCTGTAATAAAATATATTTAAAAAAATAGGGTGGGTTGTGGCAAAAATACACCAAATGTAAGATAGGAACTATAGTTAGTAGCAATATTTTGATGATGCTCTTGCATGGTTTGTAACATATGTTTCACAACAATGCAAAGTGTTGGTGGAGAGGTGATGTATGAGATCCCTGTATGATGTTATGTATGTTTATTTTGTAAGTTCACAGTCTTTACTATACACTTATTGTTTGTGCATGTCATGTATGAATGTTTTACTTCAATAAAAATATATTTTTAAAAAGCATATATGAAAAACCCACTGTTAACATCATATGCGATGGTGAAAGACAGAATGCTTTCCCTCTAAGATCAGGACAAAGACATGGATACTTAATGACTGTTATTCAGCATTGTACTGGAAGTTCTAGCCAGAGCAATTAGGCAAGAAAAAGAAATATAAAACATCCAATAAGGAAAGGATGAAGTAAAACTTTTCCTATTTGCAGATGATATGATCCTATATAGAGAAAATCGTGAAATGTCTACAACAAAGATACTAGAGGTAATAAACAAATTCAGCAAAGTGGCAGAGTACAAGATCAACATGCAAAAATCAGTAGGGTTTCTATACATGAGAAATGAACAATCTGAAGAGGAAATCAAGAAAAAATTCAGTTTATATTATCTAGGAAATCAAATATCTAGGGAAAAAAATCTAACCTAATTTGTAAATGATTTGTATAAAGAAAACTTCAAAACATTGCTAAAAAAAATCATCAAAGACATAACTAAATGGAAGGGCATCTGTATTCAAGCATTGGAAGACTAAATAATGTCAAGATGTCACTTCTACTCAAAGCGATTTGCAGATTTAATGAAATCCCCATCAAAATTCTAATAGCCTTCTTTGCAATAATGGAAAACCTAATCATCAAATTCATATGGAAGGGTTAAGAGGTCCCCAAAACTGCCTTGAAAAGGAAGAACAAAGTTGGGGAACTCACACTTTCCAATTTTCAAACTTATTACAAAGTCACAGTTATCAAAACAGCATGGTACTGTTACAAGGACAGATAGTGGACTAGTGGAATTGAATTAAGAGTTCGGAAATAAACCCTCACATCTATGGCCAACTGGTTTTTGACAAGGGTTCCAAGTCCACTCAATTGGGAAAGAATAATCTCTTTAACAAATGTTGCTGGGAAAACTGGATATACATGTGCAAAAAATGAAAGTGTACATCTACCTCACATCATCTGCAAAAATCAGCTCAAAATTGGATCAAAGACCTAAATATAAAAACCAAAACTATAAAACTCCTAGAGGAAAACATATGGAAGCATCTTCAGGACCTTATGTTAACTTTTCTTAGACTTTTAACCAATAGGAAAAGCAACAAAAGAAAAAAAATAGGGAAATGGGACTTAATCAAAATAAAAAATGTTTGTGTACCAAAGGATTTTATCTTGAAAGTAAAAGACAACCTACCCAATGGGATATCTGCAAACCACATTTCAGATAAGGGTTTTATACCCAGTTTACATAAAGAAATCCTACAACTCAAGGATGAAAAGACAAGCAACCTAATTAAAAAAATGTCTCCAGGGGAGCAGAATGCCTGCTTCCCACGTGGGAGGTCCTGAGTCGGGTACCCAATGCATCCTAAAACCAACAAAACAAATAAAAACAAAACAAACAACAAGCAAACAAACAAAATAACCAACTCAGGGGAGCTTATGTGGCTCAGTGATTGAACTCTGGCTTTCCACATACGAGGTCCAGGATTTAATCCCTGGTCCCAGTACCACACACACACACACACACACACACAGAGTCTCCAAAGAAGATATACAAGTGGCCAAAGTACACAAGAAAAGATACTTAACATCATTAATCTTAAGGGAAATTCAAGTGAAAACCAAATGATACACCATTTAAAATGACTACTATGAAAAAATATGGAAAATAACAAGTGTTGGAGAAAATGTGGATAAACAGGAACACTCATTTATTGTTGGTGGGAATGTAAAATGGTGCAGCTGCTGTGGAAGACAGTTTTGTGGTTCCCCAGAGAGTTAAGAACAGAATTACCATATGACCTGGCTAATCTACTTCTAGGTATATATTCCAAATAATTGAAAGCAGGGACTCAAACAGATATTTGTAAACTGATGTTCATAGCTGCATTGTTCATAATTGCTGAAAGATGGAAGCAACTGATGAATGGATAAAGAAAATGTGGTATACACTTCGAATGGAATATCATTCAGCTTTAAGAAGAGTGCATTTCTGATACATGTGACAACATGAATGAGCCTTGAAGACATCATGCCGAGTGAAGTAAGTCAGGCACAAAATGAGAAATGCTGTACGATTTCACTGTTATGAAACAATTAGAATAAACAAATTCCAAGAGGCAGAAACTAGAATACAGGTTACCAGTGTCTAGGGTGGGGATAGGAAATAGGGAGTTAATGCTTAAACAGTACAGAATTTCTATTTGGGATGATAATAAAAGTTTTGGTAATGGATGCTGGTGATGGTAGCAAAACATTGTGAATGTAATTAGCAGCACTGAATTATATATTTGAGTGTGGTTAAAAGGGGAAATTTTAGGTTGTATATGTGTTTAGAATAAAACATTTTAAAAAAGAGGGAAAATTGCTTTGTCAGGTACTAAATTCAAAGTCATACTAAATTAGCGAATATTTTTTCTATTCCTCAATTTGGTTCATTATAAATGTTATATTTAAGGAAATCATATGTGAATGAATAATAGTAAGTTGTATTACTTACTATTGTTAAGTAATTGTTACTATTATTACTTGCATTGTTTGGAAAGCTTGTAAAAGAAATACATGCTCTGTTCCTGTTCATTTCAAGTTTATGCCAGTGAGGTAATATGAAATGAAAAAAATTAGAGAATTTCTCTCAGTAGAAATTAGATTCTTTTTGTTTTGTGTACTACCAACCAATAAAAGAATAAGTATATATATATATATATAAAATTTTATTTTAGATAAATTGAGTGTTTTGATTTCCTAATTTCTTTGAAATTAAAATGGCATACTCAATGACTTGTGTTCTACAAATTTTTTCATCATTTTTCTTTTCAAGTTGAATAAATATACTCCATGGAATTTTAAATGGTTAACACTAAAGAAGTCTCCTGTTTCTTTTCCCATGAAATATTTGATAGCTCTTAACAAATGTAGTCATTCAGTTGTATTTTAATTATGTTTCATGATTCTGAAGTTTATTAATTTTAAGGGTAACCAGAGTAAGAATCATTGCTCAGTGAACCACCTCAGAGTTTTAGACCCTTGACCAATTTGCAGGCAGGTCTTTTGATTATCAAGAACTTCGGTGGTGTTCTCATTGATAAACTATACATAACTGCGATATCTCAGATCCTCACCCATTGAAACGATCGTTCCCACAGTCCCCACATCTTCCTACTCTTCCTTTAATATCTGAAGCAATATACTATGTAGTCTGACACCATACAGATCTTAGCAATAGTTGGCTCATCACTTTCTTTTTATGAAAGAGATGCCCATATCATGGTGTTTGTAACTAGCAGAGCTATTATATGGGTATGACAGTGGTTCAAAGAGAAAGTCTAAAGTCATGTATATTCCTAGAAGGAAAGCTAAAAACTGTAACATGGGACTGTATAAGATAGTAAAACTTCATGTAAAACACGAACATTGGTAATATTGCATATGTAGGACTATTTTTACCAAATGTAAGTACCAGTACACTAGAGAGAAGGAAACAGAATAGCAGCTATGTACAGCAAGGGAAGCATAGAGAGATTGAGAGGTGATGAGTTTTGTTTTTTGTTTCTTCTTCTTCTTATTGGAATAATGAAAGTGCTCTAAGAATGATTGAAGTGATGAATGCACAAACATGTGATTTATTGAATACCATTGATTACACACTGTGGATGGATTTATACTTTATTAATATGTATCAATAAAATTGATTTGTTAAAAAAAGATGCACATTTATAGAAGGTAATATTTTATAGGTTTATTTGTAGACAATAATGTTGTTCAAAATTGTTTCAGGGTTTTCCTGAAAAGTGATGCTATTTTAATTTGAATCCCAAGCTATTCTTAATCTCAGTGAGCAAAATGGTCAGAGCATCAATTTTTCCCCTTAAATGAGAAAAAAGTGGGTGTTTTGGGGTAATTAATTAATTAATTAATTGGGAAGCCAGGTTTTTCCTAGAGAGGTCAGCTTTAATTCTATTCCACTTTATTAAATTCTGTTCTACTAATTCATTCACCAACTACCTATTGAACATTGACTCTGTTTCAAAAATATGATAACCTGGTAATCTAACAAACAAAGACAAATCAACTTTATAGATACATGAAAAGACTTGAGTCTCCCAAAATTCATAATTTTTTTTGTTCTTTCATATTCTGCATCCATTAACTGTATTCCTAACCAGTTATGTAATGGGTAACTCTTACTGCTGCTACATGTTGGCACTGCTGTAAATTTTTCAGAAGGCTGTATGTTCATTTTGATAACTTTAATAGGTTGCATTAGTTTGCAGAGCAAAAAAAACACCCCCAAAAGAACATGCAACTTTCAAAAATAGAAAGAAAAACTTGGGAGATACTCTTACTTTCTTAGAGATTGAATATAATCATGATTTGCTTCCTATTATTTGTTTTTCAGAAATGTGCTTGACTCTTTTATCTGACAAAGACTGTATTGGCAGACAGTCTTTCGAAAGGTTAATTATTTTACAAAGAAATAAATCACTACTATGTTGCCTGTTACTCTTTATTTTCATCTTAAAATTATTTCCTTTAATTATCTATGTAGTTACAGGATGATCTTGATTTCTGATTTAGCTTACCAGTTAAAATATTTTTCAAATCTGCATCTTATCTGGTTAATCTTATTTGTTCTGAAAAGAATAGATTAAATCCACTTAACTGTCCACTTTATTAAATTTTTCTTGTAATTTATGTTACTCTAATAGAATCAGGACAGAAGGAAATTAAATTGCTAAAAAAATACAGAGTAGTCTGTGGCTTCCATACCCTCTCTTGTAAAGTTTGAAGTCTTTTCATGTTCTACTGGGGGGTGAAGAGGAGAGTAGTAATATAAAACTTTATGAAAAAAAAAATGTTTTCAGTGGCAGCATATGGGAAAATCATGAGATTCTCTGGTCAGTGATTTTGATTTCCTTCCAATTTTATAGAATAAATTCTATAACCACTCAAAATTTTTAATCAGAAGACTTGTTCCAAAATTTTGACATCAGTTGCTGTAGTGAAGGAATTAGGCTGTTTTATTTTCCAGTGTTTGTTCCCTGGGCAGAAATAAAATAGAGTTTGTATTGGTTATCAATATAATAAATTAATATATACAACTAATTTGGAACATCCAATCATAAAAACAATACTCTCTTTTACTCTGTAATTATTCAAAAGAGTTACCTCTTCTTTTCATTTCATTTTTCATAGTAATCCTACATAGAAAGATAAACATGGAAGGTGCATAGATTCAGGGAAATACAAAAAATTGTTCTGGGGAAGGAAATACTGGAGAAATTCTAGTACAGTAATCTGTTGTGTCTCGTCTGGAACTTAAATCAATGAAAACCTGGATTTGCACTGCCCAACAGCTGTGCGAATGGGACTACCTGCTGTCATTGTTTGGGAGTGGTAAATCTGAACCTTAAAATGATATAGTTATATGTGGGTTTCCCAGCATCCATGTTTGCTACACTGGATGAGCCCCAGGCCATGTTGTTGTGCTGCTATTAATTAATGAACATTTATTAGATGTGTACTGTGTATGAAGCTGTAGCCTAGGTATTGCAAGTGATGGGATAGGGTGAAAAGGACATATAAGACAAATGTTGGGTAATGAAGAACATGAACCATATTTAGGGCAGATGTGAAGCTTTCAAAAAAACATGAGAACAATTATTTAGTAACAAAGCAACAAATTCAAACGTACACATTAAAAGGCAAATACACTGGAATGAGGTAGACATGGTATGATTTGTTCTTTTAACTCTTTTTTAAGCCAACAGACTGAATTCTGACTTCTAAAATAAAGTTGTATATTTTCAGAAGCTCACGGCACTGAAGACTGAATTGTGTGTTTAGCTATTTGGCTGTTGTTAGCAGTGATGCATGAAGCGGAAAGAAAACAGCTTGATTTTCATAAGTTAGGCAAACTCTGGAGAGCTGGGGATGGCAGGGAGGCAATTGGTTTGCAAAATAAACTGACCGAACCGGAAGCCAAAATTAAATAGAGTGTGTGAGAGCACCCCAGGGATTGCCTTAACAATGTACTAGTTATGAACTAACTATTGTCATTATTACCACTGCTAATGAAGAAACCATAGGAGAAGGCAAGCAATGTCTCTTCCTGATTATTGTGGGCTTCTGGTTTAACTAGCTAAGGCACTCAATGATCCTTTAAAAAATGAATTTACTCAGATGTCTTTCTGCTATTAGTGAGGATACCATTAGACATGGTTTAGCTTCAGAAAGTATGAAGACATTTTAGCTAATGATGGCTGGAACTGCTGGATAAAACAACATCTTTAGAGATACATAGTTTTTTTTTTTTTTTTTTTTTACTATGTTTTGTAACTAGATAAAGTTTTTAGTTTGTAATACATTGTTTAAAAAATGGCCCAGGGAAGTTATTAAAATGCCGATTCTCATATAAGCCCATTGGATTAGTAAAGTCTTTCTTTTCTTTCTTTCTTTTAAACTGTTTTTGATTCTGGAAGTTTGGGAAAAATATTTTCCCTTTGGTGGCTTTTAGTACACAACAACGGGAGTCAAATAATATGCAGAATGGTGCCACCATAAAATAATATAGCAATAATCCAATACATTCAAAGTTTGCTTTTGGGGACAAATAAAAAGTAAGGGTTAAAAAAAGAGCAGTGAAAACGATGCTATCTGGCCTCTTCAGATTCAAAGACACAAAAAGTACTTTCATATTGTGCTTCATTTCTTATGTATTATCATTCATTCATTATTCCAGTTCTAACAAATATCTACAGCTCTGCCACATGCCCAGGCCAATTGAGTAAATGACATGTCAAATAATAGCAACAGCAACGACAGTAACAGGTAACCTTTCTTAAGCTGGAAACATTGGCCTCCAGGGTAGTGGTTAAGGATGTGACAGTGGGTACCTGACATCCCGAGCTGGGATTCCCATTCTGCCACCTATTAATTGTCTGACCTCAGGCAAGCTCGCTGTGCCTAAGGTTTTTAATTTGTAAAATGGCAATAATAACCACAACATCTACTCCATAGGTTTATTTTGATGATTAAAGATGATAACCTCCAAAAGCATTTTGAACAGTGTGAGACTCATGGTTAGAGCTTAATAAGTGTTAATTATTGCAAATCGTTTTCATTATTTATTCAATCTTTAAATATGTAATCTTTATATTTATAACTTTGTTTATGTAATCTTTATATAAAAGAGTTAGAATGAACCACGTAAACAGTATGGAATGAGATAGATTATAATTGTAATGTTGATTTTTCTACAATATGACATCTTTTTGTTTTATTTTATGAAATTTATCTATAAAACTTTATGCTCTATTACAAATAATAATTATACAATAAGAACACTAGCTATACAAGTAGTAATAGGTTTGGATGGATTATTTATGAATATAGTATGATTGTTTACATTTTATAGATAAAAATACTGAGGCACAAAGAGGTTAAGTAACTCGCCCACTATCAAACGGCTAATAAGCAATGGAGCCAGGAATTCAAACCAGGGAGCACAACCCAGAGCCACGCTGCAAAAATGCTATCTCCCAGAAGGGTGTTTTGTCTTCCTTCAATTTAAAGATCACTCAAAAAAATCATATATGAAGGCAGGTTTTGAGCAATTTGCTCAAGGTAACCTAGTCCTGAAAGCAGATAACAGTTCCAATGTTCTGTAAAGATGCTGTCCCTTTGTATCTGGAATAATTCATTAAAATGAGTCATTCTGATCTAGCAGATCTGACTTCTTATTGCTTTAGAGATTAATTCCTTAGACTTACTGTCATGATCATCAAAACGTTTATGCTAGTATTTTCTAGATTTGAAGTTTGGGAAATCAAATGCAAGTTTCCTCTCCCTCGCCCCGCCTTTATATTCACATTTTAAACTTCAGGTAACCTTCTTGATAAAATGGAATTTGGTCAAATACTCATATTCAAGCAGGTTCTTTGTATACGGAATAAGAAGTAAATTAAAAAGGAAAGGGAAAGACCTCAATTTATCTTAATCTCATGTTGAATGAGCCTGGGTTATGCTAGATGAAAAATGCATACATATACATAACAAATGGAAATTGCTCCTTGACTAGAATCTCAATTCAGGGCATTATTGCAAACTGTGAATGTAGTTGTCTGAGTTCCATTTTTCCCTCCCAGAATAATGAAACAAGTAATTATTTCCCCCTTCCTTTTCTCTTTTATTCTATTCTTTTTTCACTCTTCTTTCCTCTTCTTCCTTTCTTTACTTTCTCCTTCCTTCCTTCCCTCCCTTAATTCTTTTCCTCCTACTCTCCCTCCTTCCCTTCCTTCTCTCTCTCTCTTCCTTTCTTTCAGTAAGACATACTCAAAATGCTTACTTTAGTTAAAATGAGTACTCTTTGTTTGTGGTTGCCGCATTAGAATCAAATACAAAAGAAAAGCAGGAAGAAGCCCTGTTTATCTCTCACTTAGATGCTGTGCTAAGATTTGGCATTTTGATTTGACTGAATGAGGAATGATGCTATGTGCTGAAAATCATGTTAATATAAAAACACAGTAGAACTTGTCCCAAAAGTCATGGCAAACTTTATAGCATGTAGTCTGGAGCTTTAATGAACATATTTGTTAAATGCCATTTCTGTGAATAGACGCTATCAACAAAGAAAAGACTTTCCCCAGCTCAGATAATGCAGATATCTCTCCTTCCCTGAAAGCAGATTTCGACAACTATATCACTGAGCTCTGTACTTTTGCTAGGAAACAACTCCCATCCCTCTGCTGTCAAGGCTTTCAAACTCAGGACTGAGGAGAAAGTCAGACACGTTTACACTCTACATTTTATTCCAAGGCAGGAGCTGTAAATGTATGTATACACAGATTTGAAAATTTGCATATTGAATGCCTCCTTTCAGTTTTCATCTGTCCCTGTCATTTAGTTTGCTTTTATTCACCAATCAAGTTTGTTTCCTGGATGCCTTACTTGCATGAATGGATAGCAGAGTAAAGTGGTTTTATGAATGAAGACACAATTTACAGCAGTGTGTGTGGGTATCACCTTCCCTCTCTTGTTTCATATTCAGACTTGTCACCTTGCATGCAAGCTGTTGGAAAAGGCTCCAGAAGCCACAGTTATACCTTTTACAAATCACACCAGATTGCAAAGCTCTGGAGGGACTTTTTGGAGTTGAGCAAAAAAGTGTCTTAATAAGAATCCTGGGATACCGAAGTTGATTTGTTATTAATATAAAGAACAAAGAGATTGGGAACTGACAGGTGAAATGAAGGAAGATGGTTAAGCACAGGAAATTACATTTTATTTTGGGAGAAGATTTAATTTCATTCCAAGTATTTATTTGTGTAGGTTTCTCTCTTTTAAAAATCCATGGCTCAGCTCTTGAGCACTGAGGACAAAATTTAGTCAGAACATCTTTTTGTTGACAATGGAAACAACACTAAAGTTTGAGATTTTGCGAGTGTCCTCAGATATGTGGTTTTGAAAATGTTGCAGAACATATTCTTAATCTATTTAAATGGGTTGCTAAATTCGGAACTAACTGTGATTCCCAGACATAAACAGTTTTTCCTTGATTAGTTCATTCCCCTATTCCCTTAAGCCAGTGTGCTTCTCAATTGGGGGTGATTTTACTCCCTGGACACATTTGGCAATGTCTAGAGACAATTTTGGTTGTAACACCTGGGGGAGGGAAAGGGAAGGTTTGCTACTGGTATCTAGAAGGTAGAGGCCAGGGATGCTACTAAACATCCTACAACACATGGGACACTCCTTCACAAGGGAGAATTATCTGGCCCCAAATATAAGTTGTGCCAGGGTTGGGATTCTCTGTTTTAAGCCCTATTTTCAAGACCCTTACTCCACTTCTAATATTTCTTGCAGAAGATGATATTGCCTATTTCACAGAAGAAAATAAAGGCTTTAAGCTATGAACTTCCTCTACTTCCCTCATCCATCCTCCAACTTGTTTGTACTTAATGTCCTTCCACTTACAATCCTGACCCTTATTCCTCTAGCCCTGAAAAAGTGGAGTCTCCTCTGCCGCCCAGGGCTAATGCACTTGTGTCCTAGATCTTAACCCTTCTCATCATCTCCCTGGCATTTCTTCACCACTCATTTCTCTATCCCTCTCCTTTATCTAAAACTTTTCTTTCTCTATCAGCTACTTCCTCACAGTTTATGAATAAACAATGACTGACTCATCAGTTAAAGATAAATTCCTCCCTTAACTTTAGCTTTCTTCTTCTTCTTCTTCTTTTTTAACACATGGGAGATTTCCAAGGGTATTTTATAGTTGCTACCTCTATTTTCTTAGCCCATTGCATACTTGTCTCAGCTACTAGCCCCATGCTAAATGTTTTTAACAGTTAGTTATTGCTGTGTAACAAACCACCCCTGTGGTTTAAAACAATAAACTTGTATTATTGTTTACAAATCTGTGGAGCATCTGGGCAATTGTTCCACTCTCAGCTAGGCTCAAGCATATGTATGCAGTCAGTTGTGAGTAGGTAGGATCCCAAGAGAGTGAGTGGAAGTGTGGAGCCCTCTTGAGTTGGAACTGGCATGATGCTGATTCCAGCACAAGTCACAACACCAACCGAATTCAAAAGGTGAGAAAATAGATTCCCAATTTTGATGAATAAGGTTCAAGTCATATTGCAAAGGGCTTGGATACAGGGAAGAGCATAGAATCAGGCACATATTTTAATGCAATCTCCCAATCATATTAAAATTATTTATGACCTAATATTCAAACCCAACTATCACTTGAATCTTCATCTTCTTTGATTTTGTGGCAGCATTTGACAGTAACTACTCACTTCTTCTAGAAATTTTGCCCTCTTATCTTCCATACCACCACTGTCTTTAATTGTCTTTCTGACTTTTTGGTCATTCCTGATAATTATTGATTGTTTCTACCTTAATTGATAAAAGACTGTTTCTATCCTGTCTTTCAACCATGTCAAGCTCTTTGAAATTCCACTTTGTATGACAGATGTTTTACTTATAATTAAGTGTCCCTCCTACTTTGCTTACTTGTTGAAACCCTACTCATCATTCAAGACACTGAATAAGCATGTACTATTCTGAAGATTTTTCTCTGTCCCTCTTCTCACTAAGGTGCTTAGACTCTTCCTTTGGTATCACCAATGTACATTTTTGCACTCCTTTACAACATTTGCCACAGGGTATTGCAATTATTTTTTCTATATTTCTTTGTCCTATTAAAGAATAAATGATTTGATGATGAGGTCTGAATTTTATTTATCTCTGCATCCCCAATGATTGAGACATGGCTAGTACTCAGAAGAAATAATTGCTTAATAAATGGACTAAAATGTGAGTAAATGAGTGTGTGAAAAAATAGACCATGGACCTTTAATCCTTGTGCAATTTTTATAAAATTTTAAGGACTATGAGCCGATCTTTTTGTAATTTATTTATTTATTTTTTATATTAACTTTATTTTATTTTTTTTTAATAATTTTTTTAAAAAGATACTTAGATTACATAAATGTTACACAAAAATTATAGGGATTCCCATATGCCCCACCTCCCACACTTCCCACAACCTCCCACATAAACATCCTTCATTAGTGTGGCACATCACCTGCAATGGATATACACATCCTGGGGCTTTGCCATTAAGCATGGACCATAGTTCACATTGTAGACCACACTCTCTCCCCCACAGTTCTGCATATTATATGATGATATAAAATAGTCTATATTTGTCACTCAGGATAATTCCTAAGTCCCGAAAAAGCTCCTGTATTACAACTGTTTTCCATTTCCCTGCCTCCAGAGCATCCAGTGGCCACTGGCTCCACATTAAGGTTGTAATTTTTTCCATTGCTTGAATCACAATATGTCTATAACAGAGTACCAGTAAGTCCACTCTAGTCCGTAGTTCTTCTTCCATTCCTGAGGAGTCTGGCATAGTGATGCCCACTCTACTTCCAACTGAGAGGGGTATTATATCCCATGGATAAGATGGATGGAATTATCCTGCCTGCAGCTGCAGGCTTTCTCCATTCCCTGGGATGACCGTTGTCCATCATCATCTCCCTGCCAGTTGTCCTGGGTGAATCCATTGAGCTGTAGAGTAGGAGTTGCAGCTGCACTGAGATTCCGGGCCCAGCTGGCATATGGACAGCCCAAAGACTCTAGTCTCTGGATGTACACCTATAAACTCCAGCACCACATATAGGTTTGAATAGAAGGGACAGATGAACCATGTGCAGGGAAGACATATTTGAGACCAACTCTGTCACTCTCAGGAGCACAGACTCCAAAGTAGGGCCCACTGATAAGGCACCAAACTCTGGGGTTGTCTGCCCTGACATAGGCCCTGGGTGTCTCCAGAGCCCTCAGGAGTCCCTCTATTTGGGGTGATAGCCACTTTAGAAGCCTATGAGGTCCTACTGAGATGTGCATAAGCGTTACCTCTGGGATGACCTCCCAACTCACTTTGAAGTCTCTTAGCCATATGAACTCCTTTGTCTTTATATTTTCCTCCTTTTATATGAGGTCTTTTCCCAGTCATATTGCCAGTTGGCACTTGGTAGTAATCCCTCGGTGCCAGGGAGGCTTATCCCCAGGAGTCATGTCCCACACTGAGAGGAAGGTAATGCATTCATATGCTAAGTTTGGCTTAGAGAGAGGTCACATTTGAGCAACAAGGAGGCTCTCAGGATGCAACCCTTAGGCACCCCATAACAATAAGCTAAGTTTCAATTTCAAGAGCAAAGACTCATAAGGCTAGTCATCAATAACAAAGGCCCATCAGTGGATCATTCTTTTTTGCCAGACACTGCCCCTGCACTTGGGGGACTGTTGCTGCTCCCTTGGAGAATGTTGCAGAGCTCTCCAGGATGGGAATTCAGTATTCTGTCATTTATTGAGTGATTCTCCACCCACTGTGGCCATGCTCCATGAATGTTTGAACAATTTTATATACCTTGTATGTATGTTCAGGTGAACTTCCTCCCATGTACCTCCCATTCCTGACACCCCCCACCAACGATCCTCTCCCACTCCAATTGTAACCCTTCTGTGATCCAAAGTTTCTTTAAAGATGAAACCAATACAATAGCAAATACAATTAATAGGAAAATGAAATAGTAATAATAAGTTTAAATGTAAGTGATAAAATACATGAAAACTTAAAAAAAAAACCATTAAAAATAAAATAAAATAAAAAGATTGGGATATTTAAAAAGTGAAAAAAAAATTTTTAAAGTTTTTTTTTTGACAATTTGCCTTTTTGTAATTTATTTTTTTAGTATATTTTTTTATTTTTATTTTTAAAGATATTTAGATTACATAAATGTTACATAAAAATATAGGGGATTCCTACATGCCCCACTTCCTACTTGTATTAGTCAGCCAAAGGGGTGCTAATGTGAAGTACCAAAAATAGGTTGGTCTTAAAAAGGGTATTTATTTGAGGTAGAAGTCCACAAATGCCAGGCCATAAAGCATTAAGTTTCTTCTCTCACCACAGTCTATTGTCATGTGTTGGAGCAAGACAACTGCCGGCGTTTGCCAGGGTTCAGGCTTCTGGGGTTCCTCTCTTCCTGGGGCTGTGTTTCTCTCTGGGCTTAGCTCTTGTTTCCTCTACAAGATCAGCTGTAGACGATCAGGCGAACGGCTTGCTTCTCTTCTCCTGGGGCCTTCTTCCCAATATCAAAACTGCTTCTCAAAAGACTGCTTCAACTGTCCTTTGCCTTGCCTTTTTATATTCGATTCCGCACCCACCAAGGGGTAGGGCTCAACGCCCTAATCCTAACTTAATCATGCCCAGATTAACAGATCAGTTTACAAGCATGATTCAATTATATTTTTGGAATTCATAATTACATCAAATTCCCCAATGGTTACACTACTCTTCCCACATTTTCCCACATTAACAAAATCCTTCATTAGTGTGGTACATTTATTACAATTGATGAAAACATTTTGGAGCATTGCCACTAACCATGGATTATAGTTTACATTGTAGTTTACACCCTCTCCCACACAATTTTGTAGGTTATGGCAAGATATGTCATGGCCTGTGTCTGTCATTGTAATAACATTCAGGACAATTCCCAAGTTCCGAAAATGTCCCCATGTTACACTGTTTTTCCCTCTCACTTCCCTCAGAACCTCCAGTGGCCACTGCCTCCACATCAATGATATAATTTCTTCCATTGCTAGAATCACAATAAGTCTATAGTAGAATACCAGTAAGTCTACTTTACTCCATAGTTCATTCCCCAATCCTGAGGATTCTGAGATGGTGGTACCCACTCCACCTCTAACTGAGAGGAGGCTTTGATCCCATGGGGCAGATGGATGGTACTTTCTTGCTTACAGTTGTAGACTCTCTCGGTTCCTTGGGATGGCCGTTGTCCATCATCACCTCCTAGTTAGTTGTCCTGGATGAGTCCAATGAACTGGAGAGAAGGTGTTGCAACTCCGTTGTGGTTTCCTTACACATGGCTCTTCTGACCCTTCTATTTGACCTATAATTAGTACTAGGGTTGATAGGTGTACATCTAAGAGACTAAAATCTTTGGACTATCTATGTGCCAGCTGGGCCTGTAATTTATTTTAAACTCAGCTTTTGGGAGGCGGCTGTGGTTCAATCAGTGGGGCTCCCGTTTACCATATGGGAGGCCCCGGGTTCGGTTCCCGGGGCCTCCTGGTGAGGGCAGGCCCGCCCGCAGGGCGTGGTTGGCTGACCTGGCGAGCACAAGCAGCAGGGGGGGATAAATGAATAAATAAATAAAATCTTTAAAAATAAATCAATAAATAAATAAACTCAGCTTTTACATTTGATTCCATTTCATTGTCATTGATTATTTTAGTGTCTTTTAAATAAAATTTGACTGAGAAAAACTTTATATCGCTTAACTACCTTTTTGCATTTAATAAAATAATATGTAAAAAATATTTAAAAATTGAAAATATAAGCCAATGTTTCTTGACCTTGATTTATATTACTCTATAGGTAATTGCTTTGGGGCATCCAATAGGAAGGCAAAGTTTCCCAGTTACCACTTGTGAAGCTCTGCATAGTCCAGGACACTTATTTTGAAAAGGGCACATATTCAAGGAGAAGAAACAATTATCTGCAACTGAAACAGGTAATGTAGTTTTCTATGTGCTATAATTTTAATTTAAAGAGCATGTTTGAAAGGCTAAGAGACCCAGACAGGCCGACATTCCTTTCTTCACAGTTATAAAATCCGTCACATCTTAGAAATACTCCCCCATTGAGTGGCAATCACAATTTTTATTTTAAAGGTTCCACATGCATGGCATATTATGTAATGGACAGCACTTCAGAGTAATCTAATGAAAAGAGAACTCTTTTCCATGCTAATAAACTTCAGATTCTGCTTGTTTCAAGAAAATGAATTCAGGCTTTGAACTGCTGAGGTCCACATAAATTCAGGTTATCCATACAGCCGTGCGGAAAATTTTCAATAAGAGTTCTTTATTAATAGCAAGAATGAGTGAGTGAGTCAGCTCGTTTAATGATCTGGCCCATAATTTGAATCCATTGAAAGTTGCCTGTTAACACCTCTGGGAGCTGAGATCAAGCATGACCTTGACTTGTGATAGCTTGAATTAAATCCTTGTATGATAGTTTCCACATTAGGTTTGTTTTCATCATTTGGTATGTAAGTAGACTCCTGGAACATCCTTAAAATTATTACAAACATGAAAATTGTAAGGAAGTGGGAGGAGATTTAATGCTTACTTGTAAAATTTATTTTGATACAATAGAATGGGTAGTTCTCCTCTATAAAATTACTGGTAGAGATCTAGTAAAAGTGATAAAGTTCATGCAGGCAGGTTTGTAAGGTCTTTGTAGTACATTTTGAATATGCCATTGATGCTCCTATGTTTTAATATATCTATGATATGATTCTATTAAAGGGAAAAAAAAATAGTCTCCTTACCTTTGGGTGACTTACATCTTAATCTCTTTCGGCAATTTGTGAAAGTTTCCAGGGTTAAAATCCTTACCACATTTTAGCAATAATATATTATAATTTGGTCATGTCTAAACTCTCATATATGATAGCTTTGTTTCAAGACTGTATTTGTCAGGGTTTCTCTATAGAAACAGGACTTAAAGGATATATGAATGTAAATATTAAGAGATTCGTCATAGGAATTGACTCATATAACTATGGACATTGGCAAGTTCAAATTCTGTAGGGCAGGTTGCAAGTTGGAAACTCAATGAAGGGGATGCTGAATTCCCCAGAAGAAGCTGCAAGCTGGGAACTCTGATGATGTTGAAATCTCCCGGAGAAACTGGTTGTCTGAGTAAGGATAGAGATTCTTCATTCTGACTGCTGAAATGATCTATTCTCCCTTTTTTCAGCCTCCAACTGAATGGACAAGGAGACTTTAGGCCAGTGCTGCTTAACCAAGCAACTGGACACCATAACCTAGCCAACGTGACATATTAAATTGACCATCAAACAGACTCATGTATCTTAACTGTCTTATTGCAATTAAAAATAAAATTAATTATATTTTTCTTAATGAATAGTACAGGATTTTCAGGTGTAGTGACATTTGTGCCTTTTTTTTCCCCTGCTCCTAACCCAACATTTTACTCTAAAGAAGTGGTATAAAATAATTCTACTAAAACAAAGCTTTTGAAATTTGCAACACCAAAGGCACTAGCTTTACACTGCAAAGATAATTTAAAAAATGATATCTAAAAAAAAATTTGAGAAATTGAGGCATTTTTTTTTCTTTTGCTTTGTGCATTTAATATTTTTTTTTTGCTTATTTGAACTATTTAGATTTTTCTGAACCTATGCATATGAATTTCTTCTTTGATAATGGCTTGGAGACAACGATAATGTACAGTATTAGAATGCAACGTACTTATGAAATTATTTTACATGAAATTGCCCCATACTCAGAATTTAACAAGTATGTCATTTAAAATATGCTAAAAACGGCAGCTTTACATTTTTAATGCAGGAAAATTCAAACTAAAACCACATTAAGATACCACTTCACACCCACAAGGATGGCGATTACCAAAAAAACAAAAAATAACAAGTATTGCAGAGGATGCAGAGAAATTGGAAATACAGTAAGTATACTGTTGGTGGGAAAGTAAGATGGTGCAGCCACTGTGAAAAGCGATATAGCAGTTTAAGCAAAGAGTTACCATATGACATGGCAATCCCACTTCTAGGTATATACCATAAGAGTGTGAAAACAGGGTTGCAAACAGATACTTGTACACTACTGTTTATAGCAGCATTATTTGCAAGAGCCAAAAACTGGAAGCAACCTGTGTTCATAATCAAATGAATCATATAAACAAAATGTGGTACATACACACAATGGAATATTATTCGGCCCTAAGAAAAAATGAAGTTATGAGACATGCTGTATGTAGTATGGAAGAACTTTCAAAATGTGATGCTTAGCAAAATAAACAAGACACATAGGACAAAAATTGTTTGATATCACTTATAAGAGATGACTAGAAATAGCAAATTTGTAGAGGTAGAAAGCATACTAGAGGTTACTGGTTGAGGGGAGTGTTTGTAAAACAAAAATATAAAAAAAATTCGGAGTGGATGTAGCTAAAGTAGTTGAAGCACCTGCTTGCCATGTGTGAGGTCCTAGGTTCGATCCCTGGTACCTCCTAAAAATATAGCAAAAATTTAAAAAGCACTAAGCTACTCATTAATTTTCCTGCTCACCTTCACATTTCTTTGGTACCACTTTCCGATGTGTTTTCCAATTCAGTCCTCACAATAACCTTATAAAGGCAGCAGGACCTAGAACATTATACCCATTTCACAGATGAATGGACTGAGACTCAGAAGGAGAAAGAATTACCCTGAAATCGCCCATGCCCCAAGCATTGTGATTAATCCAGCTCTGATTACAATTTGGTAACAGGAAAATTAGTATAGCATAAAGACTGCTAAAATTGATTAGCTTTAGGTTCAAATCCCAGCCAAAAAAAATTTACAGCTTTAGGCAAACTTAAAAACTAGGAATGGTTAATATTATAAACAGATTATTGCAATTCGTTGTGCCATGTACTAGTTCTTTTATCCTTTGCATTTTCACTGATATTTTCAGTTGCTCTAAACAGCAGAAGTGATTTAATTTTTTGAAGTGTTTTTAGTTTCTTGTATTAATAGCTACATCACATTCAAATGGCATAAATTTGGGAACATGTGCAGTTTAGATTGATTTAATTTCTTTTGCCATTTTAAAATTGAAGATGTCTTCACATCTTCTAAATTAATATTTCCAACCCATTGGGGGCACTGTGAAGCATCTATACTTTAAATACCCTCCAGAGCTTGTGAGTTCAGGACATTGAATTTATATAGTTTCTCTAGTTATGAATTAGTAAACAGCAAAATGAGTTACTTGGAAGTAACAGGACTTGACTGGCAAACCCATATACTCCATGATCTTCCCAACAATTTTCAGTCAACTAGAGCCAATACTACAATTATTTTAAGAGTATGAAGGGAAAAATGACTATATGAAGTCAAATAAAAATCAAATAAGAATAATTCTTGTATTTATGTCTGTTGCTGCCATGTGAAAATCACAAAGGGAATTCCCTTTGAGGGTAACACATAGCCCATGGAAGAAAGTCTGGTTGGCAGTGAGGCTCCAAGTGATCACGTAAACAGATATTTTAGATAATTATCCAATTTTCCCTTTTTAATGCATTGACAAGAATGGATTAGAACTGATCCTTTTTCCAGGTTAACAATAGACTCTAGTAAGTATGATTTTACTTGAATTTGGACTCTGTGACTGAATCTACTGAAATATTTGGTCAATTTAATTTTCTCTGGTTCATTAAGGCAATCTTTTATGCAACATGATAGTTCCTTAGGTCCCATAAATATTGATTCTTGCAGATATGAGATGTTTCAATCATATTTAACCATCATGTGGCTATAGGGACAAAATAGTAGTAAACTGGAAATTTCAGTTTTCACACTTGAATAATATGTCCTTTATGAAATGAATATTGAACATAGCTACTCATTACATTTTTCAAAATATAATAAATAAGAGGACTCTAAATCTGCCTTGTAAGCTCTATGGTATTATGAAGCATATAAATCTTTTACAAAAGATTTGTATCAAGATGTTGTTGATCTTTTTTTATTCTAATACTGATAAAACCTATTAAGCCTCTGATGTGGCTTTCAATAGGTGATGGGATAGAGTACTTTCTCAGTGATTACATTACCAGTTTAATAATCAGCTCATGACTTGTGCTGGTGGTCAACTGCAATATTTCTAATCTGTTCCAGGACCAGTCAATTTCAAATAAAATTTCCAAATTGGAATCCATTAATCTCTTTGGCCTGACTTCACCAAAAAGTATTTATGGACCAGGTTAATTGGAGCCACCACATCCATGACTGCTAGCCGGTCATTCTGAATGATGTAGATAGCATTAGCTCATGCTAAAGCATAGCAAGCTTATTCCAGAGCCAATGCCACACTCACTTTCTGTACCTGCGCAGTGACTGAAGGAGTTAAGTCCTTTAGGAATAGAATGAATCATGCCTCACTACTATTTACAGAAGAGAAGGAAGAATAAATGGATGTAGAAGTTGACCATTATAAGTCAATAAATCCAGGGTACCTTGAAATGATGCTGTTCATCTGCCTTTAGATCAGCATGGTTTAGAGCCTCTCTCTTTTTAAGAGCAGGGTGTGTCCACAGTTTTCAATGGTGGGCCTCATGGTTAGAAATTCATGGTGTATAGGCTGTATTGATTTTTACTGAAAACTGGTGTTTTGAGACGCTCCATTTTTGGTGTATAACTAACTACCAAAGCTGACTCCAGTGTGACTCAAATGATTACAAAACATTTATTCTTCTCTTTTGTTCCCTTATCAGGAGTCTTTCATAATGCTTCATGTTTCATAGTGTAATATTAGTGAAATTAATATTAAATCATTCAGCATTTTATAATTAATTTTTTTTCAGTTTCAATTATAATTCACAGTCTACTAGCTTGGCACCTGCTGGCAGGCAATTGTACAAAGTTAGCAAAGGATGGGAAGTTTCTCCTAGCCTATTGCTCCATGTGCTTTATCTAATGAGGTTTGTTTTCCCTTTCTCCTTTATTCCTGCCTCCTAAATCACAGGTGGCTTGGTCTTGAATCTGCTTTACTTCAATGTATGGACTGTCCAGTTCTGTTCTCTACTCATCTGCTTTTTTTTTTTTTTTTTTTTGCCTCAATCGCATATCTTTTCATTATCTTGTTTCTGAAACTTCTAATCACCATTTCCATCCTGGGGCAGATGAAGACATTGTGCTGATTCTGATCTTCATACCTGGTTCCCTGAGCCTCCCATTCATTCTTGCATCCACTTGACAAATATGCATGATTGTCTTTTATTATTATGGACTCTTTAGAATCCACAATTGTATTCCAAAGTTAGCCTTTGTGAGATATCACAAGATATAAATAGAGATGTATCAACAATCCTATCTGATTGCGGCTAATTTTTTATTTATGCTTATTTAACCACAGCCCTTTTCAATATCCTCACATAGTCAAAAACAAATTTAAAACTACCAACTAATAAACACTCCAGGATCTAATTTCACTGGCTCATTTGTCCTTGAATGTTCTTTTGTAGCAACAATAATGGCTAACACTTTTATTGCATTTACTATGTGCTAGGGACTATACTAAGTGCTTCGTTTTAATCTTCATAACAACCCCATGAAGGAGGGACTATTACTACTATAGATTTTCAGATAAGAGAAAAAGAAAAGAAAAGAAAAACAAGGGTGGGGCACAGAAAATTTAAGAAACTTTCCAACCTTAAGTAACTGGAAAGTGGTGAAACTGCAGTTTAAACTCAATTTGGGCTTTAGGGACTTTGTTTAAGATACTAAACTCTACTGCATCTTGCATGAGAGTGAGGGAAGGTCTTCCCAGTTCTTATGTCAGAAGAGTTATGGCATATTCTTGAATCTTGAGTTTGAGGACACAGCCTTAGCAGGATTACATCTTGTCCAGTGCTCCATGTCTTATATCTGGCATATAAGAATTGATTAATAAAGTTAAATAAATGAATGGACAATGAAGACTGCAGTTAATATATAGAGATCATGGTTTACAATTTGCTGGAAAATGTAATTTTTAATAATTGAATAATGTAAAGTCCATAAAGTATTTGAGGAATTTTGTTCTATTTTTTCTTTCTATCCTAAATCTCTGATTGGGAGATTTCTTTTACTCGGTGTGACATGGAAGCTTACTGTCCATGTCTTTTTAGTGATTGTGCCCACTTGATATTTTATTGATGCCTCAAAACCCATCATGGCCCGGGTTGAGTTCCTCATCGCTCCTTGCCCTTCCTCCATACAGCTTCTCTTCTGGCCTGTATCTCAGAGACTGGGGCCATCACCATCCATCTTGTAGTCTAGACCTGAAACCAGGGCTTCTTCCTTCAGTTTCCCATTTTTCCCAACCCCCCCTCTGTGGTAGATTGAGTTACATGCTCCAGCAAAAACATGTTCTTCATCTTGTCCCCTTTTCTGTGGTGTGAACCCACTGTAAATAGGACCCTTGAAGATGTTATTTTCAGTTAGCTGTTGAAGATGTTATTTTTAGTTAACATGTGGCTCAACTGTATGAATGTGAGTCTTAGTCCATATTACTGGAGGCCTTATGAAGGGAAGAAACCAGAAGCCAGAAGGGAGAAGGCCACAAAGAAGAAACTGGAAGTCAGCACTAACTGGAAGAGCAGACACAGGGAGAGAGAGATCGTCAAGTGAGAGAAGGTAGAGATGCAGGCCAAAGAATCCCAAGGATTGGAAAGGCCAGTGCCAGAATGCTACAGACTTTTGGGAGAGAGCATTGCCTTGCCCATGCCCTGATTTGGGACTTCTAGCCTATGAAACTGTGAGCCAATAAATTCCTGTTATTTAAGCTCATAGTGCAGTATTTGTCATAGCAGCATGACCCCCTCTTCAAGTTCTTTACCACAATATAACTTTTCTATGTTCTTATAGCTCTCAACTCCCGTTACTTCTTCTAATCCCCACAATCTCTTACTTAGTTCATCTTTTTATCCTTTGCAGTAGACTATTTCCCAACCCTTCTGTCTGTGGTCTTGGTCTCCTCTCTTTAGCATGCCATATAACATGCTTTATCATCTGGCCCTTTCCTTTACAAATCAACTCCTAATACTTGACAACTTCTGTTCCCTGTAACAAAGCCCTTGCAGTTCTTCAGATGACCAATGTGCTAAATTTTACCCTAGGGCTTCTGTATATACTTTTCACTCTGTACAGCATGCTGATCACATTACTCATGCTTTCTTCTCTTAACTAATTCCTATTCACACTTTCATTCTCAATGTTTTCCCACATGGCATTGATACTCAAGAAATGCATATTAAATGGATCATAGAATAAATGGACATGATCTGCTTAGAGAAGTATTTGAAGACTGGTTTAAAGATGCAGGAACATGTGTGTTAGGGAATATGGGTGGTAATTCCAAATATCCTAAGGTTAAATTGTACAAAAACTTAATACCAGTTTCAAAAGTATATTCTCAACAAATGAAGATAGTAATTCTAATAATGATTATAATACTGTCTGCTTTCTAATTTTCAGTTATTCTTAAAAACTCAGGTGCAGAATAACAAGCAAGGGCAGGTTAAATTTGGAGCAGATTTTCCCAAATTAGGACACCTTCTTTTTTTGCAGTGCTTTATGTAGATATGAAAATTGTTGTAAAAGCTAGCAGTCCTGACCCCAAAAGTCTTTTGCCTTAAAATTTTAACTCTGATCTTGCTTTGAAAAAAACTTTGCTCCATTCCTTTCCCCTTCCTGCCACTGACATTCTGCTTGTATGAGAGCAGGCAAAAATATACAGCAAGGAATAACATTGGATAAAAATAAAAATAGTAAATTAAGGGATCAGTATAAAGTCTTTGGGGTGCATTTGTTTTTATTTTGGTATGTGACACTTTTAGATGGCAAGGTCTTGTGGTCAGTGAGCAAACTGACCTGTAGATGGAAGAAAGAGTACTCATCTCGCAGGCTTTCTCTACTTTTAATTCAAAATGCTATGTCATAAATGAACAATTTCATAGCTAAGGAGACTGGACAGACTGAGGGCTAAGAGGATGGTATTGGTGACACTTTTATGTAACTTCTCTCAAAGCATTATTTTCCTTTCTTTATGTGCAACTTGCAACAGAGACTGGTCAAAGGATGAAAAGGGTGTTACAAGCTTAGAAGCAGGCAAGCAATACATGGGAGAAGTAATGGGAAAGCAAGAGAAAAAGTCCCCGAATTTGAAGGAAGAAGCTAGCCACATGCCCTCAGTTATAAGTAACAGAACTTTTGTTAGAGTGCCCACACCAGGAAGTACCTCAAGTTTGTCTCATTTTCTTCCTTGCCCCCTTCCACTCCACCAAGACATCCAAAGATGATGGCTGCCATAGTTTTCTTCATTGCACCTTGATGCTTGGTTATCTCCTCCTTTCCCACTTGTATCCTTAGTGTTTGCCAAGGTGGTAAGTTGCTTGCCTGGCTAATATGCTAATGCAAAGACCAGGAACTCTTCTATCTCAATACCAGTCCTTTCCTCTCCTTCTCCTTCCTCACCACCCCGTAGGGATAAATATTCTCTTTGCCATTCCCTATGCTGTATAAGGCTGAGGATTAACACTGAAGTGTAAATTTCATTCCAGAAAGAAAAAAAGAGTATGATTGGCCCATGGCATATCACTGAGGTGATGGATGGGGTTTTAGTTTAGCATAAGCCTCCCTAAAAGGAGCCAACCATGTATTGTCTGCCAAAAAACACAGATAAAAGCTAATGCAATGCACAACATTTCCCTCAGTATTCTCATTAAAGAGTTTGCCTACAAACAAAGCTAATGACAGTTATTTATACAGATTAAATTATGTTTATCAAATTATTCAAATAAATTAATAAAAATTACACTGTGGTGAAAATTTCTAAGCAGCCAAAGAAAG
Source organism: Tolypeutes matacus (assembly GCA_026826555.1). Lineage (NCBI taxonomy): Eukaryota > Metazoa > Chordata > Mammalia > Cingulata > Chlamyphoridae > Tolypeutes > Tolypeutes matacus. Next base: position 1,355,901 of record JAKSZT010010858.1, read on the forward strand.
AAAATGCAAGCTTTACCAATTGCCAGTCCTGCTGAGTTTCTCTGTGGTGCTGCTAACAATTTAGGAGTTCCTCACAGACAGCAGCAGTCTCCTAATTAAATAGTACCTTATATTAACCATACTGAGTATAAAGCATTCCCATTTTCAGAGCCTTTTCATGTACATTTCCCCAGCAGTAACTGTGATGGGTACAATAAGTCCTCATTTTATAGAGGTAGAAAGTGGGACTCTGAGTGGTTTAGTACTAAGGAGAAGAAGTCTGAGCTAGAAAGTAGAGCTTAAGATAATCGGTTTATTACTCTCTTATCTAGCTAAATCACATAGATGCTAATTTTCTAAGCGTCCATATGACATGAGACACAAGCCAGTGTCTGTTATGCCATACAATCATGGTTCATTTATGCTTTCATTCTTTGGTGCAAAAAATAAAAACCATTTATACAGTCCCTGCTTTGTGCCAAGATGTGTGCTAGGTGCCAGAGACATAAAAATGAGTAAGTATTCAAGTTGCTCACACTTTGATAGGAAATGGTTGACCTAAGAAGAAAATTATAATGTAATTTGATAAATGTTATAATAAAAATGTTAAACAGAGAGCTTTGGAGGTACTAAGGAATTCATTTAGCTTGGGGGAACTCAAGAATCACTTCACAAGGAGCTAACATGGATGACCTTTTTAAGTGATTGTGAGGCTTGGAACCTATCCACCCAGATTCATTCAAGGAGGATGCAACGAGGACACTCACCTAAGCAGGCAGCTGCAGGGCTTGGACCTCCAGGGATTGTCCAGAATTATGCTGGGTAAGCCTTCAGACTATTGCTGTGTGCCAGGTATTATGGAGGACATCAACAATGTGCTTCTGCCTACACAGACCCCCCCAGGGCACTTGACTGTTTGGCCAAGATTATTGAGCCCTGACCCAGAACTGAACTACCAGAATAGAATTTCTGGGTACAAGACTGTGGAAGAAGCCTATTTAATAAGCACCCCAGGTGATTCTGATACATACTAACTTAGAATACCAATGGATGTAGGGGGAAAAGGCAGACTTTGCACTGTATTTCAGTCATGGATGAATTCTGATGGCATATTTTCTATGCACTCTTTTATATGTTCCTTCATACTCCATTTTCTCATTGCAGCAATGAAATCAGTAGCTCTACTTGCCAAAGCATCCAATGTGTTAATACTCTCCTCTGTTAGTAAAGTGACTTTTCCTTTTCCTCTTGGTTTGTAAACCGAGAATCATGTGATTTGTCAAGCTGCTGTAGCACCATTCTACTTTGACGGAAGAGATCTTACAGTTGGTTAATAAAAAATAAGGCTGTATAGCAAAAATTCTAGCAAATAGTCCTTCCCTTCCACTCTTTCATAATCTCTCCCTGAATCTCAACCATTTCACATGCATCAATTAATGATGATATTAAATTTCTTCCCAAAATAATGAACATTTAATTAAGATTAACCCTAAGTTAAACCATGGAGTTTAGTTAATAATACAATTATAAAAAATATGCTATCATCAATTGTAACAAATGTTCCACACCAATGCAAGGTGTTGGTGGTGGAGTGGTATATGGGAATCCTGTATTTTATGCATGATTGTTCTGTAAATCCACAACTTCTTTAATAAAGAAAAAAACAAAACATACGACGTGTATCTGAGTTTTTGTTTGTACGCATATTAGGTATACATTACTGCAATGCATATATCACAAAAAACATACGTTGATGATCTTATCTGTGGTTCAGACATCTTAGCATGGCTTAGCTGGGTTATCTACTTCTGGGTCTCTCACAAGACTGTAACCAAGGTGTTGGCCAGGACTGGGCTCTCATATGAAGGTGAGAGGTTAGAAGGAAGTCACTAGTCTCATTTCACACTCGAAGTGGAAGGGTGTGTGTGTGATTATACAGAACATGAATATCAGGAGGGAGGGATTATTGAGGGACAACTTAGAAGTCAACTGCCATTGGTTGTGTGCATGCATGCACATGTGTGTGCATGCATAAATCAAAGAAGGGACTGAGTTCCACATTTAGGATGACACAATTCAGCAGGAACAGACTGTTGGATCCATGAAAACATATATTTCAAGGAATCTAAAGAAAATTTAGGACATCCTTTTCACAGGGTGTGGAAGGAGATCTGAACCCATATTATTTGGATCTCAAGGGGCACTCAGAACTTATATGCTCAACATACTTCAATAATTGGATTATCCAGAGGCCTTGTTATAAGTATTCACTTTGCTTTACCTAACAACAGTTTGGAAATAGAATACATTCAGAAGTATTAAATGTTGCAAAAAGAAATAAGAGATTTATATATTGATGGAGAATAGAGGGAGTTTCAAAAGTCTTTGCACCATCAAGTCAATGCTGCTTCAGTGACTCAAAGGTCTCCAGTTATTTTATAGTTAATTTTGGCTTAAGGTCTAATCTAGTAACTCAGGGAAAGTTCTCTAATGATCCGGCACTAACTCTGTAACTTGTACATCTTCAGATTATATTAAAGAAAACTTTTAAATAAAAAACAGCTGCATTTTAATAAACTGATCATTAGCTAAGGAAAACATATGTCCCTTTAATTTAGAATAGACTGGTCCCTTTAGTTCAGAGTCAATCAAATATCTCAAGTATTTATCTTTGTGTCAGGCATTGTGTTAGGCACTTTCACAGGTGCCATCTTCTAGAATTGTCAAAGGACCCTGGTAACAAGTTAATTATGAAGGCTGAGGATAGAAGAGAAGTCCAATAAAATTTTTCTAGTGTGAGAGACTGGGTTAATTTGAGGTAATTATTTGAAATCATGGGGTGGCAACAAGTTTAACCATGGATGCAAAGGAGATGACAAGTTCTGTTTTTAATATGTAATCTGACAATATAAACCATGGCATCCTGTCAGAGGTTAGAAAGAAGAGTATGGGGATTTGGCGAGAGAAGCAGGTCTACCTACATGAACATAAGTAGGTGGGAACCTACATGAGCATAAGCAGGGAACATAAGATGAGATGACTGCTGTCCATCTTTGAAATATCAGTGTTCTACTAAGTTGATCTTCCCCTTAACTTTTTTTGTGATAAAATGTAAGAATGTAATTGGTGAAAATAAATGCCTTTCTTTTGATTGATGAATGAGTGCACTGGTAGTGGTTGGGGTACTGAAAGCAGTGACACCTTCCAATAAGAGCAGGTGGGAATTAGTGGTGTCTCCTTCCAGGGTACTTTCTTTGCCTTAGGAAGTGCAGGAGAGCTGCCTAGCTGCCTATGTTAGTAGAGAGAGTTACTGAAACCTCAACCGAATGTTAGCCTTTCCTACTATCCAAAAGTGAAGTTAGACATATTTTCCCAAGTGTTAGGTGCCCCCATCCCCTGCTTGTTCTCATTAAGCTCTAGGAAGGAATAGTTGACTTTCCCAAAATTTAGATGATGTGGATGCTGTGGACTTGTGCTGCTCACATCTCCTTCCAAGAGGATCTGCTCTGGGGAGCATGGACAACAGAATGCCTTGGGACAGAGATCACCCTTCCTCCAGATTGCTCCAGGAAAACGGCTGAGCATGGCAGATAAACTAGAGTTGGACCATTTCTCCCAGTGCCAGGCTCCTCTGATGGGCAGAGGCACCCCATTGGCCAGGCTGAGACTTTTTTAGTACTGTGCTATGGTCTGTGGCTCTTTCTACCCAATCCTCCCTTCTGTATCTCTTCTCACAGATGTCAGACCTGCATTTCCTCTTCCCACCTTGTTTTCTTGTTTCCACCCTCTTTATCCTGCATGGGTGGTTCACCCACTAAATTTGCACATTAAAACCCATTTTGGTGTCATTGTCTCAAGGACCTGAAGTGGCCCAGGTGGTAAGTACCTAATCATCCGCAGTGAACACTGTACCTTACACAATATGATAAGCACGTGCAATCTCTGAAATCAGTTTTTAGAGGTTGGGATGGTAAAGAAGATGGGGATAGCTCTGATAGACTTAGATTCCTCAATCTGATCTAAGCCGAGTTATATTGTAGGTGCTGTATTTTATTTAAGATATCACAGAAGTCTATTCCCACACCTTGGGAGGACCCTTTCCATCAAAATTGGATTTCTAAGTTTGGAATGCGTTTCAGTTTATAGGTCTAGTAAGCCACCCAGAATACCACGTTTGCATCTTATGTCAAATGGATGAGGTGTGTCTCTATACTATTACAAACAACTCAGTGGAGTGAACTCCTCTGTTTCCTGTGTTTTTAGATATATGTAGATGTGTGCAGTGGGAGGTCATCAGTGATTTGAAGCAAAACCTAAATTATGAAAAGGTTGTTCATCCATTAGCTTGAGCAACAATCTGGAATTTATAAGTCTCTGATAAAATGCTAATAACCTGGAGACTATAGGGCTTGTGCACTTGTGAAAAATTACAGGGAGATTCTGCTCGCCTTTATGACAGGTTTGGCATCCCCTCTGAACCTCACTAACTCCCCAGCACTCAGCACGGTACCTCACATGTGGCAGATGCTCTGTAAATATTTGTTGGGGAAAAAAATGAAGGACATTATGTTCAGGATAGTTATAACTGTGCGTAAATGTGACTATATTTAAGCACTTTTACCATATTAGCACATTGAATAATGGAAATAATCACAATTAGTCACAATAATGTGTGTTCTATAATAAGTGTTTTATTTTATTTTATTTTATTTTATTTTATTTTATTTTATTTTATTTTTTTTATTATGGGTAAAAATCAAAATTCTCACAATACATACAAACATTTGTAAAATGATATATAAATATATATGCATATATGTGTATTTGCTTACAAAAATGTTATTTTTATATATATATATATATACATATATTTTAAGAGGTGCTTAGATTACCTAAAATATTACACGGAACCCACTGGGATTCCCATGTTGCCCACCTCCCACACCTCCCACCACATCCCACACAAACATCTCCCACAGTGTGGCCCACCAACCTCAATGAACTTACACATCCTGGAGCCTTGCCACCAACCATAGACCACAGTTCACACTGTAGACCACACTCTCTCCCACTCAGTTCTGAGTGGTGTGTGCTGATTTAAAATGGCCTACATCCATTGCCACAACAGTACTCAGGACAACCTCCAACTCCCAAAGAAACCCCTGTATTTCAACTGCTCATCCCCTCCCTACCCAAAAAACTGTCAAGTGGCCACTGGCTCCACCTCATTGTTATAATTTCTTGCATTGCAAGAATCACCATATGTGAGCAAGAGAATACCATCAAGTCCACTCTAGTCCATAGTTCTTCCCCCAATCCAGAGGCGACTGGATTGAATAAGTGTTTTTTTGATTAATTATTTCTTACATGATTGGTAAATAAGGGAGTAATGTTGGTATAGTATAGAAGTGATATCGATTAATAAATGATATTTCATAGAGTGAAAATTTGTGAAAATTTGTTTTTTAAGTGTACAGGGGGAGCTCCCTCACATTTCAGGAAAAATCTTAGCAGTGTATAATGTCCTTATGTAAAGATCCGAAACTCCACAAAAGTGCCTTCTTTTAGCGCAAGTTTTGCCTGTAGTCTCTACGTTAAGTTATCGTGAAACTGCAAGCTCATGTGAAGGAGCTGTGCCAACATTTCTTCCCTCATTAAAACAATGCATTGACGAAACAGGCTCAGCCTGCATTAGATTTTTAATTTTAATGAAAATGTCTCTATTAGGAGCAAATGTTCTCCAGGAAGTACATCTCAAAGGAAAATGTATAAGCCTCAGTGTTTAAGTTGCAAAGAGTTATTTGATTGTGATACTAGCTGCCAATGCCAATCATATTTGACTCTTTTTTTAGGGTTGATATATTGTTTTTGGTATTTCTTGAGGTAAGAATTTCCACAGGTTTTTAGTGGTCTGCTTCCAGCACTGTTTTCCCCAGACCCAATGTTATTTTCACTGTATGAATTTACAGAAAGCAATTTGTTTTTCAGGAATGCATATATAGTATTTTAAGAGGAATCTCTTGTATTTAACAGAAAAGCAGTATCAAAAATCAAATTACTTGGATTTAAACTTAAGCTTTGCCACTTCCAAGCCAAGTATACTCGAGCATAAAATTGTGACTTGGTATCTGCACGGTAAAATGGGGATCATAGTATCTACTTCTTGGGATGTTTTGTAGTTGCATGAGTTGATGTAATGAAGAGCTTAGAAGAGTGCCAAGTACATAGTAGGTATATCAACAGATGCTAATCATTATTGTGAAATGGAGCAGTTTATCCCCATCTCAGAGGGCGTTTATTCTGATATGTGGAGACAGAACATAATTTCATAACTGGGCCCTCAATACAGAAATTCCCTTAAGGCTTGACTCATAGTTCTTTATAGGAATTTTAGGAGCTAGTCCTCTTTTGAATTTGTATTCACTAGTGCCACAACCTGTTTTTTAAATTTCCTCTGGCTGGAGTCACTAGACTGTGACTTAAATTAAATTATAACTTTAAAAGTGGATTTCCTCCAGTTACTTGAGCTCTATAGAGTAGAGCCATCACATACTCACCGTTCTTATTTGACATTTTCTCTTTACTTGTCGATAAATTGTGACATGTTATGCCATTTCCCTTATATTTGGGTTGATACAGTGTAATAAAAACAAGATGTAATATCAATAACATGATCTATCATAAATACAGCTAAAATTGCAAAACACATGTCCAAAATTAAGTGATCCAGAATTAAGGTTCCCCCTTCTCCCCCCCAGGTAAAGGCTGATGAAACCAAAGATTAACACAAGACAAAAGGCTTTCAGTACCTCTAGCTGCGTTTGTATTGCTGGGAACCTGTGGGAATATTTTGGCTGAGTGCTGTCCTTGGAGTTTGCTTTACAAGTAGGATCTCTGGGTTGACTGTATCCTTTCCTTAATGCTTGGATTTCCATAGTAGCCATTCATCTTCTGGGGTGAAAAAGAGCTCTCTTCCAGTGGAATATTTTTAAATGACTTGAGAAACAGTGAACCAACTCTACTATCACTGGATTAAGTTTGATAATCAAGCTGAGTGACAGGTTAGATAAGAAAGTTTCAAAGTTCCTTAGATTCTATGAAATGCTCATTAGTAATAACAGAAGTTATCAACACATGAGAATAAATTTTTGTACCCATTTTATTTTCCTTGATTTATGATAGAAAAGAAATATTATGAGGAAAAACAGGCACCTTGGCAGAAAATGTACTATATGGGGACTCAAAGCGATCTGTTTTCAAATTCTCCACAGGACTAGGGGTGGCTTCTCTAATATGAACATAACCATGATAAGGGAAAGAATAGATTACACGCTAAACACCTCCAGCTCTGAGACTGACAAGTACTATCTTGTTTGATCCTAAAAACAACAACAAAAAATACATACAATAAAACCTGTGAATTTGGTGTTATTGTTCTTATTTTGCAGCTAAGGAATCAGACTTAGGGAAATTGAGTAATGAATAAGATCACTCAAAGTTTGTTTTCTTCCTACTACATGGGGACTTGATTTAGGATCTTCCTATTCCTGTTGCCCTTACCCCCAATGAAGTTACTCCTAGCCTCAGACCACTTAAGCTTCACTCACTTCCACCAACCCCTGTCAATTCTCATATCCTTATACTGTGTATGTTAGAATTTTAAGGAAGTGTGCAAGCATCAAAATGCCACCAGAACAGTTCAGCTGGTTGCCTAGAGGAGACCTTAGGGTGCTTCTGCCTTGATGAATTATCACTGTTCTCCTTAATCGGACTTTTAGCCTTGTAAGTTCAGAACCCTGGTTTTCAGGCACAATGAGAATGGCTTTCTCATGCTGGATTCACGTTAATCAGATTCATAGATATTGGCGAATAAAAGCAGAATATCAACTGATTTAATTTACAATAAGAAATAAACTGGCCAAGATCCTGGACACTCACATCTTGTGGCCAGTACCTTCTATCTTGTGGACATGCATTTTCAGAAGCCATATGATAATCAGAAAATTGCTGGTGGAACACAAAGAATCCATAACTTTATGAATGTTGGTGGTGTCTGTTAAATTAACATGGATCCATCTCCAAAATAGTCACATGATATACAGATGAAGCAAGTCAATTTCTTGAGTATTAAAGAATTTGCGTGAGGAATGACAATGCCGTTTTTTCTTCTTCTAGTTCTTCTTCTTTTTTAAACTTTGTCTCATATAAGCTTAAGTTCCTGACAATTTACAATCTTCCAGTTGACTCATTGTGCAAGTCTTGTTCACTTCACTTATGTATTTCAATCTATTCTGTATTGATTATTTATGAAAAATTTCAGGTGACAATTTTGTTTTTCTTATTTGGAAATGAAGCTTCTTTGGGATTGTTAGCAGACAGAGAATGCTTCTCTGAAATCTCTACATATACCTCAAAACTAGATGCTAATACCTCCCCCCGCCCCCAGCGTGGGACATGACTCCCAGGGATGAAACTCCCAGGCACCAAGGGATTATTACCAAGCACCAACTAGCAATGAAACTGGAAAAAGACCTTGGCCAAAAGGGGGAAAAGATAAAGACAAATGAGTATATACAGCTAAGAGACTTCAAAGTGAGCCGGGAGGTCATTCCAGAGGTTACACTTATGCACGTCTCAGCAAGATCTCATTGACTGCCAAGGTAAATATTGCTTCAACTAGCAGGGCTGCTGAGGGCTCTGGAGACATCCAGACACTAAAGGCAGGGCAGATTGCTCAGGAGTTTGGTGCCCTGCCAGTAGGCCCTACTTTGGACTTTATGCTTCCCCGTGTGACAGAGTCAGACTCAGTTGTGGTTTCCCTACACATGGCTCTTCTGTCCCTTTTGTTTGAACCTATAGTTAATATTAGACTTGATAGGTGCATGTCCAAGAGAATTAAATCTTTGGGCTGTCCATGTGCCAGCTGGGCCCTGAATCTCAACAGAGTTGCAGCACCTACTCTCCAGTTCACTGGAATCACCCAGACAACTAACAAAGAGATGATGATGGACAAAGACCATCCTAAGGAACAGAGAGAGTCTGCAACTGCAAGCAAGATAGTCCCATCCATCTGTCCCATGGGATCTAAACCCCTTCTCAATTAGCGGGAGAGTGGGCATCACCATCTCAGGATCCTCAGGATTGGGGAATGAGCAATGGATTAGAGTAGACTTATTAGTATTCTACTATAGACTTATTGTGATTCTAGCAATGGAAGAACTTTTATCATTGATGTGGAGGCAGTGGCCACTGGAGGTTCTGAGGGGAGGGAGAGGGAAAAATAGGTATAATATGGGGGCATTTTTGGGACTTGAGAATTGTCCTGAATGACATTGCAATGACAGATACAGGCCACTATATATCTTGTCATAACTTACAAAATTGTGCGGGAGAGAGTGTAAACTATAATGTAAACTATAATCCACTCTTGTGACAATGCTCCAAAATGTGTTCATCAATTGTAACACATGTACCACACTAATGAAGGATGTTGTTAATGTGGGAAAATGTGGGAGGGGTAGGGAATGGGGCATATGGGAATCCCCTATATATTTTTTTAATTTATTTTTTATTTTTTATTATTATTATTTTTTTAATTCCCTATATTTTTTATGTAACATTTTTGTAATCTAAGAATCTTAAAAAAAATAAAAAAGTATATATATATAAAATATATAGTACGGGACAAAGACTCAAGTGAGTAAAATATTGAATAAAAGGAAGAAATTGAAAAAAAACTAGATGCCAGATTACTTTTCAAATGAAAATGAAATTTATGCCTTTGAACAGAGATGTGTGGAAAATTACATTCTTGGAAATGATATCCAATTAAGGTGTAGTGAAGTATTAATAATAGGGCACTATGTTATATTTTGTTGTAGGAATTATTTCTATTATGATAAGAATTCTTACTTATGGAGGTGCCTATTCTCAGAACAAGTCTTGTGAGAAAACACAGTCAACAGTTGCCTCTAGGATGGAATTCAAAAGCCCTGGGAAAGTCTTTTAAGCCCCATATATTTTCCTTGCAATCTATCTGTTATTCTACCTTTGTGACTAATTTCTTTGTCTTAAAGTCTTTTCCATTTTAAAAACTTTTCTGAGGATACAGATGTATCTGGGATTTTAATGCATTATGTCAAAGTTTTACCAAATGGATATTCTTAAACAAGGTACAAAAATATTTTCAAATGTCTAGGAAATATCTAGTATTTAGTTTTGATAATATACTAATAATATATGCCTATTTTAAATCATCTGAATGACAACCTTATAAGTGTGTACTTCTATTAATTTAAAGCCTCAAATTTTGTTTTTGTTTTATTGGTATCAATTGTTATTATTTAATTGCCACTGGTTTGTTGTGAGCCTTCAAAAAATTTAAAAAAAAAGAAAGAAGCTAAGCACCTGTTACCTCATGTTACTATCAAGAATCTCAAAAATTTAAAGTGCAAAAAGAGGTATAAGAATTGAGTCCTATGGCAAAGTGTAGTAGAAGCAAGTTGTGGTCAGAGAACTTGGCTGATCCTTATCTGCATGACTACTGTTTTGAGGAAAATAGGTGTTTAAATCCTGTCCACGTGTTGCTCAGATTAAAATCAAGCTTTCTTACATCAATTATTTCCTGAATTTTGATTAGAGATGATAATTCTCATCCATTAACTTGATCCATACAGGAAAATATTGAATGGTCCTGATTTTCATTAGTGAAAAATAGGATGAACTATTTTATTGCAAGAGATTAAAACTTTTTGGAGTTACTTTTCATCACAGAGCCACATAATATCTTTTTGCTTTTCAGGAGTTTGTGAATTGATTGCTTACATACAGACTAGTTTTTAGAAGATTCTTAGATATTGATTTAAAAGTCTCAAGCTGTATAGATCCAAGAAATATGTTTTCCTTTCTCCTTAAATGGGTTTACACCATTGAGATTAATCTATCCCCCTGAGCTTAGAATACTGTCTGAATTTCTGGAAAGAAAATAGCTAAAGGCTCTGAGGTTTCTAGCGGTCATTGCCTTTAATAAGGCCCATTAGTTAATACAATAAATCCCTGTTACTAGAAACTAGAAACAACAGTTTCTTTGATAAAAAGTCCATGTGAAGGGACTCAAATTTCTAATGGAAACAGCTGTAGTCTTTGCCAGGCTATGCATACAATGACACCTAATTACTCTCAATGTGCCTGGGTTAGACAATTCGTGGCACAGATTCTGGAGAATTTTTCCCAAAGAAAATTAAATTGTGGTAGTATTACATTACTTACCACACAGTGCAACTCTTTTGTACTTCCCATCTTTTAAATCCTTACCTCCTCCTTTTATTTTATTTTCAATTTTTTTTTCTGATTCTCCTTAAGATTTTATATTTTTCTTGTATTTTATTCTACTCTCCTTTTATATTCTTTCTCCATGCCCTGGGTAAAGAAGTGAATAAGAAGAATGCTAGAATTTTCCTTGACATGTACCACATTTCATTGATCCACATACCATACAAAATAGGTTAACTGAGGTCCTGGGCATATAAATAGCAGCCTTAAGAAAAATAGCTGGTAAATGTTAGGGCTAGTCTTTGAAATCATGTGTTAGATACAAATATTCCATACCTAGTGTATTAGTCAGCCAAAGGGGAGCTAATGCGAAATACCAGAGATTCGTTGGTCTTTTTAAAGGGTATTTATTTGGGGTGGAAGTCCACAGTTATCAGGCCATAAAGCGTAAATTTCTTCTCTCACCAAAGTCCATTGCCATGTGTTGGAGCAAGACAACTGCCGATGTTTGCCAGGGTTCAGGCTTCTTGGGTTCCTCTCTTCCCGGGGCTGCGTTTCTCTCCAGGCTTAGCTCCTGTTTCCTCCACAAGGTCAGCTGTAGATGACCAGGCGAACGGATCACTTTTCTTCTCCTAGGGCCTTCTCTCCAACATCAAAACTCCAACATCAAAAGTCCAACTTCAGAACTGCTTCAACTCTGTTCTTGCCATGCCTTTTATATTTGATTTCCCCACCCACCAAGGGGTGGGGCTTGATGCCCTACTGACATGGCCCAGTTAATGCCCTAATCATAATCTAATCATGCCCAGATTAACAGATTAGTTTACAAGCATAATCTAATATAAATTTTTGGAATTCATAATTACATCAAACTGCCAAACAGCTATACCTAGGGTAGTGTTTATCCTGTTATAAAATCTTTCTCTGTATGCAATATAGATATCATCTCTTCATCTATCTGTCTATGCCTGTGGTGCCTCTTGGAAATAGAGATTTATTTTTTTTCTTTCCAGGGTTGATCCCACCTTCTCAAAAAAGAAAAAGAAAACCAAAATGATTTTAGGTGAATATTTGGGTCCTAAATATTTATTGAATAGAAAACATATCTCCAAAACTCACTCTTAGAATATTTCTATTCTAGTTTGTTCTTAGATATTTGGAGTATGCAGTATTCATGGCCACAGATACAATGATAATATCAAAGTTCTTAAATGTAGTTTACTTTTCCTTTGCCCACTAAATGCCCCAAATCCAAAACACAAAGGCATGTGTAAATTCACACATGCCTTCACTACTGGATAGTCTCCAGTGCTTGCTGTCTGAATTTATATTCTTTAAGAACAGAATTAGCATTATCATTTCAGAAAAGAAAGGTGAAGACAGATATGAAATTAAGTTAGCTTAGACATAAGGATTACAAAGTAAGTGTATTTATCTTTGGAGATTATCAATCATTGAATGTTCCAGAGATCTATAAAAGATTGGCTTCAGAACTTACCATAGGGACCTTATCCTTTCCTCTACAAATTGCTCACTTCCACCAAAGCAAAGACAGACACTATTCCCCACTGAGGACTAAATAAATGACAAGCTTGGAGCAGGGAAAAATAAATTCCTTCTCTGAGTTACTTGAGTACAAAGCTGCCTGAGCAAAAAATCACACATTTCTCTCTACATAATGGAAACTTACCACTTTTAACAACTATGTACTTATTTGAGAAGAAGCTTGAGAGATTCATTATAAAGGGTAGCATATTTGGGATATTAATTCTACCACTCCCCAAAATATGTAGAAGAACACTGGGAGGAGGGATTGCTTGGCCTTTTCAACCCCTAAGTCTCTTATCTATGGCATTACAACCCATGCATTTTTCATGCATATAAACATTTCTGGTAACCAGGGAACAATTTATTTATGCACTTTATTCTCATTGCATGTCTATAAGAATGTAAAAATGTAAACATTGATCTACATAATCATATACATATATTAAGTGAAACTTCCTAAAACAGTGTGAATCACATCATTAAAAAATAGCAAAATTGCAGTTAATGGCTTATTTGCTGAAAGTGGGGATTTTAATTATTCTAGATAGTTTGAATTCATGAATAACTTATTAGCTACTCATCTCCTGTTTTCCTTTTTTACTCTGTTCATAATCCTGGTGAGCCTCTGATATTTAGATCATAGTCTTTAATGCTTTCTTATTTGAATCCTTGCTTGGAATGTCTGGGAAATTATATGGACAACCAGAACAGATGGAGCTGTTGTTACAGCTCAACATGAGATTACATAATCTATTTTTTTTTAAAAAAATAAAGTACCAAAAATATAAGGCAGCATACCAGAAGCAAGATTTTTTTCCAATATAGATGACATTAAAATATACTGAATTATAAAAAAATCAAACACACACATATGTATATATACCTACATACATATATAGGATACGTATGTTTATAATTCACATCTTTTTTTGTTTCTAAGCTCTAAAAGAAAGAGCACTGACGAGGAATCATAAGACCTGGGTTGCTCTGAACTTGACAAATGTTATTTCCTTGGCTGTGTCATCTGATACAGTTTCTTGATTGTTCTCACCAAATTCTCTAGTGTTTCTCTTAATACCTTCTTCCTTTCTCACCTATCCCCAAACATGCCTGTCTTCGTTAATTCATGGAATGTACCAAGCTCTTTTCTGTCTCAGTGCCTTTGCACATTATTTCCCTTCTTCACTTACATCTAATCATTTCTCTCATGTCTCAATTATTAATTGTTTCCACTAATAGGCCTTTTCCAAGCCTGCCATCAAAATGAGGCTCCTGTATCACAATTTAAGGGTATCACTAGCTCAGAGGAACAGACCAGTTTACAAACATAATCAGTATTTCTATTTGGAATTCATCAATAGTATCAAACTGCCATATCCCCCAATATTGAGATTGGGATGGTGATGCCCACTGTTTCTAATTGAGGTGGGGTCTTAGGTCTCATGGGGCTGATGGATGGAACTATCTTGCTTGCAGTTGCAGACACTCTTTGTTTTTTGGGATGGGCATTGCCCATCATCATCTCCTTGTTATTTGTCCTAGGTAAGTCCAATGAACTGGAGAGTAGGTGTTGCAACTCTGCTGAGATTCAGGGTTCAACGGACACATGAACAGACCAAAGATTCAAGTATCTGGGAGTTATATTTAACAAGAATAATGCTAATTATAGGTTCAAATAAAAAGGGCAGAAGAGCCATGTGTAGGGAAACTATAAATGAGTCTAACTCTGTTACACTGGGGAGCATAAATTCCAAAGTAAGGTCCACTGACAGAGTGCTGAATTCCTGAGCTTGTCTGCCCTGCTTATAGTGTCTAGATGTCTCTAGAGCCCTCAGGAGCCCAGCTGTTTGAGACTCTGCTTACTGTGGCAGTCAATGAAATTCTGCTGAGGTGTGCATAAGTGTAACCTCTGGAATGACCTCCCGACTCACTTTGAAATCTCTTAGCCTTAATAACTTATTTGTATTTAATATTTCCCCCTTTTGGTCAAAGTCTTTTTCCAAATGCATCACTAGTCGGCACTTGGTAATAATCCCTTGGTGCCAGGGAAGCTCATTCCCAGGAGTCACGTCCCACACCAGGGGGAAAGTAGTGTTTATATGCTGAGTTTGGCTTAGAAAGAGGCCACATTTGAGCAACAAGGAGGTTTTCAGGAGGTAACTCTTAGGCAATTTTCACAAGAAAAGTGTTCTTAAGTACAATCATCAATATCAAGGGCCTGGCATAACGGTCTGTCTTCCTTCACTAGGCATTGCCCATGTACTCGAGGGATCCTTGCCATTCTATTACAGAATGTAGCAGGACTCCCCAGGATGGGAAATGGGTACAGTCCCACACAAAAACTGAAAATCAAACAGTTTTGCTTCTGATTTTAATGAAAAGAAATTCTGCATCACATAATGATGTGGTATTTGTTAGTATGCTTCATCTTCTCTGACCCATTTCAAATACCAAACTACTGATCACACTCCTTGAGGGTAAAACTTTAGTGAGTGAGAGATCTCAAACCATCCTGCTTTAGGCGCAGGTGCTCAGAATTGGGAGTTTTTAGGCACGTGAACTTTTATTGCCATCTGTTAAGTGTTCAGTACCTTGTACTTGTCTCATGATTGACTGGAGAAATTCAACCAACATTTCCTTTTGAATAGGATGATGAGATATTAAAGACCTTGGAGTATGGTGTAAAAAGCCAAACTCATCTTTCTGGTTTGTAACTATAAAAGAAATGGAAATTCAATAAAGAGGAAATAAAAAGGACAGTTTCATAGATACCCTAAACTAATAAAACACAAGTTGAACAGGAAGAAAAAATTCTTCCCAAATACTTTAATAGTCTTTAATTAATTCCATTTGCTGAAAAGCCAAGTGTTAATGTGTCCTTGCCTCTAAATTATTTCTGAATGAGCATTGGATAGCACCTCCATGAGGCTGTGAAACAGCAGGTGGCCCTTCAGCTACAGCCTGAGCATCTCATGAATGGCTCAATTGCTCCCCAAAGGCTGCCATTCCATCTTGCTGCAAGTCAGACCACCTTCAAAGAATGGTTGGTGGGAGGACTTTTATGGATGAATACATTGCAATTGGACAGGAGATGATTTTGAGAACCAGGAAGGCTCCATATCTAATTTCAGTTCTAAGCAACAATTCAGGTGTCATTTATAGGATGATGAATTAGAAGCAACATGTGAGAGGCTGTCTCTTTAGTGTGTCATTTACCCCAAGAGGTACTTATAGCATTTTAAAACAAGAGGGACATTACAGATTCAAGAATGTCTTCACCTTCCAAATGGAACCAAGGATGTTACTACAACCAGAAGTTACACAAAAATCCATGCAAAATTTAAGTGTAAGGAAAAATACGTCTATTATTATTATTAATAGTTCTATTTATGCCAAAAGCATCTGGGGAGGGAAGAAAGCATTTAGGAGAGTTCTTAAGTAGGAATAAAGGTGGATTTTTGCTTTTTGCTTTATATATTTTATATGTATACTTTTTTCTGTTACAACAAAATTTATCTTTGTTTCACTAAAAATCTTTTTCTAAATAAAAATGTCTTTTTGGGTCAATATTGGCCTATGTAAGCATATCTAACATCAGTAATTATTTACTCTTGCCAGCTTTGCAATGATCAATATTTTGAGAAGTTATTAAAATCTTTAGTGTACACTTTAATTGCCCTTTACTATTAGTAGGGCAAGTCAAATAATTGACCAACTGGAGGAAATCATATTTAGGGGAAAGCAGAAGGTCCCCAACTAACCTACCAGTGGTCATTGTCATCATCATCATCATTAGCATCATCATGAACATCATCGAGCAGCAGTTTTTAAACAGTCCATCTGAGCATGGCATGGCACAGCACTCTACAAGGTTAATGAAGCAGAGAGTCAATGACTGCCATTTCAATGCTCCCATTCTTACTAGAGACTAAACATCAACAGGAACATACACATACAAGTATCGGAAACTCTGCCACTATAAAAACACTGGGTACAAAATATTTCTGTAGATGATATTGGCCATTCCTAACTGAGGAAATTAAAAGGCCACACAGTCAGGATAATCCTCTGTAAACAAATTTTCTCTGAAATAATGGCATTATCATAAAACACTTACTTGGCAAATAACAAATACATAACACTTCTTAGTAAATACTTTTTACTGATGACGAGGGCATGCTCATAATTTTCTACTTATACTGACCAGAATTTCTCTTTCTTAGGTAATAATGAGTGTTTTCTTTGTTGAATATTCTGCTATTGACATGATATGAGCTTCAGGAACATCAAAGAATATAAATCCTTATTGACCCTGTTGTTGACCCTAACAACCACCTTTATCTTATATGATTGGTTTAGAAATAATGTTATCTCTTCTTCATACTTTAAGGAAAAGAAAGTGAATTTAAATTCTCATACAGTAGACTCATCTCATAGAGAGCACCCTTTTGCCATTGGTGTTCCTGAGTTACAATAATATTTGGAAAGTGAGACCCTTTTGAAAATTCTTTACCTGTTTTTTTATGAGTTAAGAAAGAATAAGAAGAATTTCTTGCTGAGATTTTTAAGACGGCAAAGTAGAAATTAACAAGATGCTTGTGGGACCTTATCCTCAACATATACAGTGCACAGAAAAGGTTAAGATTTCAGAACCACTATAATTTTTGAAAAGGAAAGGAAAGACTCTAATTGTGGTGTTTTTTGCAAACATCCATTCTTCTGTCATTTGAAGATCCTAATAGATCATGTTTTTAGCTGTGCAGTCCCAAAAGTAAGACTTTCCCTCATCTTGATGATGTTTTCTCTAGCAAAAATCTAATGAAAAATAAGATATCAAGGACTTTATTTGGTAAATATCCTGTAATTATATAGGAACAAGGACTATTTCCAAATTTTGAGTATTATCTAATGTTATGTTTGTTGATGATGATGATGTGGTATTAATCAGCTTCACAAAAGCATTACACCAGGAAGTAGAATTGAGAGGTAGCTTTGGTTGTCATAAGAATATTACTAAGTTTCCAAGGGGACTTTCTGAATTTTTTGTAGGTAGTGTTCAATTTAATTTTATTCAACGGATCTATTTTCCAGTTAAAATAGAATAAAACAACAGCACATCAAATGAATTATACACCATGATCAGGTGGGTTTTTCCCAGATCTTCAAGGATGGTTCAACATAAGATAAACAATTAACGTGCTATACCAATGTAAAAGATCAAAGGAGAAAAATTACATGATCATCTATATAGACACAGAAAAGACATTTGATAAAATTCAGCATTCTTTCTTGATATAAGCACTTCAAAAGGTAGGAATAGAAGGAAACTTCCTCATCATGATAAAGGGCATGTATGAAAATCCCACAGCCAACATCATACTGAATGGTGAAAGGCTAAAGGCTTTTCCTCTAAAATCTGGAACAAGACAAGGATGACGACTGACACCACTCTTATTCAACATTGTGTTAGAAGTTCTTGCTAAAGCACTTAGGCAAGAAAAAGAAATAAAAGGCATCCCAATTGGAAAGGAAGAAGTAAAACTTTCACTATTTGCAGATGACATTATCTTATATATATAGAAAGTCCTGAAAACTCTACAACAAAACTTCTAGAGCTGATAAACATGTTCATTAAAGTGGAAGGATATGAGATCAACATGTAAAAATCAGTAGCATTTCTGTATACTAATAAGGAGCAATCTGAGGGAGAAATCAATAAACAAATTCCATTACAATAACAACTAAAAGAATCAAATATCTAGGAATACATTTAACTAAGGATATAAAGGACTTGTTCACAGAAAACTATAGAACATTGTTAAAAGAAATCAAAGAAGACCTAAATAAATAGAAAAATATTCCATATTCATGGACCGGAGGACTAAACTTCATTAAAATGTGAATTCTACCTAAATTGGCTTACAGATTCAATGCAATTCCAGTAAAAATTCCAACGGCATTTTTTTTTTTACAGAAATGGAAAAGCCAATTATCAAATTTAAATGAAAGTGTAAGAGGTTCTGAATAGCCAAAACCATCTTGGAAAAGAAAAATGAAGTTGGAGGACAAACATCACCTGACTTGAAAGCATACCATAAAGCTATAGTGGACAAAACTGCATGGTATTAACATAAGAACAGACATATTGACCAATGGAACAGAATTTAGAGTTCAGAAATTGACCTGCACAGCTATGGCCAACTGATATTTAACAAAGCTGCCAAGTCCTCTCAACTGCGACAGGATAGTCTCTTTAACAAATGGTGCTAGCAAAAATGGACATCCATATGCAGAAGAATGAAAGAGGATCTATACCTCATACTCTATACAAAAATTAACTCAAGAAGAATCAAAGACCTAAATATAAGAGCCAAGACCATAAAACCCCTAGAAAATAATGTAGGAAAGCATCTATGGACTTTGTGGTCGGCAATGGTTTTGTGAACTTTACACCCAAAGTGCGAGCAGTGAAAGAAAAATAGATAAATAGGACCACTTCAAAATTAAACATTTTTTATGCTTCAAAGGAGTTTGCCAAAAAAAAAGAAGAAGGTAGCCAATTTAATGGGAGAAGATATTTGGGAAACACTATCCAATAAGTGTCTAATATTGAGCATATATAAAGAAATCTTACATCTCAAAAATAAAAAGACAAACAATTCATTTAAAAAATGGACAAGAGATTTGAATAGACACTTTTCCAAAGAGGAAATGCAAATGGCTAAAAAGCACATGAAATGATGCTGAACATCACTAGCTACTAGAGAAATGCAAATTAAAACTATAATGAGATATCATCTTACACTTATTAGACTGGCTGCTATTAAAAAACCAGAAAACTACAAGCGTTGGAGAGGATGTGGAGGAATAGGGTCAATCATCCACTGCTGGTAGAAATGTAGAATGGCACAACCACTATGGAGGAGAGTTTGGCAGTCCTTCAGGAAGCTAAATATAGAATTACCATATGATCCGGCAATCCCACTACTAGGCATTTACCGGAAGAACTGAAAGCAGGGACATGAAGAGTTATATGCACACCAATGTTCATAGTGACATTAGATCACAATTGCTAAAAGATGGAGGCAACTCAGGTATCCACGAACAGATGAATGGATAAACAAAATGTGATATATACATACAATGGCATATTATTCAGCTGTCAGAAGGAATGAAGTATTGACATGTGATAGCATGGATGAACCTTGAGGACTTTATGTTGAGTAAGATAAGCCAGACACAAAAGGACAGATATTGCATTGTCTCACTGATAAGAACTAAGGCTAGTGAGTAGACTCATGGAGGTAGAGTCTGGAAGATAGGTTGTGAGGAGATAGAAGGGGAGTAGAGATTGCTGAGCCGATGCTTAACTTGTGCAGAATTTATAATTACGTTGATTGTAATGGTTTGGACATGGATGGAGGTGATAGTGGTTCAATGATATGAGTGTTATTAACAGTGCTGATGTGTGAATGTGAACATGGTTGAAAGGAAAGTTTTGGATCATTCATGATGCTTTAAGGAATGCTAGAGATAAAATCAGTGACTGTGTAACCCAACTCTGGGGTGCTGAGGATTGTGGTTAAGAATACAAACATAAAAACTTTCTTTCAGGGTCTATCAAAGGTATGTTATTAACACAGGGTGTTGATAGAGGGGTGATATATAGGAAAATGAACCTAAACATACTTCTATGGGATTTGAATATATTTGTATTGTCATAGGTATGTTTTCTCGATAAAGGCCTACACAGTAGCTAACAAAATATTAAACTTCCATCCTGGGGAAATCCTGCTACTTTCTCCAATAAAATGGCAAAAATCTCTAGAATATATAAGCCGTGCCTAACAAAAGAAAACAGGTCAATATGTCAAGGCCTTGATCTTAATGCTTGTATTTATGATCCTTATTCTTATAAAAGTGAAATTTAACCTAATTATAATTAATGTCTAAGAGTTGCCTCCTGAAAACCTTCTTGTTACTCAAATCTTGCCTTTCTTTAAGCCAAACTCAGCAAATGAACTCACTACCTTCTTCCTGACATGGGATATGACTCCTGGGGAGGAGCCTCCCTCTCACCGAGTCAACCAGTGATGCATTTGGAAAAAGACCTTGATCAAAAGGGGAAACATTAAATACAAAAGAGTTTTTATGACTAAGAGATTTCAAAGTGGGTAGGGAGGTCATTCTGGAGCTTATGTTTATGCAGTTCTCAGGCAGATTCCACTAACTGCCATAGTAAATAAACCCTCAAACAGGAGTGCCCTTGAGGGCTCTAGGGATGACTGGACACCAGAGGCAAGGCACACAGCTTCATGTAATCAACAGCCTATTGGCGGGCCCCATTTGGGAATATATGATAATCTATTTACCCAATCCAGCATAGTTATGCTCACTTATAATTCCCCTAATCATGATTTTTCTACTTCTTTAATTTGTACCTATAATTCTTAACATACCCATTAAATGTATCTCTCAGAGTCTTAAATCTTTGGATCATCCATATGTAGGTTGCGCCCTGAATCCCAGCAGAGTTGTGGCCAGTTCTCTGGGCTTGCCCTGGACAGCCGACAACAGGATGATGATGGACAAGTCCCATCCCAACACTGCAAACAAAACAGTTCCTTCCATCTGCCCCATAAGAGCTAAGCCCCACTCTCAGCATGAAGCAGTCAGAGCAGACATCATCCCAAATCCCTTAAGACTGAGGAATGAACAAACATAAGAGGGGAGTATAAACATGGACCGAAGTATATTTATTATTATTGTAGTTATTATCTCGTATTAACAGAAGAACTTGTAACATTGATATAAAGATAGTGGTTGCCAGGGGTTCAGAAGGGAAGGAGGGAGAGGGATTAAAAAGTGGAACACAGGGCATTTTTAGGAGAGTGAAATTGTTCTGTATGATACTGCAAAGACAAACATATGACATTATATATTTGTCAAAGCCTGTAAAACTGTACAGCACAAAGTGTAAACCATAATGTAAACTATAGATTAGTAGCAATGCTTCAATATTGGTCCATCAATTGTAACAAATGTACCACACTAATGTAAGATGTTAATAATAAGGCAAACTTTGTGTGTGTGTGTGTGTATGTGTGGTTTATACGGGAATTC
Source organism: Tolypeutes matacus (assembly GCA_026826555.1). Classification (NCBI taxonomy): domain Eukaryota; kingdom Metazoa; phylum Chordata; class Mammalia; order Cingulata; family Chlamyphoridae; genus Tolypeutes; species Tolypeutes matacus. Next base: position 1,377,822 of record JAKSZT010010858.1, read on the forward strand.
CCTATGCTTCTGGTATAATTTTTCTGTAAATCTAAAACTTCTCTAAAAATAAAGTTCATTACTACAAAAAAAATCAAACTAAATAAGTCATGAAGTAAGTTCAGATTTATTAAATATACATTCCTCAGCTTAGATGAGCATGCAACAAAGAACAAGAACAGCACTTTTTCTGCTATACTTCTAACCCTTGCCAAAGCTCTTATGACTCAATAAGCTATTGGTATCATTGAAAAGATCCCAGATCAATCATCTAGCAATGCTCCCACACAAAACTCACAAGAGATTACAGATCATTTTTCAGAGTAGGGACAGTCAAATAGACTTAAGCCTGAAGAAAATGTAGGTATATACAGAATATAAAAGCAGTAAAAATTTTCCATTAACTATACAAAAGAGAAAACCACTACTGTTCTGCCATCTCAGCAGTATGACATAAAACAATTCCTTGATAAAAAATGAAAACAAATCTATCAATCCTACCCGTGCTTAAGGAGGACACATCCACAGTGACTTTAATGTGACTTCAAATCACATACAGACAACCTAAACCCCTTCTCAGGGGTGGCTAACCTCAAGATGATTGTGAAACTCAGAAACTTGGTCCCACAAAAAAAGTTGCCTTTATTTCCTTGAGAAATTTTATTAACGTCATCTATAAATCTCATTTACTATCAAATCATCAACAGCAATAACATTTAAAATTTTAGGACAGGTCATGAAGTGGTAAACAAATTCACAAGTAGAGGCTCCAGTGTCCGCTGCCGTACCTGGACTATAAAGTAGATTTTGGGCTTTGTATTTAAAAGTGATTTCTTGTAATGGCATTGAGGAGAGAGCTTTTGATTTTTCTTGGTTGGATTATGTGTGAAATCTGGCTGTGTAAATGGTAAGAGAAAGAAACAAAAACTGCTTCCTAAAAAAAGTGATATATGAAAATTAGCCAAGTTGCAATTTATGCAGATGATAGAGGGCCAGAGACATATCTAAACTTGTAAGTATTAGGAAAAGCAACTGATTGGAATACTCATTACACATAAAGGATTAATAATTTTATAAACCATTCCAAGTGTGTTTGATGTGAAGAATAGACTCAAGGGAAGATATGATCAAGTTTTTGCAGCAGGATATCGATGTATGCATGAATTTCATTATAAAGCATGAAATATGATGTTTCAAAATCTATTGTTATTATCTACATTTTAATTTTAGCAAGCAATTAATATGTGATTCAAATGCCATAGTCAAGCTCAAATTCTAAATTATTTGGTGCAAAATATAGGAGGAGATGTCCCTTCACCTGGCTAAGTTCAGTCCCTCAACTTCCCTCCAAACTTCTCAGGAAACTTACACTAGTGATTAGCCCTTCTCTTTACCTTATCTTTAATCTCTTACTGTTTACTGCATCTTTCCAACTAACTTTTAGACATACTCAAGGCTCTCACGTTTAAAATAAAACAAGACAATGAAACCCCACAACACTCTGTTGCAACCACTCTACCCACCACTTGATAAAAAATTTCTTGAAAGGGAGGTGCATACTTTTTCTGTATTTTCTCAGCTTTTGCTCTCTATCCCCCTCTACCACAGCTTTTCCTCTATTGCTCCAATAAAACCAATCTGTTAAAGTTACCAGAAGTCTTCATGCAGCCAAATTCAAATGGGATTTATAAAACCTTACTTGTCTTCTCAGAAACTTTTGATGGAGTTGGCCTCTTCTAGAACATTTACTTTCTTTTTTATTTTTTGTGACATCCTATTCTCTAGATTTTATTCCTACTTCACTCCCTCACTGACTTCTCCATCTTTTTTTGTAAACCACCTTCTTCTCTCTTATTCTCAAATTCACAAATACATATACCTCGCTAAGTTAAATTTTAAGAATTAGTACTCATCTTAAATATTACCTGCTCAGGAAACTTTTCTTGACTACCTATATATAATCAGTCTGTAGTTGTGTAGAACTTTTTCCTTATTCTTTGAAGCACTGAACATAAATCTTATTAATTTGTCATTAGTGAAAATATTTGCCTACTGAATGCCTTTTTTGCTGGCCAGTGCCTCGCACAGTGCCTGGTGCCTATATAGTGGCTTCAATTGATATCTGTTGAGTAAAAGAAGAAGAGCAGGGCTCAGTCTTTTTAACTTATGCACCTGCTCGATGCAAGCCCTAGACCCTCATCCTTTCTCTTCCTTTGCTCATGGTGTTTGGACCCTGGCTGTCCCATAGATTTTGTATGTTTAAGCTGAGGAAAAGGAATGATGGAGAATGTTCAGAGCTCTGACTCAATTTTACTTCAAAGTGAACTTTGCACTTTGAGGGACATTGCCTCACTATCTAAACCTGGAGTCTGCACATATGTTTACAGCTTTACCAAGTCTTATTACTCCAGGGTTGTGATAGGCTATAAGCAGAAGTAATATAAACAGGATGATTGTATTAGTCAGCCAAAGTGGTGCTCATGCAAAATACCAGAAATCTGTTGGCCTTTACAAAGGGTATTTATATGGGGTAGAAGCTTAAAGTCACAAGGCCATAAAGCGTAAGTTACTTCCCTCACCAAAGTCTGTTGCCACATGTTGGAGCAAGATGGCTGCTGTTCTCTGCAAAAGTTCAGCCTTCCTTTTCCTTCTAAGGCTCTGTGGCCCCAGTTCTTGCTGATCTCAGCTGTAGGTTGGCATAAGGCTTTGTCTTTCTCCTTGGGGCTTGATTCTTTCCAGGCTCAGCTGCTCTGTTCTTTCTACAAGGACAACTGTAGACTGTCAGACTCTCTCTCCTCCCGGGGCTTTTACCATCTCTATGGAGCCATCTCTATTCCTCTGTGTTTTTCTCCTGTGTGTTTACTTCCCAGGGCTTCAGCATCAAAACTCAAAACTCTTTCCCCTGCCCTGTTGTTTTCTCTGTGAGTTCAACATCCTCCTGAAGTGGCAGAATCAAAGCCCTAATCAAAATTTAATCAAGTAAAAGTGAAACCTCTGAATTTAATACAATCTAATACACCCAGAGGAAAAGACCAGTTTACGAACACAATCCAATATCTATTTTTGGAATTCATAAAAAATACCAAACCACCACAATCATCATTATTATAATATTCATTTAGATTACTATATTATTGTTTCTGAATCTTTGGGCCTCTAACAATGACTAGTTCTATCTGGCAGAATAGCCTAATTGGGGCATAATTAATTTAGCCAGTTCAGTTTTTCCAATAGCATAGCATAGCATAGCATAGAATGGTCAGTTATAGGCACTTACTTACCAAGACTCTTCAGAATGTCCCATCTTGGGTCTCCTGCAGACAGTCTACTCACATCAGACACAGAAAGAAGACATCAGGCAAATATTTAAGTGTGAATGGGCTACATTATGAATAAAGGAGAAAGTCAGTTGAAAATTCCCAGCCTCCATTTCTAGGCAACAAGGTAATTTAGAGCCAGTAACAGTCATGCAATTACTGGGCAACACAGAGTGAGTACTGTTGACAATTCTTTTTAAGGGATGCTATGATATAAAAGCAAACTTCAGCACAATTAAGATACTTTAGTTTCACCAGTCTTACATAGAGGTTTAAATTTTTGCTGGTATTTACAAAATGAAAGTTTAGAAGTTGATCTTGATGGAAGTGATGTTCAGATTACTGAGGATAAAAATACAATTTTAGTCATAGTAGTCATTTTCTGTTCTTTATACAAACAAGAAGGATGAAGATGAAGCTTGGAATTCTATACAAATGAGGATAGTAATTGGACCCTTTAATATGGTCATTTAAATTAAAAAAAAAAAAGCTAATTTGATGTAGCCATGCACCCATGCAGTGCTGTACATCTTATTTCTGATGTCTTCTGATGTGTAGTGTTTAATTACAGAGGTCGAATGACTAGTTCCATATGGTTGTGTTCTGTAGATTAGCAAGAAACAGAATATTTCTAATGAGCCATATTTGTTTGGCCTTAAAAGTACATTTAAAAAGTCCATCTCAAATTTTTGTGCAAGTCCATTGCTTTCAACGGGTTATGGTGCAAAGGAAATGAGATTACCCTCATGCATCCCAAAATATTTTTAAAAAATGAGCTGCTATAAACTGTGGTACATTACCTTCCCCTGCTTGATTGCAGGCTTTTTTTTTTCTTTTTCTTTCTTTCTTTCAGTTAAACCAAAATCACCTAGCTTACCAATAGAATTATGGTCTTTTATTGACTCTTTTGGAATTACCACAAATGCTTTTGAGAGTTTATCACTAAAAATTAATGGTAAACTATCAAAATGTATGAGAATTACTTCTGTTTTTAAAAAGAAGTTAATAGCAAGGAGATGCTCAAAGTATCTGGAACATGCTTTCATCTAAAAATCAAATATAATGTAAAACATGATTTCAACATCCTTCTTCATGGACACAGACTGAGAATATGCAGTCCAGGGAGTGTGCAGTACCACTCTTTCTGTGCGTGACATCTTGCAGGGGACGCAAGGGTATGCAAAATACAAGATAACCTCAAACCAGTAGGATTTGATTCTTACAAGTAGGAAGCAAAGCAAATGCATATAAAGTAGTTAATATGAGGAAATACATATTTAAATGTCAAGGAGTGTGGTTTAGATAATGGATATAATACTAGTTTGGGGGAGGAAAAAGCTGGACACGTCAAAGAAACTCCCTAGAGTGTTAAGGTCTTTGGACTCTGAAGAATGAGTAAGTTTTGGCTAAGCAAAGGAGGGATTGGGTGAATATTACAGGCCAAAGCACAGCATAATCAAGAACTTAGAGGCTGGAAGATGTGTGGGAAACAGCAGAGAAAATAACATAGCAAGGAAAAAGCCTAAGAATGTTTGGTTTCAAAATTCAGTTCTATCAATTATTATTTGTATCATCTTACACAATTAATTTTACTAGTCTCAGATTCTTCACATGAAAAGTTTTATATGTTTATAAAAATCAATGTTTATGAAAGGTTTTTCAAAGTTATGTATGCTGTGGGTGTTAAATGAATTTTGGTAGTTCCATTTTATCTTTTTTGGGAAAAAAGAGAGGGCTTCAAGTGGAAGATGAAGTACATTTAAGTAAGACCGTGGAAGACAACTGACATACAAGAGGCATTTACACTTTATCTTATAGTCGAAGGATGTGTTTTGAATGTTTCGTGGTAGTGTAGTGAAATGGTATGAAAATGTATTTAAACAAATTTGCCTGGTTATAATATGCATAATTTATTAGTAGTGGGTGAGAATATGTTAAAAAGAGCAGATGAAAGATTCTTTTGATAAGGTCCAATTTAGGACACTTAGGAGTTCTGAGCTGATGCGTTTTAGAACCAATGAAAGTGGGGGGAAAGAAGACAATTGTGCAATGTTAAAATCAGTAATTGGTAGAATCTCATTAATTTCTTCATAACAATTCTCCAATCAGTACAAGAATTATATGTCACTTTAAAATTAAGGGTATCATTTGGAGTTCTTAATTGCAAAAAACAAAAACAGGCTCTTAATTTAGCTAAAAAGTAATTTTAGAAGGATAGAGTGTAACTCACAGATTCTCAGAGACATTTTCTAATCTAGCTGTGGAGGCTTCCTCTCCAGAAACAAAGTGTACTGCAGATCTTTTCCAGGACAGATACCACTGCTGCCATTGGCTGGGCACTAAATACAAAGCTCAAATGTAAGTATGGCTGCCTCCAGAAATTTGGTGTATCCGCCTTGTCCTCCTCAGATTGGATTCCTCAGATTCTCTCATTCTTTATGTCACTGGGTGGTCAGTGAACTCAAGCCACATGCACGTGAGTCTGGTAATTTGGCCTCAATGGTGGCAGGAAAAGATTCAGAACTTAGGAGAATTTGCAAACACAAGAAGAATATTCATAAGTACAAGGCCAAAAATAATGACAAATAACAAATGTAAACTGTGTTTAGAGAAAAGAGAAATTTCCCATGTGGGAAAACAAGACAAAGAGACAGAAGCATATCGAAGAAAGCTGAGGAAGCATAAGTTGGCTTATTGTATAAGGAGGTAAGGGAGTCACAATGGCATAGCGCAGAGTGCTGGCTTGGAAAAGAGGAGTTGGAATTTATTTGGGACATTTCAGATTTTGGGATGGTGAAATCTGAGCAAATATATTCTATAGTCAGGTAATAAGAACTGTGATACAGATGAGGGTGTCATTCTTAAAGACATGGTCATTGAAATCTCCAGAAAGAGTCCATTGTCAGTGCATCTGGGAAAAACAGGATAGCTTTTATAAGAACTGAAAAAATTCCCATGTTAATGAGAAGAAGAGGAGAAAGACTAAAAAGGACAAGAACACTAGGAGAGAGAGAGTGCCTGTGTGTTTCACTCATGCCTCAGTGCTATATATTGTGTCCCATCATTTGCTTCCAGAAGAGTGAGCTTGGAGTGGCATGTGGCCCCAGACACATGTAAAGGGAGTAGAATGATGATAAAACAAGCAATTAGTTAGGGAAAAGTGTGGTTAAGGTGATACACCTGGACAGTTTCAATGAAAGCAAAGTTGATTTCCTGGAAGAAGTGGCAGTATAAGGAGGAATTTTAGTGGGAGAAGTTTATTGGGAGCTGGCTTCTGAGATAATGCTGAAGTTATGGCAAGGATCAAGATAGACAGCTGCATATTTCTCGATATTGTTTCTCAGAAGAGTTATAGAAAAGTGAACTCAAGGGGTAGATGTGGCTCAAATGGTTGGGCATCTGTTTCCCATATGGAGGGACCTGGGTTCAATCCCCAGTACCTCCCGATAAAATAAAAACAAAAAAAAGCTTAAAAAAAAGTAAACTCACAATTACAGTCTGATATGTACCATGACACAGAACAAACATAGACTCCTATGGAGACACATAAGAGAGCATTTGACCAAAACTTCAAGAAGTGATGCTTAAGCTAAAATCCAAAGAATGAAAAGGAGAAAGCCAGGTAAAATGTTATGGGGAGATGGACATGGCTGGAGTTTGGACTTGATCCTCTGAGCTTTGATAAATTTTAAATTTTAAGTAGGGAAATGACATGGTTTTTTTTAGAAGGGGTAAAACTGAAGGCAAGGAGTCCAATTAAGAGACTGTTGAACCCCCAACTCACTTTGAAATCTCTTAACCATAAAAACTCTTGTATTTGAATTTCCCCTTTTTGTCAAGGTCTTTTTCCAAATGCTTTCCTAGTTGTTGCTTGGTAATAATCCCTTGGTGCCAGGGAAGCTCAACCTGAGAGTCATGTCCCACACTGGGGGAAAAGTAGTGAGTTTATATGCTGAGTTTGGCTTAGAGAGAGGCCACATTTGAACAACAAGTAGACTTTCAGGAGGTAACTCTTAGGCAATATATGATACTAGGCTAAGTTTCAATTTCACAAGAACAAGGTTCATAAATACAAGCATCAATATCAAGGGCCTGGGGTATTGGCCGTTTTCCTTCACTAGGCACTGTCCATGTACTCTAGGGATTCTTGCCACTCTATTGGAGAATGTAGCAGGATTCCCCAGGATGGGAATTCAATATTCTTTTGGCTATTGTGTGGGTCTTCAGTCACTGAAACAACAACCCATGGCTATTCTTATTCCATAGAGGCATGCCCCAGGTGCACCCTTGCCCACACTCCCCCCCCACAACTGACACTCCATGCAAGTGAGCCTCCCCTGCCACAGTTGTGACCCTTCTGCAACCCAAAACAAAGCCAATAAATAAATAAAAATAATGAAAAGGTAAAAACTAAAAAAATAAGAAAAAAATAAAAAATAAATAAAAAAAATTATTCCAGAGGTTAGGCTTATGCACACATCAGGAGGATCTCACTGACTGCAACAATAAAGAATGTCTCAAGCAGGGGAGCTCCTGAGGGATCTAGAGACATCTGGACACCATAGACAGGGCAGACAACCCCAGGAATTCAGCACCTTGTCAGTGGGCCTTACCTTGGAATATATGATTAACCTATTCCCCCAATGTATCAGAGTTGGAATGATTTATAGTTTTCTTACATATGTTTCTTATGCCCTGTATTAGTCAGCCAAAGGGGTGCTGATGCAAAATACCAGAAATCTGTTGGCTTTTATAAAATGTATTTTTTTGGGGATAGAAGTTTACAGTTACCATGCCATAAAGTGTAAGTTACTTCCCTCACCAAAGTCTGTTGCCACATGTTGGAGCAAGATGGCTGTCAACATCTGCAACGGTACAGCCTTCTTCCTCTTAAGGCTCCATGGTCCCAGCTTCTTCCAATATCAGCTGTAGGCTGGGATAAGTCTTGTCTCTCTCTGGGGGCTTTTTTCTCTCCTGGCTCAACTGCTCTGTTCTCTCCACAAAATCAGCTGTAGACTATCAGTCTTTCTCTCTTCCTGGGGCCTCTGTCGTGTCTATGGAGCCATCTCTAATCCTCTATGTTCTTCTCCTCAGTGTTTACTTCCCGGGGCTCCAGCTCAAAACTCTTACTTTCTCCTTGGCCGTATCATTTTCTCTGTGAGTCCCCAAGGAGGCGGGGACTCAACATCCCATTGATGTGGCCCAATCAAAGCCCTAATCACAACTCAATCAAGTGAAAGTGAAACCTCTGAACCCAATACAATCTAACATGCCCAGAGGAACAGACCAGTTCACAAACATAATCCAATATCTATTTTTGGAATTCATAAACAATATCAAACTGCTACATGCCCCTTTTATTTGAACTTATAGTTAGCATTATACCTCTTAAATATATGTCCAAAGACTTAAATCTTCTGGCTATTCATATGCCAGTTTGAGCCCTGAATCTCAGCAGAGTTGCAGCCAACACAAATTAACAAAAGGATGATGATGGACAACACCCATCCCCCAAAAAAGAGAGTAGCTACAACTGCAAGCAAGACAGTTCCATCCAGCTGCCCCATGGAATCTAAGCCCCTTCTTAATTGGAAGCAAAGTTGGCATTACCATCCCCAAATCCTCTAGATTGAGGAATGGACAAACATACTGGGGGAATGCAATTATGGACTAAAGTAGACATTATTAGTCTAGTAATGGAAGAACTTGTAACATTGAGATAAAGGCAGTGACCACCATAAGTTCTGAGGGGAAGGAAAGGGAAGAATAGGTGTAACATGGGGCATTTTTGGGATATAGAAATTGTTCTTCATGACTTTGCAATGATGGATACAGGCCATTATACATTTTGTCAAAACCTATAAAATTGTGCAGTGCAGAGCTAAAGCATAATGTAAACTATAGACCATGGTTAATAATAATGCTTCAATATGTGTTCATCAGTTGTAAAAAATGTACCACACTAATGAAAGATTTTGTTAACAGGGGACAATGTGGGAGGAGAGGGGGTGGGATATAAGGGAATCCCCTATTTTTTTTTAGGTAACATTTACAAAATCTAAAGCTTTTTAAAAACTGAAAAAAAAAAAAAAAAAAAAAAAGGCTTTCGAATTTGTAAGAAGATAGATGATAGTGCACTGAATTATTAGAGTGTTAGTGGATTTGGTGAGACATAAGTGAATTCAAAATGCACATAGGAAAAACAGTTAACAGGATTGGATTAAAAGGATCTGGAAGGTGAAGGATGAAAAGTGACACCAATTTATGTCTTGTGCAAAGGGGTAGACTGTGATAGACTAAGATGTATAAGAGGAGAAGAATGTTATGTGGATATATTGAATGAGAGGGGATGAGTTAACTTCCCTATTACATTAGTTTAAGGGAGATGTGTAAACTAAGCTCCAGATTCATGTTCAGGAGAAATATCTGAGGTACAAAATGAGATTTTAAAGTCATTATATGTTACTATGATTACTACTAATGCTACTACTAACAGCAACAGTAACAGGAAGAATAGATGATGATGACCTGAAAGTGATGGAAAGAATATATGTTATTGACAAATCCTGCCATAAGATCATGTAAGATAAGGACTAAAAGCCCTCCAATAGTTTTTATCAAAAGATACAGGCACATGGTTTAGAAAGTGGTGGAAGGAGAAGTAAGAGAGAAGTGAAGAGTGAATATGAAGTAGGAAAAATTAAGCAGAAAATATAAAAGGATATTTGAAACAATTTGTCTCTGAAGGAGAGGAAAGAGATAAGGCAATAGCTGGAGATAGCTGGCTGGGAGGACAAGAGAGAGATTTTCTTATTTGGGAGAGTGTGCATGTTTACAGACTAATGGGAAAGAGACAGTGGAGAGGGAAAAGTTGAATATACAGGAGAGAGAAGATATAAATAATCAAGACTGTGGACTAAGACAACAAAGGGTAATGGCTTCTAGGTCACAGTTAAGAAGGTTCCACGCTATATGAAGATGCAATACTAATTTCATGGTAAGAATGAAAAGGTGGATGTAAGTCCGTCTGTCAATTTGGGGGTTGGGAGTCAATGGTACTCATTTCTGGGGGCTCCCATATCTGTTCTTGGGAGGGAGCAGGGCTGTGTCCTAGGGAAGCTACTGTAGTCAATCCAAACCCAGAAAGATCACTTTTGGTCAGGATTAAGATTACGAGCATATCCCATGAGTTCCATTTATCCATGGTAGGGTTGTGTTTGGCTGAGGATCATAAGCACTATGTTATGAGAATATACTCTTTGAATAATGGAAGTTGTGTAGAGAAGGCTTAGCATTCATAGAAAGAAGTTTGCAAAGGGCAAGTGTGCTGGATTAAAACACTTGACCCATAGTAATGTCATTAAGCATCTTCAAAAAAATGTCAGCACCAACAGATGCTAGGTTGGTTTATATGTTATATGATCCTACATATATTCATGAAGAACACCAAACAGATGAAAGGGAAAGTAATACAAGTATGTGAAATGAGCATTCATAGTGATGTTCTGAATAAGCCATTTATTTAGAAGATGAGTATTAGTATAAGGTTTTGATTACTTTAAAAATTCTGGGTCATCTGAAATGGGAGCAGGTTCTCAATAGAAGGGGAAAAGAAGGGAGGAGGTGTGGGGAAAAGTTTCATATCTTGTTTTTCCCCAGTGGATTGACTCTCCAACTAACTTGTTAGCTGTGGAATTTGAGCATATGCTTTATTCTCCCTGATTTGCTGTTTTGTAAGTGAAAGGCACCTAAGAATCTAATTTGTGAATATCACCAAAAATTATCATAAAAAATATTGTGTATTTAAATTTTAAATGGCTATTATTTCCATTTTCTAGAAAAGTTAAACTAAAAAGGCCAAGTAGGTTGGTCCTAAAACTAGGTCAGTCTGAATTCAAAATCTATCCACTTTCTATAACACATTAGCTCAGAAATCCTACATAAGTATAAAGGATTATGGAAGAGGCTTGTTTTTTGTTTGTTTGTGAGCAACACTTTCTTTGGATCCTAAACTGATCTTTCTTAATTTTCTGTATTCCCCTCTTTATTTTCTAATTCAATAAATAGGACTCTTGGCTCATGTCTCTTCCCATCAGATCTTTTACCTTTTTCTCTCCTAATTCTATCTCTTCATTTCCCAAGCTTCAAGAAAGCAGAGGATTCTGACCACCCGAGAAGGTAGCAGGCGGTTTTCAGTAAAGTACATGCCCAGTAATAAAGACAGAGCTGTATTATGAAAGGAAATGGTGTCACTGAATGCATTCCTTTTGTCACTGACCCCATTACCTTGGTAAAACTCTCTGCTTTGCCCATCTCCTTGGCTGTGACTAGACAGGCCGTATTTCATAGGTTGCTTAAGCTAAAAATCTTGCTGGGCCCATCTGTTATGTAGAACCAATTTCCCTCGAGAGATATGAAATTCTACAGCTGGAAGGGACTCAAAATCATCTAATAATACTAGGTCATTTTAGAATTGGGAAATTGGGTTTCCGAGAGAATAAATGCTTTTCCCAAGGTGACAGTGAGGAACAAAATTCATACCTACCCATTGGAGGGTTTTGAATGAGGATCATTGGCTTGAAGTCTCAAACCCGATTACTTATTTAGCAAGAAAGGGATGTGAAAGGGTATATATGTTCCCTACTGAGATATGCAGCTAAAACAATGCATCTTACTGGTGAAGAGGATGTGAGATTTAGTTTCAACTTTGCTGTTTTATATGTGAAACTGTTTGCTCTATGAACTCTGTAACAGCAGTGATCATGGATCTTTTGGTCATCACAGTAAACTCATCACCCAGCATGATGATGCTGGTAAATCAAGAGTACTTGACTTCATTCATTTGAATGAATAAATCAATGCATGTATGCATGATTTCTATCTCTTAAATTGTTGTAAGGTGTGAAAGAGAATCTTAGCATATCCCCTGGCCCATTGAAAACCCTAAATGAATATTTGCTGAAAGCAAAACTGGGTGTCCTTTTGTTTCATATCCAACATTTGTATCAAAGATCCTTCTAATCATGGTCATTAAGTTCTTCCATATTAAAAGCTATCCTTAGAGCCAAAGAAAATGTCTAAAGGCCCTGAGAATCAGTTGGCAGGAAAGAAGGTTGAAAGAACAGAATATATACTTGCTGCTGCATAAATAGAAAGCCAATACAAAGGGCAGAAAAAATAAAGGTCTGTATGTTGAAGGTGGTGGAGAGAAGGCCAACAATGGAGTTTCAAATGTTGTGGAGCCATGTTTTCCCCATGCTTCCCCTATTACTCTTTCTTCTCTTAATGTTGAGCAGAAACAGCCATTGCATCAATAAAGGTATTAGCAAAGTGGTTTCCTGCAGCTCCTTGGAAGTTTCCAGTAAATTCACAAAACATATTTAAAATAGGAGGGGTCTTTTACTTGGTAGAACAAGTAAAATGCCCCTGTTTTAAAAGAAAATGAAATTTACTCCATTCATATCTAAATGCTATGTGAACACAGGTTGTTACTATGTAGTGAAAAGCTGTTTAGGGATTTTTATTGGCTTTTGGTGTCTTTAAATTTTCATGGCATATATACATCAGATTAACAGATAATAGTAGCCTGAGGATAGAGTTGGAAAAATTGTATGTCTAGAGTATGAATATTATTTCTGTATTTAGTATTCATATTTTCACATGATTAAAATGTATTTGAATAGATTCTTAATAAAATTAGTCATATTTTCTCAAAGTTTGTTGATTCCAGAGGGGTATTGTATTACTACTTTTTTTTTTTTTTCTGTAGAGAATCAACCGATTCTCATTGGCTTCTTCTGTTCAATTTTAGGTCACATATAATTTTAAAAGCAAGTTGAGATGATGTCAGTGGCTTGTGAATACCTGTATTCCTTATAAGCTAAACTGTTAATATGGCAGTTTCCAAAGCTATATACAGATTTTGGAAATATTGCTCTCAGAAGAGAATTTCAGCTTTGGTTAAAACAATTTCAACTCCATGTCATATAAGTATATGAAAAGAAAATATTTGAGGCCAAATCCTAGAAAACAAATACAGTCTATCAAAAATCAGGGCATCTACAATCCTTATATAAAGGACCAGGATGCCTGTTGCTACTTGACCTGCTTTTATTTTCTCTCCTTATAAAATTATTCACATTTGTTTCAGCAATACGAAAAGGAAGCAGGCTATAGAATTTTAAAATTATTTTGAGATGTCTCAAAATCATCAAGAAATCCATTTTTAAATTCAAAATTTATTATGAATATATAACTCTGCACAGGTAATTAAAATGGTAACTATATGTACAGATGGCAGCTTCATTAGATTGTCTTTTAAAGTGATGAAAATATTATGATAGTATCTGACATCCAGGGTTTCTCATTCAAACAGAAATCATAAAATCTGCATCAGTCAAAGTGGAACTCAAATGGGCTATTGATCCATTGATTAGGATATCAAAATACTTCTTTTGTAACACAAACATTTTTCCAAGAGCTTACTTATCTATGAGGTATTTTATAATGTGCACATATATTTTCAGTGACCTTTTTTGAAAATTTATAGTGACATCTAATCTTTAGTATCTTCACTTTTTAATAGTGGAAATTTATTGATTCTGATTTTCATGTTTAAGAAATGTGTAACTATATTGGAGATTGTCTTAGTTTGTCAGGCTTTCAATGACAAATACCACAAAATGGGTTGGTTTAAAAAGCAGAATGTTATTGTCTCATGGTTTTGGAGGCTAAAAGTCCAAAATCAAATTTCTGACAGGACATGCTTTCTCCTGGAGTCTGTGGCATTCTAGTGTTGGCTTGCTGCCTTTATGGGGCTTTCTTGGCTTGCATTTCTGCCTCTGTCAGTTGGAGATCTGTCTCCTTGGCTTCTTCTTGAGGCCTTCTCTGACTAACTGCACCCAAATCTTCTCCCTTCATAAGGCCTCCAGTCAGATGGATTAAGACCCACCTTGATTCAATTTGGGCACATCTTAACTAATAATAACTTCTTCAAAAGGACCTATTTACCAAATGGGTTCACTTCCAAAGGAATATGGATAAAGATCTGAACATGTCTTTTATGAAGTACATGATTTAGCCCCCAATAAGGGTTCACTTCAATGTTGTGGGAGATATATGGCTTTTGCAGCATAGATTTAACACTATGTGGACATATTTCTAATCAGCTAAACTAGAAAGGAAAAAAAGCAGAGGGTCTAGACCATAGTCAGGTAGTTCCAGAAGAAGAAATATGTGAAACCAAATTTTTTCCTTCAATATGGCAGAACAAAAAGTGTAAGCCATAAGGAAAGAGACTACTATATTTCTCTTATTGTATATGCTCTCTTTCCTCTACAATTGATTCATTTCATAGCCAAAAGTATGAGGTGTTCCTTCCCCAGCACCACTTTCCTGTACTCACCTTTCTAAAGTAGCACTGATTGCAGGCAGACTCACCAGAATCCTGGCTGATAATGATTTCCCTCAGTTTCAAATAGACATGCAGCATAGAGGCACTCTGGGACTGTCTCTGGCCAGAAAAGATTGCCAAGCCCCTAAACAGAGCAAATAATACTGTGAGGCACTAGATTGTTCCCTTGGTTATATTCTGACATTCATATAGCAACTCACCATGCCTCAGAGTCTATTTGTAGCCATCTTTTGCATTGAGAAGCTCCTAGAACTACTATCAAAACATCGAAATTGTTAAAAAAAAATGAAAAACTAACCTGGTAAACTGAGGCAATTGATCCTTTAGAGTTTCACTAGCTATATGATATGCTTGACAAAATAACATTGATAATTTTCAGTGAAGTACATGCATAGTGATAATGTCATAGAGTTTTCAAGTATATTTCAGTAGACTTCATAGAGTTAAACATGTCACAGCATTTCCATTTTCAAGAGCTGACAAACTGAGGCACAAGAGGGAAGATATAAGGTGATTTGATAGCATTTTAAAATATCTCTCAGAAACTTCACTCATATATGTAAGTCTCTTAGAGTAAAATATATTTTAGTATGTCAGTAAATGAGTAATGCGTAACAGTATCTTTAAGCATCAGATCAACACTGATCTCCATTTCTCTTTGAATGGAAGATCCACTGGCCAGTCCTCTCTGTTTACAGAGAATACTGAATCAAAGCCTTGAATAGAGTAATTGGTTCAGTAGCATGGCCACGTTTTAAATTCACAGTACAGGGCAGGTATGGGTTTGTCAGATGGGGGTGGCTAATATATGAGACTACTATATTGCTCAGTTGAATCAGTACCTAATTGCCTCCATCATTTGCTATGAAATACTGCAGTATGCATGTGGTATAATACACCTAATATCCCTCATTTCTGTTACATCTTCCAACTTAACTAGTTGTTACTTTGAATGTCTTTTCAAAGAATTACTCAGTAGAGGCCTATTAAAAAGAAAAGCTAATATTAACATGCACCACAGCTCTGCGCTTAAGCTTCTTATCCTTTGATCTAGCATCTTTTAATAAACCTTGTCACCAACATATGTGAAGTATGCATGAATGATACGTAATGACCCAGTAACAGTGATTGCATTCAACTTTTAGATAGTTTCACTACCCTGCTTTCTCCAAAACTATAATATGGATAATAGGCATGCAATATGTTAATTAAAATATTAATTATTTTAATATAGTCAAAACCCAAAGGCAAAATTCCATCAATATGTTAGTGTGACCCACAGATGTCTCCACATCCGGCAGAGCATTTCCATCTGGGTCTCATAGCCTGTGTATACTCTGATGGTTTGAAGCTGTATATACCCCAGAAAAGTATGTTCTTAAAGTTAATCCATTCTTGTGGGTATGGACCTATTGTAAGTAGGAGCTTTTGGTGAATAAGATGCATTCATGATGCATCTTAATCTTCTTACTGGAGTCCTTTATAAGAGAGTGAAATCCATCCAAAGAGAGAGAAAGCTGCAGAAGCAAAAAGCTGGAAGTAACAAAACCCGGAAGAGAAAAGAAAAACTAGGTGACACCAACATGTGCCTTGACAGGTGACAGAGTTTGTCCAGGACTGCTGGCAGCCAGTGTTCAGGAAGAAGGTATCATCTTGATGGTGCCTTGATTTGAACATTTTCATGGCCTCCAAACTGTAAGCTTGTAAGCTAGTAAATTCTTATTGTAAAAGCCAACCCATTTCTGGTATATTGCTTTTGGCAGCTTAGCACATATCCACATGGGTTTAATCAACAAAATATTTACCACAGCCTAGCATAAGTCATTATTCTTTCATGCAACAAATATTTACTGAATATCTGGAGCCCCTCTAGTGCTGGAGACAGCAGTGTGGAAAAGAGACTCTTCCTGCATGATGCTTCTGTAATTCTAGCAGGGAACGTGGAATAAGATAAATAAACACATACAAATAATATTGTGGGTAGTGATAAGTGGTTGGAATGAAAGATTACAGACTGTGATAAGGAATCACAGGGCGACTTCCAGTAGATGGAAGAAACTGAAGGGTGTGTGGAGCAATGACTCAGGTGTAGTCCCTGCCCTCAAGGAGCTGACAGACCAGTGAGTGGGGTGGATGAAACATGTACATTGAGAGCCATTAATTGCTATTGTGCTATTTCTCAAAAGGAGTTCTCCTGAATCATCATTTTTCAAGAAAGATGTTAATAGGCATTTTGTGAAAAGTTCTGTAGTCTCTTAGAGTAAAGTATATTTTACTCTAAATATACCTGGAAAGCCCCTGCATAGCAATGTAAGTTCTCTCAGAAAATCTCATTACTCATAATCAGGCCCTGGGAAGTCATAGAACATAAAATATTATATAAATTTGCTTACTCCTATATTTCAAAACATATTTGACCATGGATCCTGATTTACTGCCTTACAATGGCAATGAAGGAAATGATACCAAAGAAATAAAAGTGCAAAAGTATTTTGAGGTTTTGGCAGCATATTTGAACCAGAGTATTTTGTGAATGAAAATATGTTATGGAAATTTTAAGGGATCTTCATTCCTTGTTGATGATCATCATTGTGCAATGATCCCTAGAAATATTTTGAAGGGATAATTTTTTGGAATGGTCTTGTTGCTCTTAGTTATTAACGGTGTTAACATATAAAATGACAATCTCATAAAAATGGATAAAATAGTTTTGTTTCTGCTTTGGATACTCTAAGGTGATTATAAAAACATGGTTTATTAGTGATATGTTGCAAATAAGTCAAATCCATGAAACTCTCTTCTACTTCTTCTTGGCAAGGCTAATCATAGAAGGTCTTTATCAGTCATTTGACTTACATGTATGCACTCGATATTTTGAAGGTAATTTGCAAAGATGTCAACAGAGAGTAAGGAAACCAACAAAAGATTGAAATACCTCAAGGGGAGTAAGAGCAGGCTTTACCACCTCCAGTCCTAAACCCAAGTGAGTAACTGTTTGGAGAGAGTTGTCCTTCACTATAGGGCAGCCACCAACCCAAAGAAGCTTGGCAGAATGGGAGTTGGAAGAATAAATATTCTGACCTTATGCTTCTTGCCCTGAAATCATTTACTTGTACCTTCTATTGGCAAAAGAAGCAAGAAGCAAAAAAGTCAAAGGGGCCTGTTGATGCATTTCCTATAGGTCAACCTTTGAGAGAAGAATAAAGAAGGTTATAAAGTGATTCTGGAGGGGAAAATGGACTATATTCAGCACAGGGTCACTTTATATATTCTCTATTATATAAAATCTAGACTCTAGATAAGAATCAATCTATTTATTTTCATATCTTACTTAAAAAGAAGAGTGCTCCCAGTCTATAATAAAACCAATTTTACTGCAGTAAGTATTGAAATGATTGAGCCTTGAAAATTTTGATAGTTCAATTAATGCCTGTGCCATAAAGAATCTGCTACAACTTGTGTGTTAACTATCAGAGCATTATATTATATTGCATTTAGACATACATTACCAGGCCCCACTATCCTTTAAACTAAAGGTAGTAGCTACTCTGCCTCCCTCCCATGCAATGTGAAGCACGTCATAAAGTCAGGTGTTCTGGCTCTAATACAATCATTTGCTTCCTACTTTGTTCCTGTTGCTATTTCTCCTTAACCCTTGTAGGAGGACACTGTTGGTGCTCCACCCAGATCTGCTTGATGCTTTTGACCCTGGTGCTTGCTCATCCCTTGACTTCTGTGCCTTTTGTTTCTTATGGCCTGTACCTGTAAGTCCCTTTGGATGCCTGCACATTGGAACCACTGTGTTTGCTTGCAACACAGAGGCAGAAGTTTCTGGGAGTTCATATCCCCCGGGACAGCCATTGTGACTGACTTGTGACACAGAATGAAGCCCTCCTTTGTTTTATATCAGGACAAAAAAAAAAAAAAAAAAGTCGAGAATGATTTATACTCCAGAGCTTCCCCAAGAGATCCAGCTAAGGCTGGAAATTTGCACGAAATCTTACCTTTGTTTGGTTTCTTCCTCTTTCTGTCCCAGGAGCACTTCCATTATAAATTACATATACTGTGAATTCTCATCTCAGGACACACTTCTGGAGGACCAAACCTAAGACAATTCTAATTCCTGGTACTATATCTTGACTTGAATTCCTTCATAATTTCCCTCTATGCTTTTGCCCACCCCCTGCCATTTCTTCTCAACCTTTCATCCCACATATTTTTCTTGGTCTTTTGGCTTTTCTTACTTTGTTATTGTCTTGGGTTATGGCATCCCTGCTTCAGTCCTCTTCCTTAAAGAGTCTCACGCTTCAGTCAAGCCATTTGAAATGTGGTGTTTGGGAATGTCTCTGTGTAGTGCTATAGGACAAGCATGGCTCTGGTGGCCAATGAACCTGAGTTTTCTACTGGGTGAACAAATTTAATTAACAATAGCTAACAATAGGCCCATAGGGCCTGAGTTCTTGGGAAATGTCCAGTTTCTAGCTTACTAATAACTCAGAATTACTTTGATTAAAATTGTCAGATTTTATTGTTTATACTTTTGGAATATGGAAAACTAAAACAATCACCTATCTTCAAAGGTCTTTATAGAAAGTAATTTCAGTCTGTTCAGACAGTTTGGAGTTCATCCAAACCAAACATTGCCCATGTTGCTGGTCTCCCTGATAAGAGTTTTTAGTAAACTTGTCAATTTGTAACTCAACACAGTTATGAGATTTTACTAAGTTCAAATTCCTGAATCACAGGATGGTGCAGTGGAATGTGGGGGGAGGAGGAGCCAGCTACTTGGTTGCTAATTTCTTTAGACCTTTACCTTCAGTAAATTATATAACTTTTGTCAGTCTTATCTTCTATATCTCTTAATGAGTGGGTTTGATATTATCAATGAGACACAATGAGTTATGTAGCCTTCAGGAAATGGTCTTTTATTGTTATTTAGGAATGGAAAGAGTCTAAGAGCAGAACTTCAGATCCTTGAAAGGGAAATACTTTCATGGAAAGGATCTTTCAATATTCTTTTGCATAGCTCTCCATGATATTACCAGAAGGTCTCTATTCTTGTTTTCATTTCTTCACCTCACATGTTCTTCACTCTCCACTCTTCAGAGTTTCTGCCATTAAAATTAAAGTCCCTCAAATGCAACAGTATTTTAATGATTTCTTAATATCAATTGCTAAACATTTTAAGCATCTAATGTTTTTAAGACACTTTAAACTCATTTTATTTTAATAGTAAACTTACAAAGCACTTTTTATTATTTCTACTTTCTAGTGAAGAAAACTGAGTCTCAGAGCAGTTAAATGATTTGGCAAAGGTCACACAGTACAAGGCTATATATCTGACTGAACCCATGCCTCTCTGACACCACAGTCCATTCTTAATATGCTAACCCAATACGGCCTCTGGATTGGCCACTAATATCTCTGTAAAGCTTGTTTTTTTTCAAATTAACAATTATTGAATCTTTGGGAGTTAGACTCAAGAATAACAAATGTGAAGAGTCTGAGGCTGGGCCTAATATGTGATGGTAGGGTGGAAAGGGCATGTCATTGAAGAGTCCAGGACAGCATAAAAATATCTAGTCCCAGAGGTTGCAAGAGTACAAGGAAAAAAGGAGATGGGCAGAGAAAAGGCAGGTGGAAAGTCAACTTTCCTCACAATTGTTCCCAGGGTTGGGATATAGTCATAGATGCTACCTGAGAGCAAGGCTTTATATATTTTCAAACAGTGATTACTGACCCACAGAAAAAGAGAGATCTTGGAAGACAATGGTTTTCTTCTTTAGTTTGAGCAAAGAATTTTAGAATGAAAGAAAAGTCAATTTAGGACTATTTTTCCTTTCACAAATTAAATCTACATAAATAAAATGTATATTAAATTCATATTCTAATGCATATACTTAATAACTTATGCTTAAGTTGGTGTGATACCTTCCTGGAGCTATGGGATTTATTGATTTGCTGATGAGTTAAAGACACAATTTTTATGCTATATGTCTATTATGCTGTTGGTCAAAAATTACATTTTTATGAACATTAGGCCTACTAAATGTATATAGTATATGATGTAATATTTTTGACTTTTTCTAATTGTCAACACAAGATAAACTTTCCTGAACTTGAAAAACATGTTTGTAAATATTCTCCTTACTGGTGCTGTGTTGTGACTGCCTTAAAAATCTATTTTTGTGCATGCATTATACACAACCAAGATGTCATTATGAAACTAAATATTTATTGAAGTTAAATATTCCCATCATTTTCAAAACCAGCACCATCATCTGTTTGGATTCTCGGGCTTATAAATTTTGAAAAAATGCTATTTCCTCCTATTGGAAAATGCTCTTCATATTCATCATGTACCTGGCTAATTTAGCCAATAAACCTTCACCATCTTCTCCCCAAGTCTCCCAGATTTTTATCATGGAGTGCTTTATTTAGCACTGATTCCCCAGCATCTGACAGTGCTGGGTTCATTGTAGACACTTTGCAAGTACTTGTAGATTAAATGGCTGATTTGTTCTAGTAATTAAATGATTCCCCAAGGGACCATAATTAACTTTTGATCTATCTATACTTTATGGATTTCCCACTTTCAGCTTTGCAATAACTTGCCCTATAAAGTTGTGAAAAAAACTATATATATATATACACACACACACACATGCAAACACACATATATAAATACATAGGCAAGTAGAACTCCCACCTGTCAGTTTTTGCAAGTCTTGTCTCTATGCTGCAGATTTGGAAACAAACATATATCCACTCACAATACACACACACTTGATATTTATGTGTATATATATACACACACACACATATTCTTTTTCTTCAGTAAAAAATTTACTCTAGAACCCACTTAGTGGGCTACTTATATCAAGTAGAAATACAATGTGAGTTAGTAGTTTTCAAACTACTGGAAAGGAAAAGTCAGTTAAATCAAATTTCAGTTTAGTCAATGATTACTATAAGAGCAGGTTATTACTTTACTACTTTGACAATCGGTTTCTATAGCATAGTAGTAATGACAGTTTCTCCTTTGTTTTTCACAGAGATACTTATGACATTAAAAGGGAAACCTTGTTTGTGGACATGTTCTCTATGAATCAAAGTTGCCATGACAGTGCAACTTCTATGTGGAGCCATTTTAAGCTTGAAATACCTCCACCCAGTCCTTAGCTACCTAATGCCCTTTACACTGTAAAAAGCCACCATGGTTCTGATGTCAGCAAGTAGAGCTGGTCAAAGCTCTTATTTCAAATGACAGTGATATAGGGCCAGAAATTTCTATATAACCTGTAGGAAGCAGCTTTGGCTCCCTACCTTCAGCAGAAACCCATAAATGTCACACAAAGTGCCAGAGTAGTCAGTCAACCATTTCACTTTTATGCAGTAAAAGACAGTACTAGGGTTTTTCTTACAGTCACTGATGCAGAGCCCACTGCCATTGTGCACGCCTGTGTTCAGTGAAAAACTGGCTCAGAGGGACAGTCATTTCATTTGAAGTTTCTGCTCTTACCTTATACAGGAAAGTGCTGGTGTTAAAAATGGAAGTAGCATAAGGATTTATTTATTGGAAGGCAGCAACAGAAACCAGAACTGGTATGGAGAGCCTATAAATCAGAACTTAGAAAGAATCTGTCAAGAACTATGAAGGGTCTGAGATTTTACTTTAATTGCAAGTCAAAAAGTCTGCCTCCATTTCAGAGATGCTGGCAGAAGACACAAGACTCCTGGGTTAGAGACAAAAGACTTCCCTACTCATGGTACAGCAGGCAGTTTGAGTTTCATGTTTGCATCACTTTGGTTCCCCTTGCTCCCCAGATCCACAAGATGCTGAGGAATCAAGGAAGAATTTCTATGCACTGTTGTTTTGTGCCACAGCTGAGGAACCCTCAGCTTAGGAAACCATCTTATGCATAACTGTCCAAACATTTCCCTGGACAGACACATTATCTTTATTATCTTGCTCAGGAAACAAATCTGCCCTCTGCTCAGCAAGAGACCTCATCTCTCTCTTCCAAGTCTGTTCACTCTACAAACATCCTTGAAAAGATAGTCTGGAACAAAAGCAGCCAATGCCTCTGCTCAGAAGGCATGTAGAAATGTGACTCAGGGAGAATTGTATCTCAAAAGTCTCATGAGGTATTGAGCTGCCTCTCCAATGTCATCAGTTGGTCCCTATATTTCTCCTCTCCATTGTTTATAAATATCTACTTTCTAGTAAAATGTACTGTTCATATGCAGGGTTTTGTTTTTTTTTAAATGACTTGAAACAGTTAACCAAGGATCTCATTTTCTGAAACCAGTGTAAGTCACTATTTTCCCCTCAGGAATTCAATTCTGCTCAGCCATCAATCGCTCAATGAGAAACTCTGCCAAGGTGACAGATCAGATAAATTTGTTAGCCAATTTAACTTATTTATGTATACACTAGGAATTTCAGGGAGGTATTTTATTATATTTACAATTAAGAGAAGCAATTTAATAACAAATTACATTTGTACTTTCATTCATATTTTTGTATTTAATATTTTTGGTCACTTTTGTTAGACTATTGATTTCAAAATCTTCTCGTGCATCAAAATCACTTGGATATCTTTCATAATATTCAGGTGCCCCGGCCACTCCCTCAGGTTCTTATTTAGAAGGTGATTTTAAGAGGCCAGGACTACCAGCGGTTTCACCAGACTGGACTGTGTGAATGGAGAGGACTGTGATACAAGCACAGGGACCTAGAGAGGGCACCATTAGAGCACCTCCCTGGCCAGGGGCACTGGAGAGTATGCCGAGGGAGATGATGGCAGTGACTCACCATGCAAAAAAAATGGTAAGACTGAACAGAAATTTAGTATTTTAGCAAAGTTTTGAAGAAGAGTGCCAGGTTTTAGAAGACTAAATAGGAGAAATTTCCAAATTTTGCTTCTCAAGAAATGTAATCAATTTTAGCCTCCCAGATCATCAAAGTGATAATTTTGTTGTTGATTCCTTCTATGCCTTCAGCTGCTTGAGTGAAATGGGAAAAAAAAATATTCAACTAAGAATGTACAACAAGTTCAGGTCCTAGTTCCATGCCTCTAACTAGCCTTGTGATCTCTAATAAATCTGTTAATCTCTCCTAGTCTTTGCTTTCTAATATAAAATGAGCTAAATTCAATTAGGTCAGTAGTTTAGAAATGTACCTCCCATAACATAATGCATCCCTGAAAAAATTTTCAATGATCTCAAGCAAAACCAAAAATTAAAATAATAAAATAAAAAAGAACAATAACATGAAAATTTAAACTACAGTCCTTTAAACCTGCTATTTTTGGTGGTCACACTGTCTTTGTTTCATAGGTAATAAACTAGAGGATAGTAATTTTATTTATTTATATTCAGGTCCCTACTTGGCAAAATTAAGTAACAACAGCACTAGGTGGATTTTTTCTTAAGGTGTGTGTATGCAATTATTTTACTAATTTCCTGAAATTCTGTTTTCCTGAAGGCCTGGGAACTACTGGACCACATGGTCTCTCAATTTTTATGTATTCTGATATTTATTATTAATCTGCCTCTGCTTTATAATATAGCAAGAGATTTAGGGCAGCTGTTGGCCAACAACCACTGAGGACCTGAATCCCTCAATTCCATAGCTTCTGAGCTATTGAATCCTCCAACAACCACTGAAGAGCTGGGAGGCTGATCTCACCCCATTTGAATCAAAGGATCTGCTAAACTGCCCTTGCATTACTGACCAACAGGATCTGTCAGATAACACCAAGGTGTTAAATTTTGGGGTAATTCTTACGCAACAATAGCTAACTAGTACAGTTCTTCAAAACATTGTTAGCAAAATGCAAACTTCTGAAAAAGGCTTGTCTGTTTTGTATGTATTTTTTTTGTATTTTGCAAAAAAAAAAAAATTTGCTCATGAAGCATCATTTTATAATTTATGTTCATCTGTCACTAGTCACCTACCTCCTTTTCTTCTAATATGTTGCTTCCACTCTGCTTTGAGCAAAAAAGTTCCTAACTAGGCTTGTTAGCATTACAATTAAACAGGACTTGAGTGCTGAGGGTCTAAAGAACTCTTCAGGAGGAGGTAAGGGATAGGAGTTGGTGAATAGTCTTCTTGACATTTATTTTGGCACTAGGTGTGATTTATTTTCCAGCATTTGTCTTTACTGTATTTCTGGGAAAGAAATCTTCAAAGGGTCTAGTATGTCATTAACATGGGTGATTTTTTTTTTTTTTTTTTTTTAATGTATTAGAGAGAAAGGGTAGAGGGAGACGGAGAGACAGGGAGGAGGAGGAAGAGTCAGACAAGAGGGAGATACTGAGTTTCCTGCCTAAATGAGAAAAAGTGTTCATACTTCAGATTTGAGAACACCTGCTGAAAGAAGTATTTTGAATGGGAAAAGATTGGGCACCCTTAAGTGGTTATAGCATTATTTGTCTTCAGAGTCAACATTTTACTTTCATAAATGTCCTGTCTTTGAGGTCACATCTTCTCCTAATATTTGAAGAACCAGTGACTCAGAATGAGGACAGAAATGTCAACTCATCTTCTGAGCAGAGCATAACCAGCAGAAAGTCTTGGGGTTTATTTTTGACTCCACAAGTGACTTGCAGTGCAGTGGGGCGTGCTATTGCTAAATCTCTCTGAAGATTGCCATGTCTAAAACGTGGGCAGACTCACAGAGTTTTGTAGGGGGCAATTTGTGTTAGTAAATACTCTGAGACCCTTGAACTAAAGATGCTATTGAGGTGCCAGGTATTACTTTCAAGTGACTGAACATCGTGTACCCATGAGCTCTACAGGCTAAAGTGGTTTGTGTAGTTTACTTAACATTTCTCGTATTTTGTTTCTCTGACTGCCAGACATGAAGGAAATAGATGATCAAAATCAAGTTGTATTCTCTTGTTTTAAGAACACTGTGCCACATAGCAAATTTCACACCAAATTTTTAGGGTATTCCATTTTGTATTATTCAGTGTTTCTTCACTTTCCATGAGTCTGTTTAGTGTTATGGATTTCTAAGTTCTAGCTGTAATTTAAGAAAAAGGGAGATACCCTAGGTATATCCTCAGAGTAATTTATGAGACATGTGAGGCCTCCAGGAGGTTCTCATAGCAATAGTGCACATGTACTGTCTTTCCCTTATATCTGAAATATGCTGGAAAGAAAGCTGATGCTACCTCTCAGCACTTCTTGAGGGATGTTGCAAACTCCTGCCTTCCATGTTCCCCTTCCATATGACTCTCAGGATATCCTCATGTACATCACTTTGCAAAATGTGAGAAAGCAAGGCATACTGGCTTTGACGTAACAGCACAGGAGGCGGGCAACGTGTGTTGGAACTGTCATCGATTTATGCTTGTGTTTGCTTGCCTCACACAACGATGAGGGCAAGGAGGATTTTCAGCACACACTTCAGTAGGTATCGAAATGTGTGTATAATTACCTTTCTCCAAATGTATCTAATTGCTGAGAAAATCATACCTGTTGGCTTTTTAGGATATACTGTGGATGTTGTTTATGAATTCTTTTCCAGCTTCTTTCAGGTACTACAATTAGATATTTGTGATACCACACAGCCATTTGATTAGCCTGTATAAATGTCAGGCTGAGTGAATGGTTTCATTTTATGTAGTGCCTGAAAGTCTAACTAATGATACCATTATAAAGTGAGGAAAGGAAACAACTATAAGAATCACAGTCTTTCGTGGAAATTGTCTTGTTCCTTCTGATTTGTGAAGTCTACCGAGTGTTAAGAGTTCCTTGATTGAGCCTAATAGTCCTTGAACACAGGGATGGAGCTGAATTTTAATGCAACTGAGTCTCAAACTATGCAGTATGTTGTAGATCCACATTGATTGGCAGGCTAGCAAATGAGGACTGGCAAGAAAGTCACCCCCCCCCAAAAAAAAAATATCTCTTAGACTTATCTAGCTCAGGTGCTCTTTCTACTAATGTTAGCATATTTGTTTCAGTTCCCCAGGCTCGAGCCCTTGTGAGCCATTTACCTCAATTTTTCAGTACCATCCCAGAATCATATCAGTCACCATGTTCTGTTAATCACGTGTAACACATGCTTCTCTTTGCTAGTATCCTGGAACTTGAATAGTCCTCTGGCTTCCACCTTGTCATTTATGCAGTTTACTTCCTATAACTTTGCTAGTTTCTTCTGTCTCCTTCCTCACCTCCTCTTCCCCTGTCACACTTTATTTGTTATTGTTTCCAGGGTTTTGCCTTTTGCCCACTGCTTTTCTCAGGCTATGTTCTTTTACTTAGGAATCTCATCCACACTCATCATTTTACAATTCCTTGAGTGCTAACAATTCCCAGACTTACATATCTCGTCTTGACTGCTCTACTGAGGTCATATTTATATACACATATCCATCTGAATTTCACAGACACTTCAGATTAACCATGTTCAAAACTGAATTCATTGTCTTTCCCACCTTGAAGTACTCTCTTGAATTCTGAGTGATAATTAATGACACATCATCCATTGAGCAAACTGATTAAAGAATGTTGGCAATCATCCTAGCTATTTCCTTTTTCCTTGCTTCCCCTAGCCAATCAACCCTACAATCTTTTCTATTTTATCTCTCAAATATTTCTAGAATTTTTCCTTATTTCTTCATCACTGCTATCACTACACATGCATGATAGTCTTTTTTCATTGAGATTATTATAACAATATCCTAATGAGGTTCCTTCTTCCCAGTCCCACCCTGCCTTAATCTAGCCTCAGGCAGCTATTTCTAAAACTCATATCTGACCATATCATTCTTATAATTAAAACGGTATTCTTTCATATGTAAAACCCATATCAGGCCCCATAATATGGCTTAAAGAACAGCCTTTGCTCTCCATCCTGACCATGTTGAATTTTACATGAACCCTGTAATCTGGGAAAACAAGGAAGATTAAGAAATCCCCCATCCCTTATTTTTTGACAAATAGCCTAATGCAAAGAACCACCCTTCCCCTTATGGCTCAGATTAAGATTCCGAGATACCCACTTGTTTACCTATGACAAGGTCAGATACAGAACCTCCAAACTGCCGTTCTTCACTTCATTAATGTTTAGCTGAACTCTTCTGTTCCTACTGATGAATCAGAACAAAATGCTTGTTAAGCAAAACTTTGGTTAATAGTCTCCCCTTCCCCCAGGCCCCTGAAATTTTGCCTACCTCAGTCTGAGCCAGCATCTAGACCCTCCTTCATAGCCTCCCCCAGGGAATAGTCTGGCCTCAAGGTAAAACATTCATCTTCCAATCACAACACCCTTTTACCCCATTTTCCCATTTCCCCACACACTGCTCTTTCTAACCTTGTTCACTCCTTTCTATAAAAAGGAAAACCCTTTTGCCTAACCCTCAAGAAACTTGCAGGTCTTATTTTGAAACATTTTCCTTATCGCAATAGTAACCCTCACCACTGCTTTGAAATAATTCTTTCAAATAAAGTCTTTGTTTACTAAGTCAAGATTTTATTTTTTATTTGACAGTATGATCTCACGCAGACTGACCTCTTCCACAACCTTTAGTAATGCCCACTCGTCCTTTAAGACTAAGTTGGGAAGCGGCTGTGGCTCAATCAGTAGGGCTCCCGTTTACCATATGGGAGGCCTGGGTTCGGTTCCTGGGGCCTCCTGGTGAGGGCGGGCCCGCCCGCACGGCGTGGTTGGCTGACCCAGCGAGCACAGGCAGCAAGGGGGGGATAAATGAATAAATAAATAAAATCTTTAAAAAAAAAAAAAGACTAAGTTCAAGCATAGCCTACTCAAGAAACCGTCCTTTCCCCACTTAGGCTGGACTAAATGCCTCTTTTCTCACCTCCGTAGCAATGTAGTCACAACACTCTTACTGCACCTGTTGAGTTATAGGGGAATTAATGTTCAACATCCTGTAATTTCCTCAATGGCAAAGTGTTACTGCCATCTGTCAATCTCCAGAGCCCAGTGCAGTGCCTAGCCATATTTGGTGCGCAATAAATATTGATCCAAGTTCGAATATTCCAGGTGCTTGTGATATCAAAGGTTACCATAACAGCCTCATAACTGATCTCCCAGTTTTCAAGGAATCCTCTTTACAATCCACCTTGTTAATGGGTGAATGTAAATAAAACACCACTCTTTTATTTTCCTTCTTATTTAAGGATCTACAAAAGCTTTCTAAAGCTTTATATAGATCTCCAATTACATTTATCTGTCTTTCCTTCTGTGACTGGTACTACATTACCTATCCAAACACATCAACTGCTGCTTCTCAGCTCAGATGCTCTTTGCACTCAAACTGCTCTCCTTTGCCATTATCATTCATAGTTTGATAGTCACAAACTTTTACTGTTTCATCAACTTTTGGTAGTTATAAAGGACTATTGCAGTGCATGCTCATTCCCTCATCTCTGATTTTGATCTTCTTCCTGACCTAGTATTTTTTTTTTGTATTTAAAAAAATAATTAATTTTATTAGAGAAGTTGTGAGCTTACAAAACAATCATCCATAATGTGCAGAATTCCCATATATCACTCTTCCATCAACACCTATGATTGCTGTGAAACATTTGTTGCAGATTATGAAAGAACATGATCAGACTATTACCACTAACTATGGTCCATAGTGTACACTTGGCATATTTTCCCCATACACTCCCATTATTAACACTATGTATTAGTATTGTACATTTGCTATAGCTCATGAGAGAACACTCATATTTGCACTGTTAACCACAGTCCATCTTCCACCAGATGGTTCACTGTGTTATACAGTCCCATGCCTTGTACATTCTATCCAAAGTGTACACTTCTTTGTTGTCCTAATTGAAATACTAACATCTGAAGATCCAGCTCATAATTATTACTTCCTTGATGAAAATCAATCCACAGCAGTCCTTTCCTCATTCTATAATTTTCTAATAAAGACATGTTATTATGATTTTTACCATACAATTTTTCCCACTCTAAATATCCTTCTCCAACTTTTTATAACTTTAAAGTTGCATATTTTATCTTTCCAATTAGCTTTGGAGCTTCTCAAAGATAGCGACTAAAATGTCTTTATATTTTTATATGCAGTCCTTAGAACAGAATAGATTCTTAATAAATGCCATTCTTTTGTGGGTGGCAAGGAAACTACTAAGATTTTCTTCTCCTCTTCTAAAATAAATTAATTCTCTCCTCATATTAAAGTTCATCCCTTCAAAATGGCTGATGCATTCCTAAGTTTCTATTCAGTTCTTGTAGTATTTTTGAAGAGTCCTCTAACTATTCAGAAAAATCATTTTGCTACTTCATGACCTTGATCTTAAATCAGTCCATGAAATGAGACCTTGCTCTACAATTAGATTGCTGTTCTATGCACAAATAATAATCTCTAACCAAATGCATTCTATTAGTATAAGAACAGTCGAGTAAGTTAGTCCTGGAATATATGACAGATTGAGTTGTTGTTGTTGTTTTTTTCTTAATTCAGTTGAAGTAAGGTGATAGAAACATACTACTTGAAAAAAGTATATTGGTTTACGTTTTTCTTTGCTTTGGTAGCCTACCATGGATTTCTTTTTATTTTCACACATATTGGCATTATTATGTAGGAATAATGAGTACCTATATCATGGAGATTAGGTCTTCCTCTGAAAAAAAAAAGGGAAGCAATCTTTAAATTGGACAAAGTCAGGGAAAACAATGATAATAATACAAAGATAAAGTATCATGCTCTGTGTAATAGATCTACTGTTTACTACTAACAACCATTTTTTTCACTTGTTATAATTGGGTAGGATTTATGTTTCAAGTTATAATTTCACAAGCAAGCAAATTCCAGAGATTTTTAGAATGTAAATTCGGCGGTAACAATAAATCCCCCCAGGGATACCAGCATTATTTACAAAGTCAATTGGGCTGTGAGAGTGATCCTTCTTTTTATCTCTTATATAGTTCAAACTCCATTTTCCAGTGTTTTCTCAGAGCTCTACAACTTATAACTTAAACAGCACATATCAGACATGCTGCAGTCTGCTCTTCCCATCAGGGGACTTGTGCAATTGACTTGCCTTCCTGGTGAGAAGATGAGCAAATTGGTATGGGGCAGAAGGTCAATCTGCATTCATGGTGTGCTAATGTCTTTGTAGATGAAAAAATTATAATAACCCTCCTGGATATACCACACTGTATGCCTATCTTTTTTTTTTTTTTAATAAAACACGTGCAAATTCTTTGAAGATATTTTAAATGAAATTGAACTTACATTTTTATCATGGTTCAACTTATTGATGACCTTTCACCTCTTTTGGGCTCTGACACAATGACCCAAAGGACCAATTTGAGAGACATTTTCAAGGAAAATAATGTTGATCTGGAGCTCTAGATCCAGAAAGGACCCCTGTACAGTAGAGGAATACAGCAACCTTTGCCCCCTTTGTTTATAAATCCTATATCCATGTGGGTGGTGAATTAAGAGCAAATCATTATTATTTAATTTTTATTGAGCACAGCCCATTCGAGTTTCAAAACATTAAATAATAGTGTTTGTTTCAGCATTCCATGTTCTGCTGTATTGAGGGGATGTTTCTGGTAAAATCAATTAATTAAGTCAAGCACCAGGTCCCAGTCATTCTACCTCCTTAGCGAACAGACACCATATAAACAAGATTAATAAAAG
This sequence comes from Tolypeutes matacus, assembly GCA_026826555.1. Classification (NCBI taxonomy): domain Eukaryota; kingdom Metazoa; phylum Chordata; class Mammalia; order Cingulata; family Chlamyphoridae; genus Tolypeutes; species Tolypeutes matacus. The sequence goes on from JAKSZT010010858.1 coordinate 1,409,193, forward strand.
AACAACCTGGAGTAAAAGAGGTCAATCACTGCATCATGACATTAAAAATTAGACTGTGGCATGTCAGCAGAGAGAATGAACACTTTCACTGTTCCATGAAAAGAATTGAAAGAATGAAACAGGGTTCTCTGTCATTTCCAAAATCGTTCATGTAGGATTTTTTCCCCAAACAGGGAGATTTTGCATCTTTACGAGAACCATCAAAATTTTAATTGATATCTATGAAAAAGAATATTAAAAACCTCCATCAACAGAAAGACTAAAACTTGGTGTGATATTTATTGGACCTTCAGTAATTCTTGCTTTTTTAATCAAAAAAATTAATAAATTCAACAGGACAATATCAAAAGATAAAAGTATTTGTAAATGTTTAAGGGAGATTTTTATTAGTATGGGATTGTACTTTGGCTTTTATCCATCTGTTTCCAAACCTTTTTTTCTGGTTTTACTACTTTAAAAAAAACCTGTGATTAAAGAATTTATAATAAAGTATATAGTTCTTGAATGGTCAGTCTGATGGTTTTGAAAATTGCGTATACCTGGATAAAAGATTTCTCATCAACCCTTTCGACCCTTTCCATTAAGCCCTCTACTAAGAGCAGGTGAAACAAATTTCTGGCTTCTATCACTGGTAGATTAGTTTTACCTCATTTAGAACTTCATACAAATGGAGTCATGCAATATGTACTCAACATATTGTTCTTGAGATTCATCCATTTGTCAGTAGAAATATGGTCTGTAATCAGTAGTTTGTTTCTTTTTATTGCTGATTAGTATTCCATTGTGTGTCTATAACACAATTTGTTTTTCTGTTTTCCTGTTGATGGACATTGGGATTTTTTCAAATTTTTGTCTCTCATTTCCAGAAACTGCTCTATTAAATTTCACTTCATAGTAATGCACAACCTTTTACCCCACTGTTCTTGCACCTGGTAAAGCAGTTTCTTCATTTTTCTGAAGATGATGGTAATTTTAAACGGGTAATGAAAAATAAATGTTTGAAAGTGAGAAAGAATTAGTTATGGCTGTTAACACCTTAGAACAGCTGTACTTTTGTATAAAGAAACATAATTCATTAAGATTCTTGTTTAGAAACTAAATATATACATATTGACAAATTGTAAAGATGATGTATAAACTCTTACAGTTAAGTAAATAACAAGTATTTGCTTAATACTTAAAATACCTACACTGTGTAATACAATATCTCTACTCTGAACAGAATTAAAAATTTCCTATTTATTAATGTGATTTTATCTTCCATTGCTCTAGAAGTATAAGTAAATCAGGGAATGCAAAAATTCGGACTTGCGTGCATATATTTTTAGCTATCAAGAAAATGCATGTTGTAAAATGTTGTAATTATGTATAGAGCAATAACTCTGTTCAGCAGACTACAATTGTTTAGGATATGGTGGTCCGCTATTAGCATAATTTACCTCATTGTTCAAAATAGCCATAGAAATGGTCTTATTTCAGATTATTGACTGCTGCTTTGAAAGTCTCGAAAGATGGGCCCAAATATCAAATTAAAGGCAAAGCCTTAGCATACTGTTTAGCTGGTCATTTTGCTGCATCTTATTTTATGGTATGACTCTGGTCTGACTCTGGTATGGAATTACATTCCCCATAATGATTACTTTTTTTTTTTTTTTTTCCTTTTCTCTTCTATACTGTTAGTTTCTTGAGAACAGGGCTGTTTTTTAATTCACCTTTCTGTCTTTGAATCCTAATATCCAGCCCAATGCCCAGAACACAGGAGCAAATAAATATTGGTGGGAAGATTGAATGCCTATGCCATGACCAGGCTTGATTCAGATATGTCTCATTATGTACCTTATCAGATACAATACCATTCAAAATGATTGAAGGAATAACAAATGTTTACTTGACTTGGGGTAATATATTTTAAATAATTTTTCTTATTCTATCCTCACTACAAAGAAATCCAGTTTGCTTTTTTCTTTTAATTAGAGAATTTGTAGGTTTACAAAAAACCATATGGAAAATGGAGCATTCCTATACCCCTCCCCGCATTTTAACACTTTTCATTAGTGTGGTACCCTGGTTACAATTAATGGAAGATTATTATACTTGTATTATTAATTATTGTCCATAGTTTACATTAAGGTGTATTTTTTGCCCATATACCACTCTATTCTTAACACTTTGCAAATGCATAACAAATATAGTATATTTGTATATACTATATAATATATATAGTAAATTTGTATAGTATATTTGTATATACTATACAGTATATATAGTATATTTGTATAGTATAGTATATTTGTTATGCTTCATGGAAGAACATTTTTATAGTATTATTATTAATTATAGTCCATTGTTTACATTAGCATTCACTGTGTTGTATAGTCTTATGTATCATCTTTAAATTTTTATTCTAGTAATACAGATATGTGTGTGTACAACCTACAATTTCCCCTTTTTACCAAATTCACATATAATTCAGTGTTATTTATTATACTCCCAATGTGGTGCTACCATCACCACCATCCATTTCCAAAATTTCACAATCACCTCAAATAAAAATTCTGTACAAATCAAGCATTAACACCCCATTCCCTACCCTCAGCCCAGCCATTGGTAACTTATATTCTAGATTCTAACTCTATGAGTTTGCCTATTCTAATTATTTCATAAAAGTGAGATCATAAAGTATTTGTCTTTTGTGTCCAGCTTATGTCACTCAACATAATGTCTTCAAGGTTCATCCATGTTGTTGCATGAATCAGCACTTTATTCATTTTTAATGCTGAATAATATTCCATTTATGTACATATCACATCTTGTTTATCTATTCATCAGTTGAACAACTGGATTGCTTCCAACTTTTGGCGATTGTGAATAATGCTGCCATGAACACTGTAGCAGTTTGGAAGTTTGATGTAATTATGAATTCCAAAAATAGATATTGGATTATGCTTGCAAACTGTTCTGCTAATCTGGGCATGATTAAGTTATGATTAGAGCGTTAACTGGGCCACATCAATAGAGCGTTGAGCCCCACTCCTTGGTGGGGCGGGAATGAAATATAAAAGGCATGGCAAAGGACAGAGGGAGCAGTTTTGATGTTGAAGTCTTGAGCTGGACCCCTGAGAAGTAAGAGAGCTTGGTCGTGAGGAAGGAGAGAAGGCCCTGGGATAGAGACAAGCAATTTGCCTGATAGTCTACAGCTGGCCTTGTGGAGGAACCAGGAGCTAAGCCCGGAGAGAAATGCAGCCACGGGAAGAGAGGAACCCAAGAAGCCTGAACCCTGGCAAACGTCGGCAGCTGTCTTGCTCCGACATGTGGCAAAGGACTTTGGTGAGGGAAGAAACTTATGCTATATGGCCTGGTAACTGTGGACTTCTACCCCAAATAAACACCCTTTATAAAGACCAACCGATTACTGGTATTTTTCATCAGCACCCCTTTGGCTGAGTAATACAAACACCAAAGTGTAAACATCTGTTCAAGTCCCTGCTTTCAATTTTTGTGGGTATATTCCTAATAGAGGGATTGCTGGATCATATGGTAATTCTATACTTAGCTTTCTGAGGAACCGCCAAACTGTCTTCCCCAGCAAAGAGTGAATGTTCTTATTTCTTCACATGCTCTCCAAAACCTATAATTTCCTGTTCTTATTTTTTAATAGTAACCATTCTAGTGGGTATGAAATGGTATTTCATTGTGGTTTTTATTTGAATTTCCCTTAGAGCTAATGGTGTTGAGCATCTTCTCGTGTACTCTTTGGAGAAATGTCTATTCAACTCTTTTGCCCACTTTTAAATTGGGTTGTTTGTCTTTTTATTGGTGAATTGTACGCTTTCTTTATACATTCTGGATATTAAGCCATTATTAAACATGTGCTTGCCAAATAATTTCTCTCACTGATAAGTTGCCTTTTCACTTTCAGATTAAGTCCTTTGAGGCAAAAAGTTTTGGTTATGATGAGGTCCCATGTATCTATCTTTTTCTTCTAGGGCATGGGTTCTTAACCAGGGGGTCTGTGGAAAGATTTCAGGGGGTCCATGAGCTTGAATTGAAAAAAATCAACTTATTTTTCTAGAGTAAGTGTAGATTAATCCATTTATTCCATTATGGTCAGAGAAGATGTTTTGTGTAACTTCAATCTTTATAAACTTACTGAGACTTATTTTGTGAGCTGACACAGGTCTACCCTGGAGAATGATCCATGTGCACTTGTAAAGAACGTATATCATGCTGTTTTGGGATGCAATGTTCTATATATCAGTTAGTTCTAGTTCATTTATCATATTATTCAAGTTCTCTGCATCCTTATTGATCTTCTGTTTAAATATTCTATCTATTGATGAAAGATGAAAAAAAAGTTTCTGAAGTCTCCAACTATTCTTGTAGGGGTGTCTCTTTTTTCCTTCACTTTGTCAGTGTTTGCCTCTTATATTTTGGGACACCATTGTTAGGTGCATAACTATTTATAATTGCTATTTCTTCTTGGTGGATTGACCCTTTATTAATATGTAGTGTCCTTCTTTGTCTCTTGTAACAGGTTTTCTCTGCTGTTAGTATAGCAAACAATACCAGCTCTGTTTTTTGGTTACAATTTGCATGGAATATCTTTTCTTATCCTTCATTCTTAAGTTATTTGTGTCTTTGGATCTAAGGAGAGTCTCTTGTAAATAAGATATAGCTGGAGCATGCTTTTCAATCCACTGTGCCAATCTGTATACTTTGATTGGACAGTTTAATTCATTAATATTCAGTGTTATTACTGTAAAGACAGTACTTACTTCAGCCAATGAGTCTCTTTGTTTTTTTTAATGTCATATCTTTTTTGCCTCTTTTTTCCTGTACTGAAACATCCTATTCTGTATAGTTGATATTTTGTGATGATTCTGACTGATCGCATTCTCATTTCTGTTTCTGTATATATTTAAAATACTTTATTTGTAGTGAACCTGTGGTTTGTGTTGCACAACCTACATCTATAACCTACTAAATTGGAAAAATACTAACTTAGATTCAATAGCATATACATTCTCTGCTCCCATATCTCTCCTTGTTTCCCCTCTTTATGTTGCTTTTGCCCCACATTATCTCTTTATATTTTGTGTGGCTATTGTCAGGAAATATGACTTTCTATTGTTCACTTGTATTCTGACTCATTTCAACTATATTTTGACTCATATAGGAATTAAAGATTAGAGTTGTATATTGAGGATATATTATTGGGTTTGCATTTACCCTTTTAGTTACTTTATTGGAGATTTTCCATTCTTCACACCACTCCAAGCCACTGTCTCCTGTCTTTTCCATTTAACCTGCAGAACTCCCTTTAGTAATTCTTGTAGGGCAGGTCTTTTGTTGATGAACTCTCTCAGTTTCTGTTCATTTGAGAATATTTTAAACTCTCTCTCATCTTTGAGGCCAATTTTGCCAGATAAATAATTTTTGGCTGGCAAATTTTTTCTTTTAATATCCTAAATATGTCATATCACTGCCTTCTCACCTCCAGGGTTTCTGATGAGAAACTTGCACTTATTCTTATCAGGGATCCTTGTATGCGATGAATCACTTTGCTCTTTCTGCTTTCAGAATGCTCTCTTTATCTTTGGCATTTGACATTCTGATTAATATATGTCTCACAGTATGCCTGTTAGGACTTTTTATGTTTGGAGCATGTGGCACTTGGACATGTATATTTATGTCTTTCATAAAAGTAGGGAAATCTCAGCCATTATTTCCTCAAATATTCTTTCTGCCCCCTTTCCCTTCTTTTCTCCTACTGGGATACCTGTGCAAATGTTTTACACTTCATGTTGTCCCTCAAATCCCTGAGACACTGCCTAAGTTTTCTATACTTTCCTCTATCTATTGTTCTGACTGTATGGTCTAAATTGTCCTGTTTCTAGTTCACTAATTCTTACTTGTGCCTATTCAATTCTGATGTCATATGCCTCTACATGTGCCTTCATCCCTATAATTTTCTATTGTGTTTCTTTTTTCAAATTCTTCTTTATTCTCACACATTATCTTCTTAATATCCTTTATCTCCTTGAATTGATTTCAGAGAATTGTTTTAACTTCTTTCATTAGTTTTTCCAAATTCTGTGTCTCCACTGAAGTTTTAATTTATTCCCTTGAATAAACCATGTCTTCCCTTGAATAAACCATGTCTTCCTGTTTCTTTGTATGGCGTGTAATTTTTTGCTGATATCTGGGCGTTTAATTATTTTAATGTGTTAACTCTGAAGGTCAGTTTCTCCTTTTTGTCTAGGGTTTTATAGTTGATTTGCTTTATGTTAAGCCTCTTCTTTGGCATTTGTTCCAACTTATTTTGGATCTTTAGAGTAATCTGATTTAAATTTTCAGATTTTCTCAGTTCTTCTTCAGCTGGTTATTGTTCTGGAGATGTGGTATAATTTTTAAGATTGTACTTTGCATGCAGTTTTTCCACTTCTGGAAGAAAGCTTCCTTTCTTTGGTTCCTTCCTCACAGATCTTGATCTGTTCTGTTTGTTTTTGTGTAGAAAATTTCCCCCAGCTCCTATAATTTATTTAAATTCTATCCCTCACTCAGTTCCCCCTTTTCCTTACATTTTTCAGCTCTGTGGCCCATCCTGTCTTGGAGCAATTCATTCCCCACCCCTACCCCCAACCCTTTTATTTTTCAGGAGGCTTTTCTGCCTCTTCCTTCCCCATTAGTGGTTCCTGCCCTGGGAAGCCAGATAGATTCAATCCAGAGAGATCTGTTTTACATTTAGGTGGTCCAGCAAACAGACTTAATTGAATGTGTACATTTTTTGCCAAAAGTTTCGCCATGATCTCTCTCTCTCTCTCTGTCTGTCTGTCTTTCTCTCTCTCGTTTTTACTCTTGACACCACTTTTGTATGAAGCACTCCTCAGTCACTTGGGTTGGGAACTGGGTGTCTGTGGATTTAGGTCCCTGTGTCTGGATACGCATGGAGTTCTAACTTGCTGCTGTCAGTGACTCTATAGTTTACATCTGCAGCAGGAGGGACCCAGTTCATGCTGCCCCAAGCTGAGTGGGACAGGATGAGGGGGGAGTGATCCAGATTGGTAGGAGCTGGACAAAAACTCTCCTCCCTGATTTTGCAGATTATTTTTCTTTTTCTTTGATTCAGAGTTACTGGAGTCCTTCTCCAGTCTCTATCATCCTCCAGGTTCCAAGTAAGTGGGACTTGTCCTTTTATTAGTTGATTCTGAGGGAGATTTTTCCAGGAGATGTTTTATGTCGACATGTTGATGACATCTCTCTTCAGATTGCTTTTATTGCAATTTTACTAATACTTTTTGTATTAGTCAGCCAAAGGGGTGCTGATGCAAATTACCAGAAATCTGCTGGTTTTTATAAAGGGTATTTATTGGGTAGAAGCTTACACTTACCAGGCAATAAAGCCCAAGTTTCTTCCTTCACCAAAGTCTCTTGCCACGTGTTGGAGCCAGACAGCTGCCGACATTTGCCAGGGTTCAGGCTTCTTGGGTTCCTCTCTTCCTGGGGCTCCATTTCTCTCCAGGCTCAGCTCCTCTGTTTCCTCCACAAGGTCAGTTGTAGACTATCAGGCAAACAGCTTGTTTCTCTTCATGGGGCCTTCTTTCTTTCCTCACAACCAAGCTCCTCTGTGTGTTCACTTCCCAGGGCTCTAGAATTAAATCTTAGCATCAGAACTCCAACCTCAAAAAAAAACTACTCCAACTCTGTCCTTTGCCATGTCTTTTTAATCTTTGAGACCCCACCCACTAAGGAGTGGGGCACAACACCCTACTGACATGGCCCAGTCAATGCCCTAATGATAAATTAATCATGCCCAGATTAACAGACCAGTTTACAAGCATAATCCAATATCTAATTTTAGAATTCATAATTACATCAAACTGCCAAACTGCTACATTCTGTGTCTTCTGAGTGTGAAATAACTTTCTGCCCTTGTTTTCTAGGCAAAATTATTCCTAGAGCCTGCAGCCCAGCCTGTGGAAAATCTATACACCAGTGACCCTGACAATTGTTCCCAGCTGGAAAAGGCTGTCTGCACCTCTTGTCTGTACTTCTTTGGCTCCCATTCATTTTCCTACCCTCTTCAATCTGCTTTGAATTCTAACCTTCCACAAAATGTCACCAAATCCAAAAGATACCTCTCTCCCTTCATCTTGCTCCTCTTCCTTTCAAAACTTTCCTTTCTCAGCACTCTCCTGATTTTCTTCCTGATGACGGTCAATCTCACTTTCTCAATCAGTTCAAAGTCTTCCTCATGACCCATCCTTGGCTTTCTTTTCCAATTCTCTTCTTAAATGACTATAGCAACATACCTCAAATAGACTGATGACTTCTTATTTTGTATGTCCTTCCTAGAGCTCTCTCCTGAGCTCTGCATTTGAGGACAGAGTTGCCTACTTGCCATCTTTCTTCGGATATATCATAGACATCTCAAACTAAACAAAGGTTTCAAAAGCAAGTCTTAGTTTCTGTCAGCCAACATGTCTTTTATCAGTCAACTCCAGTTGGTAGAAATACCATCTGCCCTGTTGTTTGAAGAAGACTTTTATAAGTCATCATGGACTCATCTCTTTCTCTCATGCCACTCTTTCAATTCATAAGCAAATCCTATCAGTTCTACTTTTAAAACCATCTTTCCACTTTTCATCTGTTGCTACCCTTATTGCAGCCACCCTCAACTATCTCCTGGATGATGGCAATTGCCCCCAACTTGCCCCGATCTTCTCTTTTCCTTTTAAATCCATTATCCACACAGGAGCATAGAGTGAAATTCTTAATTCACAAATTATAAACCTATATCACATCACTCCTAATTGCCTTTTCATATATGCGTGGGTCATTTGGATATCTTCTTTTGGGAAGTGTTTCTTCAAATCTTTTACTCATTTTTCTAGTGGGATTTCTGACTTTTGTTATTGACTTTTTAGAAGATTTTTATTTACATATTGTGCATAGAAATTCTTTGTGAGTTAAACGTATTATAAGTGTAGTTTGTTTTTTGTCTCTTACTGTTCTTGTTTTTTCTTTATTTTTAAAGAAGCTTTTGATTACATAAATGTTACATCAGAAATATAGGGGATTCCCATATACTCCATCCCCTCCCCCTCCCACTCTTAGTCCTCTTTCTGATGAAAAGATGTTCTTACTTTCAGTGTAGTTTTTATCAATCTTTCCATTTAAAAAAAATTTTTTTACTTACTATTTTTTTAAATGACACCTCAAGGTCATGTATATATTCTTTACATGTATATATAAATATCCAATTTACATGACTCCATTTATTGAAAAGCCCATTCTTATTTCACTGATCTGTGGTGTCCCTTTTAAATAAATCAAGAGTTTACATACTTCAGATAATGCCAGGAACATATTTTAAAGAGGCAATATCAATCATTAACAACTTAAGCCACATTTTTGAAGCTCCAGTGACAGTGCTATTTTAACAATGGATGTCAAAATGTTAAACATTAATAACATGTTTTTTTTAAACTTTTTTGTATCAAAGTAACAATTTGATGAAAGCTTTGAACTCTATTCACAGTAAAGTGCACATTATTTTTAAAATTTTGCGTACAATTTTAAAGTTCTTGTGGACACCTTATAGCCTATGCATTCTGAAATTTGAACTCTTGAGTTTAAATATCTTATGAATAAATGGTGCAATTTGACTTTATGACATGAAAATTAAAATGGAATCTTTAGAGAGAAAAAAATGGAGGGAATGAATGATTTTCTGAGCTTGCTTTTGCATTTGTTAACAAAATATTTAAATTTATAATATGTCTGTTATACCTAAATTACATATATTCATTTGTTTCAACAATTAGATATTGACTATTAACAAAATACCATAAACTGGGAAGCTTGAAACAACAAAAATATATTGTCTCACAGTCCTGGAGTCTAAATGTTCAAGACCAAGGTGTTAGCAAAACCATGCTTCCTTTGATATCTATAGGAAGTAATCTGTTCCATGCCTCTCTCCTGGCTTCTAGCTGTTAGTTGCAGATAGTTTGTGGCTTTCTCAGAAGTCACATGGAATTTTCCCTCTATCTGTGTCCAAATTTTCCTTTTCTTATAAGGACACCAGTCATATTCGATTAAGGACCCACACTATTGTAGTATGACCTCAGTTTAACCTGCTTTATTCCATCTGTAATACCCTTATTTTCAAATAAGTTCACATTCTGAGGCATTGAGAATTAGAACTTCAACATATCTTTTGGAGGAATACAATTCAATCCATAACAAATATGTACCATGCACTTGGAACAAAGGATAGAAAATTGAGTTTGATGTCTAGTGAGAGAAACCAAACTCCCATCAAACAGTAATTTACCTTTTGTAACAAGATGAAATGAAGAAAAAGTGGAAGTTGCTCTAAGAGTATGTTATTAGCATGCATATTAAAGGTGGCAAATTGGTGGGCAAGAGTCAGGGAAGGCTTGCTGAAGGAAAGGACACTTTAGTTGAAGTCTGGCTCATGAATATAAATTATTAGTCAAAGGGGTGAATGGAGAACATTTCAGGCAGAGGAAGCATCAGGTACAATCTCCACATGGTAGCTGAGAGTATGGTTGTTTTTAGAAGTACAAAGCCAGCCTGAGCTGCTAAAGCATACAAAAGCAAGGGAAGTATGGTCCAAGGCAAAGCTGGGGAGGAAGACAGCAAGCATAACTTGCAGGGTTGTGGGCTTTCTCTCAGAGTGATGGGAAACCACAGTGGATTGGGGAGAACAGCATGAACAGGAGATGATGGCACATGGATTTGAGTGGTATTAGAAAAGAGATTTAGAACTGAATACATGTGAAAGGCATTGAGGAGTGTAGAAATTATGGAATTTGGTGACAAATTTAAAATGTGGGCAGAGAGCAGGAAGGTGGTCACAGAAGCTAGTCCTGGGTGTTTGGTGTACACAGTTGGATAAATGGATTAAAATTCATTGAGATGAAAAAAAAAAAGTAAGACAGGACAAGTAAACAATATCTATCTTTCCCTTTTGGATGGATGGGGGTAGGGTAAAGAGATAATGGACTTAGTTTGGGATTTGTTGAGTTTGAGATATCTACATGGTTAGGTTCAGTAGACAATATATGAATAATTCTGGAGCTCAGGGAAATGGTCTCACCAGAAGGTATACAGTTAGAAGTTAGTAGAATTTATCTGGCAATTGAGGCTAGGTGGAAGAAAGATTGTCAAGGGAGGGCCTACAGGGCATGTGTTGAGACAGTGAGTTTAATATTTAAGGGTTAAAACTTGTTCTTTTTGATTCAGCTGATTAAATATACTTCACTTGAAAGCAAATATTTAATGGTCTTCCAGATCATTGATAATTTAGCAAGATTGTTTAGGAGGGCAAGAAGCCTGAGCAACATTTCCATTAAGAAGTCAAGAAAAGTCAACTTTGGCAGTACAATTTATCCAACCAATTATCAACCTGAAATATCTTCTTCCTTCCCTAAAACCAGAATTTGACATCCGCAAAGGATTATAGTATCCATGGATATGTTTTTTTTTTTTTTTTTTTTTTCTTCTTTAACTTAATTAATTTATTATTTTTTTTTGGCTGCAATTCTTTTTTTTTTTTTATTATGGGTAAGAATCAAAATTCTCACAATACATACGTTGTGTACAGGTATATGTGTGTGAATTAAATTGGGTGTTAAACATCCAAATGTATAGCTATATTGCATTGTCTTTAGTTTTTCTCCATAAAAATATCACAATTTCACAAATAATTTTAATGTAATAATAAAGAAGTACTTACAAGGTTAGACTTGCTCACTCTCTACAGAACTAAGGAAATGGGTCCTTAGACAATGGACCACAGAATAAAATATATTTTTCTTTGGGCCACTGCGGAGGAAAAGGCTCAGAATAATGGTGTCTGGGTATTTGAGGGATGAGGTTTCCACCATGACCCTGAAGCTACTAAAATTAAATACACATGAAACTGCTTCACAATTTTTCATAAGGTTAACCCTGCAATTTTTAGTGCCTGGCACAAACTCTTTCATGCATGTGGTAAACATTTATTGCAGAGTTCTTTTTACTTGAGCACTACTGACAAAATTAGATATTTTTTTAATTGTGAGGGGATGTCCTGTGCATTGTAAGATGTTTAGCAGCATCCCTGACTGCTACTCACCAAAGCTAGTGGCACACCTTCTTCACTTATCACAACCAAAATTGTCTCTTGGCAAATGTTTCTCGGTGTTGCCAAATGTCCTCTCAGTGGGAGGGCAAAAGTGCCTTGAGTTGAGAACCATTGATTTATTGAAGAGATAAACTTTTCCTTTCTGACAGCTATTGACTGATTCTGAGTTCTTTTTGTCCCACCTTATTTAGGAGGACCTAATCCCTGTCCAGCATGAGAGGGAGAGCCTCTTGGCCACCTCGTATTTAGAAGCAGAGGTTCCAGGTCAAGTCAGGTGCTGACGGGCATATTTAGTGAGGAGAAGTGAGGCTGTGGATTGTCTATTAGCCAGCCAGAGTTCATCCGGGGCACACATGCATGCCTATTTCATGTCTTCTAGGCTTTGTGAAAGAAGGTTTTCACAAGATGACAGTGGAACCCTTGTGAGATATCTTAGCAGAAAGGTCAGAGATCAATTCTAGGGGTTAAAAGTTACCATTTAATTGACTTCTTTCTCTTTAGATCAAATTACTCACAAAGAAAGTCTGGAAAATAGGAGAGTGAACTGCCATTTCATGAGCATAAAGTTTCCTTTGAAATCATAAAATTTAATGACCAAATAAGTAGTTATAAACCTTCAGTTCAAATATGCTTACGTATGTGACTAGTAATACTATGTGACTTGTTTCTATTCTGGCTTGTCCTGTGTACCAAATTTATTAGCAGACATCCGCTGTACAACATTGTGTTATATAGTATTAAATTGAGGTCTGGAATTCTTCATTGCACCTTTGCTTGACACATACATTCAACACTGAAAGGATTATATTGAAGGAGACAATGTATATGCCTATAAATTAAGGGTGATTTCTTATAATAGCTTTCTCTGGAGGAAGAGTACAATGTGCTCCTCACCATTATTTCTCCAGATGCCTTCGACCATAGCTAATATCAAGCTTCTTTGCGTAGTCTTAGAAAACACAGCTCAACTGCCTCCTGGTATGACATGCCATAGGATAGTAGCCAAGTAGAAATTTGTATTGTTATGACAATACAGGGATGTAAAATCATGCTGGCTGCCAGCAGGATTGGAAACCTAGTGACCTAAATGAACTCAACCAGAAATCCATTAAATGATTTAATTTTGATCCATCCAATTTATTGAGTATACTTATAATGCTGGAGAAGCAGCAGTAGCGATATCAAAAGCAGCAGTGAAAGCCTGAGTGGAATTATTAAGAGGAACTAACTACTGCATAAAGTGAATAGATGCCTGATATGAAGGCACCAGAGAACTAGAACAACAATTTTCTGACAAGGCTGATTTTTCCCGGTGCAATAAAAAAAAATGATTTACACAGATTGTTCATGTCAAAATAGCAGCATGTAACAGGTGTTTCAACATCAGAATTACTGTAAGGTTCAACATTTTTTTTGCCTTTCAAGAAAAACTGAAAACAAATGAACAATAGGGTTCATGTACAGTAGACAATGAGATCTTTGGTGCTTGAGAGGCTGGGTAGGATATACATAATGCATGAAATAGGAATGACAATATGTAGCTATTGCAAGGCAAGGCTAGCATTCACATTAAGAATATTAAATTTAGTAGAACTGTTTGTGGTGAACTCAGCTGTGTTGTATTATTTGTATAGCAACAGAGAAACATGCTTCTGTTATTTTTTCCAATGTTGTGCTCTAAGAAAGCTGAAACTTATTGTAGCAGTTTGATATTGTTTATGAATGCCAGAAATAGATATTGGATTATGTTTGTGAACTGGTCTGTCTCTCTGGGCAGACGACTATAACCTATGGTGTTATAGGTTTCACTTTTACTTGATTAGATAATGATTAAGGCTTTGATTGGGCCACATCAGTAGGACGTTGAGTCTCACCCACTGGGTGGGGACTCACAGAGAAACTGCACCACAGAGAAAGGGCTTTGGAGTTTTAATGCTGGAGCCTGGGAAGTAAGCACACAGAGGAACAGAGAGAAGGCTCTATTAGACATGGCAGAGGCCCCGGGAAGAGAGACCAGCCATTTGCCTGAGACTACAGCTACCGTTGTGGAGAAAGCAGAGCAGCTGAGCCCAGAAAGAAACAAGCCCTGGGAAGAGAGGAACCCAGGAAGCCTGAACCCTTGGCAGATGTTGGCAGCCATCTTGCTCCAACATGTGGCGATAGACTTTGGTGAGGGAAGTAACTTATGCTTTATGGTCTGAAACTGTAAACTTCTACCCCAAATAAATACCCTTTATAAAAACCAACCGTTTTCTCGTATTTTGCATCAGCACCCCCTTTGGCTGACTAATAAACTTATCTTTAAAATGAAATCTGTAAATAAAGTGTTTGCTCTCTATTTGAGAAATGGGAAAATGGCAAGAAATAATTATGAGAGATTCCCACTATAATTGAAGGCATCAAAATTAAAGAAGCATGGCATAGAATTCCATAAAAGTTTTTTTGCCAGATTTATGGAAGTAGTCTTAAACTATCCGTAAGACTTATAATTGTTATCTTTAAAATATTTTCACTAAGAATGAAAAACAACAGGGAGAACCCAACTCCTTGGGTGTTGTGAGGAACAGATCCATGTTATGGTTGTATAGAAAGAAATTTTGAAAAGAGGCTCACATGATTATGGTGTTATATTTTCAATGACTCAACACAGGAAAAGTAGTTGTCTTTGCTTTTAAATAACAATAATTGGGGAGAAGGTAGGAGCAAGCAACCCACAAGCAAGTAAACTATCACGAAAAGTTCATCTTTTGCAAGCATGATACTTACCAACCTCGATCCAGACATGGAAGATCGGATTTTTATAACGAACTATTTCCCTCTTCCATTCACAATTGTATATGTTATTGGCTGATGGATATAAAGTGAAATTAACAATTATGGGGTTCAGGTCAATCTTCTTAACCTCCGCAACACCTGCCCTGGTTCTGGAGGCAGAAACGACCCTTGTCTCTGGTGAGACATATTTGATCAAGCCTTGATCATATTCTAATAGCATAAATCATAGTAATAGTAATAATTATTGGAAGAATCCCTTTTATTTATAGAGAATACAAACTTTTACTTAACTATTACTTCAAAGAAAGTAAAAGCGTTTATATAAACAATGAAATGATAGGAGAATTTTAGTTTGGGAAGTAAGGAGCAAAATCGGCTGTGTGGAGTGATTAAAGAGCATGGGTTGAGGAGAAAAACTTTCTGTATTGAAATCATAGTTTTGTCACTTATACTTCCTAAGATCATGGAAAATTTATTTCTCCTTTTTGTACCTCTTTGAGCTCATCTGTAAAATGAAGGTAATAATTCCACCAACCTTTAGAGCTGTTGTGAGGATTAAATACATTTTTTCCTGGCACACAGTAAGTGCTCAATAGGTGTTAGCTTTTATTATTTGCCATTATTATTATTTTGTGTCATTAGGTCATGACTTCAGATATTTTGAAAAGGAAATTCCTGGATGGAAACATAGAGGAAGTGTGCTTCCTCTTCGCACTTAAACCCAAAAGCAAAGGATGAGAGCAAACTAAGATATGTTGAGGGCTTGCTATTTGCCAGTTATTTTGGCATATATTATCAATGAATCTTCACATAAAGCCTTTGAGGAAGATTTTATCACCAATGTATAGCTAAGAAGACCCAAAGTGAGAAAAGTTAAGTGACTTATTAAAACTCACACATTTGAGAGGCAGAGTAAAGGTTTGAATCCAAATATGCTGAGCAGAGTTGTGTTTTTTTCCCATTTTATTACCAATATTCACTTTCCACTCACCATGGCTCCACAAAGCACCTGTAGTCTTGCAATAGCATGTCTCTCCAGAACTAGTCATCCAGTCATAGTGCTACTGCAGCAAGTATAGCCCCAGGCTGCAATAATCCAAAGACACACTGGGGATGAAATTGATAGATTTGAATTAAATGGGGGTGCTCTATCTCCTACTTTGTCCCTTGTAAGTTTCCCAGAACCTATCTAAACTCTTGAAGTTCTAACTTCAAAGAAGCAGTATCCTATAGTCTGTCTTGCACCTACCTGTGGTTTTGATGAACTGAAATCAGCCCAGATTTTAGAACTCAGAGATTGGCATATCCAAAAGCTCATTATCTATTTCAAAGTTTTTGAACCTACATAAGTCTTCCGAGACTCTACGGTATGTTTTGAAAAAGATAATATGGTACAGCTTAGGTAGTTTGAGAAAAATGCAGAAACTGTTACACTAGACAGACCTGGGAAGTAAATAAGTGAGCCCATGTCTGATTTCTTGGAGTTGGCTACTTGTAATAGAATGTTGAAAATTTCTGAAGCTGCATTCAAACACGGAAGAAAGACCACTGTGATCAATAAACAATGTCTTCCCTGGACATGGAAAGGGGAATTAGTATCATGTAAGCTATTTATTTCTTATCCCTGGGTCAGAAGCACTCACGGAATATACTGTTGGTTTGAATGTGACATTTATCGTTCATAGATTAATATAATAAATCTTCCTAGTTGACAAGGCAGCTTTCCCTTCCTCACTTGTCTTCATGTGCTCCTACTGAAGACGCACACACACTTGAGAAGGCAACTATTCTTTGGTCAGGTAGCTGCATTAGTCTGCCCAAAGCAACAACAACTGATTTCTGAGAAGAAACACACACACACACACTGTTATATTTATTTTAATCTGTTTTCCAGAACATTGAAAGTTTCTCTTAGACTTAGAGCTTAGAATATATTACTAATATAAATATAACAAATATAAGTAATGGCAGAAAATTATGGAAAAATAACAATAAAGAGCATTTTAAATAGTTTAGAGCATGGATTTGAAGAATGGGTCCAGTATTTCTAACTGTTTTGGATAAAATGATCCTTTGAACTAGAAATATATAAAATATATTTTTGCAATCAAAGTCTCTCAAAATTCTTTTATTTTAATGTTCATGGATCATTAACCAGGAAAAATATTAAATGGTAGAAAAATTAATACAGTTATGAGTTTTCAAGGATTTTATTTCTACATTGATATATTCTTAACTTTGAAAGATATTGATCCATATTTAATAGAGAAGTGGGTAGATTCTCAGAATATTTCAAGTTTATTATTAGTAAGTGAAAAAAACCAAATGTATAAACAATATCCTTTACAACAATCAACTGGACATTGTTTGAAGTGTTGATAGATTAAAGAAATGAAGAGTAAAAATAGTTATTCAGTTTCTTTTTCCACAGCCAAGCTTGCATTTTATTTTAGACTTATTGAGCATTTGAGAAAATTACTTTTTTGAGATAGTATCTTGAATTTGCTTACTTAAGTACTAAATAATTCTGAAGAAAATGATCAACTATTTTTATTTGTAAATGTTGCTTCAAGTTACGCAAACCCATTTTCATGGAATTGTCTTTTAACCTGAAGATTTGAAACTGTATTGAAATGAATTGCTGTTCCCAAACACATTTACTATGCTCAAGTGGATATTGTTTAGTTCTAAATCATGAAGATTTACTTCCTTTTACATTTGAATCATCATATCTGCAGAAGAAGAAATGCCTTGAAATAAAGTTGACTTCCAGTATGAACATGGCTGTGTAAGTCAGCATTTTCACCCTTTTCTTCCTGCAAATCATAAAAATGCAACAAGGAGAATGGAATGACAAATTCCACTTTCAATAAATCAGGAGACAGATATCATGCACATACTCCAAATACACACAGGAGGTGCCATGAGTCTAGTCTATGAGAGCTGTTGTGGGCCATGAAGGAGGAATTCAGGGGATGAAGCATAGAAAGGGGTGAGAGGACTCACGGACAAAAAATTTTTTCAAAAAATGGAAACAAATACGCACTTCCTGAAAAGGAAGTGCATACCAAAATTGCAAAACTATTATCCCTTGGTTGAGCAATGTTGCTGGAAGTAGGGTGAGCAGGGCTAGAGGGAGAAGCTTTCTGGACCCAATTTGTCTCTGAGAAGGAGAGTACTTGGGTTCACAAAAAGAGGCACAATGCTTGCACAAAGCAGGGTGTCTCTCAGGCAGCAGAGGAGGGAACAAACGTGGAGGTGGCTGAAAGGCCAAACAAATGACAGCTGAGGAAACCAGCAAAATGATGAAGTGAACATCAGATACATCCAACTCTAGTACACAGATTAAAATAAATATGAGGATTAGAGTGATGGTATAGAGCATAAATCTCACTTGTTATAAAAGGAGAGAAAATATTTGCTTAAAAGAATTAGGAGAAGAATGGTGAAAGAGGTGAGAAATATGTTTGAGAGTGGCTTTGTTTGTGTAGTGAGTTGAATAATGGCTCCCCCAAAAAACATGTCCAAGTTCTCACCCATGATACTTGTGAATGTGACCTTCTTTGAAATAGGGTCTTTGAAGATGTAATTCTTAGAAAATTAAGGATCCCAGGATGAGATTGTCCTGAATTTGTGGTAGGCAGTAAATCTAATGACCGCTGTACTTAGTAAAGAGAGGAGACACATAAAGCACATGGAGAGACACAGGGGAAAGGCATGTGAAGACGGAGGCAGAGATTGGAGTTATGCAGCTACAGTCAGGGAATGCCAAGGGTTGCTGGCTGCCATCCAAAGCCAGGACAGAAGCATGGGGCAGATACTCCTTCAGAGCCTCCAGAAGGAACTAGTGCTGTTCATACCCTGATTTTAGACTTCTGGCCTCCCAAACTGGGAAAGAATAAATATTTATTGTTTCAGCCACCAGATTTGTGGTAATTTGTTACAGCAGCCCTAGGAAACTAAAACAATTTGTAATAACTGAGAGTAAAAATTTTATTTAAAGTTGGAAAATGTATTAGGTTGGACTCTATAGAGTTATTTCAGTCCTAAATAATTTAATATCCATAATCCCATATAGTTCAAATAGTCCTTCATCAAATCTAAAGCACTCAGTGGTAGAATGCATTATTTTAACATCTACCACTCAGTAAGATAAAATGCACTTTCAGTTATAACTGTGACATATTCTTGATCAGAAGCCACACCTCAATTTTAGAGATATTCATATGTTAAAAAAAAATCATTTCTTCCATTCAATAACACGTGGCAAGAAAAGTGTAAAGCATATTTATTAGCCAAAGAATAACACAAGAAAAATAATACCATTGAAAAATACTAGATAATAGAAGAGAAAGAAGAGAAGGGGAAGGAAAAAGAAAATGCTAATTTTACCATGTTATCTGAAGAAATAGAGAACTTCTGGGTACCCATAAATTATAAGTCAGCTATAATGGTAACTCATTGAGCAAAAATACTAAACTTTCTAAATATCAGCAGAACTAAACACATTGTCTGCAGTAACAAGTAAACAAAAATGTAAAATGAATCAAATAAAGAAGTTCATTTCTTGCTCATGTAATAGACCAAAGCAGGCACCACTGGTCAGTGGGGCCCTTTCCTAAATACAGTTTTTCCTTCAATCTTGTGGTCCTGTCATCTCTGAAAGCTTCTTCATCACCTACCACCGGCCAGCAAAGAGAGGACTCTAGAGAGATGCAAACTCTTCTTTAAAGTCTGTCCTAGAACAAGCTCACATCACTTTCCTTCACTTCGCATTGGCTTGAAATCACTTATATGGGCATACCTAACTCCAAGGGGAGGCTGCAAATTATAGAGTTGAATGGAGTACTCTGGAAGAAAAAGAGACAGAATTAGTGAAAAGTTTACAGTCTCTGCTACTACATTCAATTCAAAAAGTAAGGACAGAGATAGAAAAGTAACCTGAGGAAAATTATGAAGAAGGGATAGAAAAAGCTAAAGATTTAATGAATTTTAAAAGAGAAAAATTGTAGGACTAATTAATAAATCCCCAAAGCAAAAATGTATGTATATTCTGCTAACTTTTAAGTAAAAAAAAAAGATGAATGATTAACTATGTATGTTTGCATTGCTTGTATAAGCATAAAACAATGCTGGAAGGCTAAATAAGAAACTAATAACAGTGGTTACTGTGTGTATCTGAAGGGAAGGGAACTAGGTGAAGGGACAGGTGGGAAAAATAAGAAGGGAGTCTTGTTATATATAGTGATTTTTGAACCATGTGAGCATACTACTTATTTTTTGTGAAAAAAAAAATAATATAGAGTAAAAAAGAAATGAGAAAAATAAAGTTTTGTTATTCAACCCAAATTGAACTTGTAAATTTGAGCCCCAGGACTATATGCGATACCAGGTAGTCTCCTGGCCTTAGGAGGATTGTCTCCCTGTAGCAATATTGAGAGTGCTATTAGACTCACAATTTCATACGTGGCTGGCACATTGGATGATGGGATATTCCTGTTTGTAGTAGCACTATTCCAGGACACAGGAATCTTGGCCCTTGACATTTTATTCCCTGAAGTGATTTTATGAAATTCCTTGATGACAGTAAATATGACTAATTCATTCTTCTTTCCCCAATAAGTGAAAAATATGAAGTTCTGAATTAATGCTGAATAATTAAAGTGAAATGTGGCATCTGAGGACAGTAATTCAACCACAGCGTTGGGTCCTTTGGGAGGCAGAAGAGTAATCTTAATCATTTAAGAGGACCTTTGGGTATGTTACACCCACGTTCCTCTGGAAATAAAGGAAGAAGACGTCTCATGTTCAATCTCAGAACTCTCTATCAGCTAGAAGTGCCTTGTTATTAAGAGAGAGTGACTGAATGAAGATTGAAGACAAATATCAAAGAGGTAGTCAATGGATAAAAAGAAAAGAAAAGAAAAGAAAGGGAGCAAAAAGTATTCTATAAGTACAAACTAAATTGCTTCTTTTCTTTACTCTGTCCTCATCTTTGACCCCACTTTGCCCTTTAAATATCTCAAAATACTGAAGAAAGAGATATTTCAAATAATCTACATTTAGTTTAGTTTTTTTTTTCTTTCTTTTTCCTTTGTTTTCTTTTTTATCTAAGTGACAAGAGTTCTTTTTTAACTTGAACATCTTGAAAAAAATGTGATCTAGCTGAGATGGGTCACAGTGACAAACAAAAAAATTTTGCTCAAGGATTTTAGTAGCTGAGAGTCAATATTCTCCAACAGGCTGAGTAAATACAACCAATCTTTCCTAAAATGTAGAAGTAGACCAAAGATTTGAGGAGACTTCCACACCATGGTCTTATATGACCCACTAGCATATTTTTATTTTTGTGAGGTTAATACTCCAGACTGCTCTTTTGCTAATTCTAATGGGTGAATAAGGAGGGAAAATTGGAATACAGTTAAGTTTTGGCCATGACTTCCTTATCTAGGAAAATAGTACCTGGCCTGATACTATGGAGGATCCAGGCAGTTTTGGGCCAACCAAGGCATAAAAAAAATGTCTCTGCTTGGTCCCAGGCCTCCTAGAGTAGTGATTTTGAGGAGAAATCTTCCTTTGTTTTAAAGCTGCTGCTGAGTTTTTCATAATTCTCAAGTAGAAGTAGGGTAGTTGTGAATCCTGGTTTGTCTGGGACAGTCTCAATTTATGCCCACCATTGCAGTGAGATTACAAACAGTGTGTCCTTTCATTCTTAAAAGTGTTCCAGTTAGGTTGGTGAGTTACACGGTCTTCCCAACAATTCAAGTCATTCAGGAATCTACTTTCAGGAATTAGCCAATTTCTGTAATTCCTATGAAATGTATATTCAACCAGGACTGAAGATGGTGCTGTAAAATGTTTTCTTCTATCCGAGCCTTCAAGAACTGGGTGGCAAGGGAAGTGCCCAGAGTGCAGAATTTAAGCAGGCGCCGATGTTCAGGTTTATGACAGTGCCAAACCTGCACTTACGATTGTTGGAAAAGTTTGTCTTGTGCGTCAAGACATGTCTCAGGCTTTATCTTATTATAAGGAGGCTTCCTGGATTGTGACTTCTCCTCATCGCCACCTTAAACTGGTTATTGTCCCTCAACTGTTCTCTGAAAAGGGGTGTGTGTGTGTGTGTGCTCGCGCTTTGTTTTAGGTTTTGGTTCTTTGAGAGAGGGGACAAGATTTGAGATAGGGGACAAGATCTTATCTAACTTTACATCCCAAACACCTATTACCAGTCTGGGACTGTATAAAGACATTGTATTTGGTACCTTACTATCTTGCCTGGCCTAGTCATAGATTTTCCTTCTAACGGACCACCCCACTTGGCCCTGCTGCGGGCATAGCCTCAGCTAGCAAGGCCTGCACCTCTACGTGGTTTGGGATAATAAAGGCCCCAGAAGGTTTTTCTCCTGAAAGGCCCCTGCTGCTTCTACTTTATCCTGCTGCATAATTTACTAGCAGGGCAGGTGCTCCCATCTGGTTAGGATTATAAGAGGCTTCCCTGGGCTTCTCCAAATGGCCCTTGCCTCTTCTGATTTTTCTGCCCAATAGTTTGAAGTCTCCAATCTGCAGTATCCTCAGGAAAATCCTACCCCTCCCCTCTGGGTCATAATAAAGGCAAGAGCCTAGGACCCACATGATCTTCTCCCCCTCCTCCCCCAGATCCTCGCAGGAGCCTAAGTTAGGTAAGACTGGGCCCCTCTGCAACCTTCATCCTCCCCTCTCCTCCTTCAGGCTCTTTGATCTAGCTGTCCTTTCACATATTCTAGGCTGGCTGGCTATCTGTATTTGTGGCTCATCACCCAAAGAACCTTCACACAACACCCGAAACACAGGCTTAATACATGCCATATGCTCAGTAAATATTTGTTGAATAATAAGAAAATGAATTATAAGCAAGTCATTGATTCAATTAAGTTAATTTAAAATTCTTCTAAAACAAACTTTATCAGTGCCTCAAAGGATCTATTCTGATGGTTATAGTAATAAAAACCAGTATTTTCTGACTTTGCTACTAATTAAATGGTTCAAGTCCAAGTTTTGAAGTGTTTAATACTTGTATTCAGGAGAAAGCCTGAAGATATAATAAAATTTACAATGTTGCATGAAATTTCAGTGACATATTTTCATGGGAATATCCTTTGAACACTTCTTACTTCCTTTCCATGGAGAAATAGAATAAAGTAGCCTTTATTGTGGGATGTTGACTTCTGACTCATCCAAAATGAATAGACTAGACTTTTATTCCTCTTTTGCTCTGCTGCTATTTTGGGAGAAATTTTTAAGAACATGCCAAGTAAATGTGATAAAGGCCACGTATATACAAGGTCAATAAATCATTTCTGAACTCAATTTTTGAGGGCTCTGTGATGTCTATCGAGCTAAAATATCTTTTCATTTCTACATTTAAAATATGACTAATTAGATAAATGCAAAACCAATCCAGATATATTTGGTAGGGAGAAAACGGGTTTAATTCCATTTTAAGTCTTTGATTAGCATTTTAGTGTTTTCCTTAATATAGAGACAATAAGTCTCAGCACAAAACCTGTAAGCTCAGAAAGTAAAAAAGGTCACAGAAGTTAACTTTAAGTATCTCTCTAATAATCTTATATTAATTTAATCTACAGCCCTAATGCACATTTATCAATGAATTCATGATTAGGAGTTAAGGCAGAGAGTTACATAATTACACATTATATCTAATGTGCTCAGGACAATTCAAGTGGAAGTGGATCACAAGGCCTCAATTACCTAAATTGACTCTCTTGATCAAGACCAATTTACTGGATAATTGTGCACTTCTCCATTCCTTTGGTCTGGTAAAAACCCATTGAATTAGGGGATGGGGAGCCAAATTTCACTTTTTTATTTGGAAACTGTTTGCTTCATGGCCTCAGATTCATTTTTGAACCCTTGGCTTAACTAAGGTCTATCTGGACCTACAAGATGACTGGAACTGAAAAGGAAACTACTGTGTTTTGCTCACCAGGTAGCTTTTTCTGAATCTTGTCCACCTCTGGTTGAAATGATCTTCATAGGGCTTTTGCTATCTGTTATACTCCTGCATTATACATTATTCCTGACTAATATTACTCATTGCATCAACAAGCTGTATGATGCTCCACTAGTGATTTCCCATTTGTGCTCACTCTGCAATTTTCTGACAGTGTTTATATTCAAATATTATCATGAAAGTTGGGAATAAGATATCAGGGTCAAATATTATTCTTTTTAATAATATTGTCACCCATCTTTCATGATAAAATATCAGGGATGAGTAACATATATACTTTCTGTACAATATTTAAATATTTAAAATATCAAAACTGAAACATTTTTTGAAATCTTCCTGCAGTGAAATTACTCAGTAGATATATTTTCTCAGTATTGTGAAGCTTTTATAATATTGATTTATTATATCTAAAGTAAATGCAAAACTGGAACTTAGAGAACAAGAACTTATACTAAATATTTATAGTTTGAAAATAAATCTTTTCATTAGTTTTGCTGTTTGAAACATTAATTATATTGGGAAAAGATGAATTAGTTTTCATTCCTTATATATCAGGGACTTCAGAAGACATAAAATCTTTAGTTACCAATTTATTTGAGTCAGACCGAGACTCCTTATATCTCTGTACTAGAATGTATAAACATAAAAAAAGTAAGACATGAGAGACAGTTACACATTTCTCCCATATAACGGGAACAATGTGTTTTAGGGGAAAGAGCAAAGGAGATGGCGATTTGAGCACTAGTTTCCAGTTTCAACTCTGCCATAGTTCAGCTATGTGAACATGGCCATTTTACTCGTCGTTCGTAAAATGGTGATCATATCCGTCCTGACCACCTCAAAGGTTTTTGTGATGATCAAATAAAATAACATTTGTGAAAATGGTTTGTGAACTATCAAGCCCCGTATAAATTTAAGGTAGCATTATATTGTATTTTTGTGCTATGTGCAATTGAGTTCTATGGATTATGTATATAACTTTTTCATGTATCTATTGAGAAAGCCTCCAGTGAAAAAGGCAGTCTCATCTATTTTCTTTGAAATAAGATTAAGACTTGGGAGAAAGCTTAGAAAATGAATTTAAAAAGTCATTGCCACAATGAAGAAGGAGAAGAAAAAAAAATTGGTATCTTGAAAGTTAGTTTAGTTGGATAGAAGAACAGTTATGTGAGTCAACTAACCGCATCATGTACGCTAAGTTTAGTGACTGTGGATGTTCACAAAAATAGGCATACTGACTATTTAGCTGAAGGGAAGAAGGAAATTGAATGCACTGCCATGGAAGTTTGGAGAGAAAGTAGGAAAAGAGCACTGACTATCTTTTTGCCTATAGAGCTTTAGGTGAAAGAAAAATGAATATCAAAGACAAAGTGATGACAAAATGAAGTAAGAAACATCTCCGTCTATATCTTCTCACTCTCTATCCTGAAATAAATAGTTTCTTAAAGAAATATTTTTCATGATTTTAATTAATCAAAGGAAATCCTAGTATTCTTATGTAGACTTTTAAAATAATTTTTATTATTGTAGTGTATCTCATCAGATTACTGAAATGTTACTTAAACCAAATTAAGACAATTTAGATTAAGATTTTCCTTTTAATAATTATAACATTTTTCTTTCTGTGTGCCTTTTATAAATATGATTTAAAAACTGGATTGCTATAAAAATGTTCTCTTAAAACTCTGTTATATTTTGGTGCAGTATTCAATGTACCAAATTCCTTTGCTAATATTTCCAAATAGTGAACATAAACTCAGAGTGACAGTAAACATTTTGGGTATTTGTTGAAGTGAAAAAATTGATTCTTGACTGCATTAATTAACTGATTGATACGAGATGGTAATACTTTACAGGAAAATATCGTAAATCTGTGCTAAAATGCTGGAGTTTGAGTACTCTTTAAATAAATATTAAAATTATAGGTCAGCAGGGAATTGGCTGTTAGGGTATATGAGTCATTATATTAACATGTGTAATATTTGGAAGACCTTTTTGTTTTAATGAGTTTTTATTTTTCTATCTATTCAGATATAATTCAAATTTTATAAAACTATGGGTATCAGTCTACTCTCTTCTCACTTCCTGTTCCTAGTGTTTTACATCACGGCTTGGTAGTATGGTAATAGGACACATGGAAAAGTAATTTAAATATGAAAGACCTCCATCTCTTTTTGGCAAGTAATATCATTAGTAAGTGAGCTTTTCTAATGGGTATCTACTATAGCTGAAACTCATTATACTAGTTACTAAGGGAGTATATATAAAAAAAAGATAAATACTACTCCTGATTATAAGCATATTACAGCATTTTTTTCACTTTATGCACATAATTTGAGGGGCAGTCCGCTTAAATTTCATACAACAGCTTATTAAAACAAGAATCACTTATTTTATTCTCCTTTAGTTCAATATTCATCGGTTCTTTTTCATTTCTCTCACTTTTTGCTTTGTGCTACCTTGATACATAATTTCAGAAGTTTACTATCATGCAGATCACTCAGTCAATTCCCATTACATGTTAGTCATTTAGTGACAAAGAATCCAACAGCCTCTTCCCTGAGATGTATGCACTTCTAACTTAACAATATAGACTAAGCTTGTAGCTAAATATTCTCCTGAATAATATCTGGCTACTCTAAGTCAAGAATGTGCAGTACAAACCAGTTTCAATTTTCTTGTTCTTTTCCATGCTTTCTTTGGTTTCTTGTTCTGGCTTCACCATTTCCCTGATCCAGCCTACCTGCAAGAGCATGGGCTTCATTGATTAGAAGGGCTTGCATATTCAGGGGTTACTGCTCTAAGAATACGGATAAAGATATAGGTCTAAAGCCACCTGTGATATAAAGTTGTGACAGTGTTTACAATGTGCTCAAAATAATCTCCAATGGTGTTTTGTCTGACTTCCTAAAATGTACATTAAATCTAAGGATGCATCAATTCCAGTGTGGAGGAAACTGGTCATATAGATTAATTTTAAAATTTAGCCATACTTTTTTTCTTAAAAGTATATTTTAATAGTGTAACAGAACTAAAGGAACCCCTATGCTCTCTTAACTCTAATGTATGGTTATTTTTTAGAAATCAAAGTAGAAGCCATTAATCCTGTAGCCCCAAACCCACATATTTAACTGTCTAGTCAGATGGTTAATTAATATGGATATGTATAATTTCAATCATTTTTGGATATTTTTATGAACTTGAAGTCTTACTCTAAAGTAGAAGTGAAATGGTGTTGTTTGAAAGAATTGAATGCAGTCAGCCAGCCCCAAACAGGTAATACTTTGGTAGTTTCCTGTTTAGTTGACATTGTTTAGATTTAGAGAGGGCTATACCAGGAGGTTCAAACTCCACTCCACTCCTAGCCTTCAACCCAACTCCATGCATATATCAGTGGTTTGGATGTAGGCTAATGTAATTAAATTAAGTTTTAGATCGCTACTTTGTGCTCTAGAAACTTATTTTATTAAAAAAGAATTATTGTTATTTCCAATTTTGTCTGAAAATATAGGATTCAATTTGTATTTTTATCTTTTTCCATTTACTTTTTTCCAGTGGAACATATCTAGTTGAAGATTATTGGTACAAGTGAATACATTCATGTGGAAACTTCCAAGTAGAACAGGTAGA
The DNA here is from genome assembly GCA_026826555.1 of Tolypeutes matacus. Taxonomy (NCBI): domain Eukaryota; kingdom Metazoa; phylum Chordata; class Mammalia; order Cingulata; family Chlamyphoridae; genus Tolypeutes; species Tolypeutes matacus. Next base: position 1,436,762 of record JAKSZT010010858.1, read on the forward strand.
AGTAGACAAATCCTGAGTTCATTGTACAGGAGCCAATGTCTTGGTGACGGTCAGTGATGGAAGGAAGAAAGCCATGAAAGAGACAGAACAGTTTGAGGTGTGGGAGAATTCAGTTAGTTAGCCAGCATTTAATTTTTTTACCCCTGAATGTCTCAGTATCTTTTTAACATAGCAATTGTAATCTTACTTTAAACACTTTCAATTTCGAAGCTCTAATTATAATTTATATAATTCCTGTTTTCTAAAGAACACTGTTTCTTTTTACATAGAAACAGTTGCATATTTCATTCAGATGTTAAAACTTCTCAGCATTGGTAGCAGAAAAAAAAAAATCCTTATAAAAACTTTATAATAGCAGTATTGAAGAAAATGGAACCCAGATTTTAGAAGTGAAAAAAAAACCTAATTCTGAAATTTGACTGCATCATTTTTAGTGAGTTTTCATAAATTTAAAATGTATGTTAAAACATAAATGCATGATGTTTGAAACTAGAAGAGCAAAAATAATCATAACTACACTGTATTAATTAAAAAATCATAATGATTATGGATATTTGGCAACCTGAAAATTGCCTATTGCTTATAATTTCATTTTACAATTTTCATGAAGAAAATCTGCTAATCTATTCTTTGGCACTTTGCTAGGAGAGATTTTTATCCCTCACTGTCAAGTTATTTTACATTTTTGCCCTTTTTGCTATTTGCTTTAGAGTTGCCATGTTATTAAAAGGTTGAAAAGCTTCTGGAAACCACAATACTGGCCAGTGACAGTGGAGGTATATTATAATCCCATAATTCATGGGGTGACCAATGCTAGGCCTTTCGTCCTTCAGAAGGAATTATGTTTTTTTTTTTTTAAGTTTGTTATCTGTCAAGTGGGAAAGATTGAATCGCATTCTCTATAGACTTTTTTTTGTGGATAAGTCAACCCAAAATGTTAGTAAATTGATTTATAAGAAGTCTGTCCAAATAGAAGGTAACCTGTGCAAATCATTTGGATATGTCAAGGGAAAAGTAAATAGGTTAGCTGAATTCTTCAAGTATATACTACTCTTGATTGTATACATTAATAAGAAATAATTAACCAATTGATTATATCTGCACAATACAGTATTTTCAATAGCACCATAACTAATAAACTTTTATTGGTCTCTTATGTGTTTAAAGCGTGCATAACTGTGTATAAAGGCCATGTATATGTGGAGTTAGATATATGTATAAATGTGTATTATTTATATATATATAATATAAATCCCTGGGACTGAAAAGCTAAATGCATAGTCCCTGTTTTCAAGAAGCCACAGATATAATTGTTAGCATTTTGTGTATTTTTATGTAGTATAGTCTACAAAGCAGGTTCAACGTAGACTGTGAAGCACCCTAGAATGGTAAGTAGGTCAGAGCACAAAGGCTGGAACAAGATTACTTCGGTTGAAATCTCAACTCAGGCCCTTATAAGTTGAGAGCAATTAGGCAAGATATTTAAGCTTTCTGTGACTCTATTTCTTTATCTGCAAAATGTGAGTTGTAATAATGCTTTCCTTGTAGGGGTATCAGGAAGATTAAATGAGATAAAATTTTTAACACAGTGCATGGCAAATATTAGAGTTATATAAGAGTTAGTGAATTAAAATATTCCATGAATATTTAATAATAAGATGATAGTTCTCTCTATATGATGAGATCCCTTGCAGGTGGTTCCAATGACCTATGAATCCTGAAGGAGACAAAATGTAAGCTGAATCTTGAAGGCAGAAGAGAAGCAGAAAGATAGAGGAGGACTTTTCAGGTGCATGGGGTGGAACATGCTGTCCTAGGCTTGACTCTAGCACCCACAGGATTCTCATGAAACAAACATGTAAGGAAGGGAAAGATGTTGGTGTTGAGGCTGCTCAAACTGTCCCTGCAACAAGATTAGCCTCCGAACGGAATAACCAACAATCAAACTCAAAATGGCTAAGGGTGTGACATGATGAATGTGGATATAGTTAGAGTTGAGTTTTGATATCCAAGAGGAAAGGTAACTAGTTTGCCGAGCAGTTGGGGATGCTATCTCATCGCTGATATCAGCTTTTTGTTTCCAGTTGATCAGTCCACTTTGGAATAAGACCTCTGGCAGCTATTCATCTTACCCTCTCTGCTGAATTATCTATGAATTGTGAAGCTGACACCCACCACAAGACAAACTGGGCATGCCAGTCCCCAGTATGGCAGGGTCTTGTTCTCTCTCACTCTGTTTCCCCACATGACTTTACCTCCCGGCTTATCTCCTGGAACCTAATTAGCTCCCATATACCTGAACTTTATTTGCAGTTTCTGTCCCCATTGATGACCTCTTTCTTCTTTATAATTAGCATTCTCTTTGACATAGCTCATATTTACCTATTCCAGGTATTGAAATCTAGCCTTTAGGTCCCCACCATATAGGCTTGTCTCAGGTCCCCATAATGGTAAGTCCAAACTTAGCATCTATGTGAAAGGGAAGCCCAACATGCTTGGAATCGAAGTTGACAAGAACTAGGCAGGGGATCAGAGTCCCATCCAAAAAAGCCAGAGCTCAGAGCAGAACTTCTTTTTTAACAAGGAAGTTGAATTCACATAAAAAATTGAGGTGGAAGCACTGCCACTGGGTCATCATGGCAAAGGGCAAAGGAAGGCTGCAGTTTAGGGTATTACAATATATGGCTATTTTACACGAGCAAGAATTTCATTTCCAATGAAAGGTTGGAATGGAACATCTTATCTTCCAACATCTTCACCATAAGGTAGATTGTCCATTTTTGTTCAGGCACAAGGAAGGACTGAGTTACTAGACTGAAGTTTCTTTCTGTACAACTGAACGGATATGGGGGGAGCAGAAGCTAAGGAGGGGTTATAAACAAAAGCGTGGAGGTATATTCCTTCTAATATGTTTCTGAGAAATAAACGGAGAATTGGAGAGCATGGAAAAATAGCCTAGTACTTGGAGATAAGTTTAGGACCAGGAATAGTAGGCCTTTAATGCCAGGTAAAGAGTTTAGGTTGTTTTTTGGGCAGGGTAATTGCTGAATGTTTTGAGCAGTTATGTGTGTGAAGAGTAGCTAGCAGTTGTTTGTGAACTAAAATGTAACAAGAGATGAGTCCAATTAGGATGCTCTTGAGTTTTAGCTTTTCAGTCCTTGGCATTTAGTAAGGACTTAATAAATATTTATGTAATAAAAGAACACATAAATTAATTGCAGCCTTCTGAGTTAGTAGATAAATTCAAGTTTAATTAATCTAACCCTTTATTTGTTGTATTAACTGACCTGACAGCCTTGTTTGAATATTTCTTGTCATATGGAAAATTCAGTGTATACCAAGCAGCCCATTTCATTTGGTGTGGTGGCATTTTGTAATACTAAGAAAGTTTCTGCTTGTAATGATATTGAAAGAGAAAGTAAATGCTACCATTTTCCTTCTCTTGCATGTAATTGCTGATAGGCCTCTGGGGTCACATTAAATAAACATCACTGCCTCAAAAGGTCTTCCTATCTCCAGAGACCATGCCAATGCTCTTGCTATGTACTCTTTCATCACCTGCAACTTGTTTTTAAAATATTCATTGTACTCTCAATTGTCTATTAACAACTATATTTCTTGGAGTCTAGAATTCATGATGAGTTAGGTGTCTTATTTATCCCCAGGGCTTAGCACAGTTCCAGCACACAGTAGGAGGGTGGTCTGCAAATATTTAATTACTCCACAATTTCCTGTTGGTTGTCTACAGTTCAAAAAGCACTATTCTAGACATTGATGCTGCAATATGAAATTTCCTTTTGTAGGGAAGAGGGAAAACAGAAAATATACAGAAAAACAGATAATATGGAATGTGTCATGGCTATAAATGCTGTGATTGTTAAGTTCATCTATCAACTTGGATAAATTATGGTTTCTAGTTGTTTGGTCAATCAACCATTGGCCTGATTTTTGCTGTGAGTGTATTTTGTGGATTTAAATCAGTGGTCAACTGATTGCATCTATGTGTGATTACATCTATAATGAACAAAGAGATTACCTTCAGCAATGAGAGATGTCTCATCCAATCAGTTAAAGGTTTTAAAGGGAGCATTGAGAATTTCAATTCAGAAAGAAATATGATGGAACTTAAAATGGTAGAATACAAAAAAATCAAATAAGTATGAATGTAAGCATTAAAAGAAGAACTGAGGCACAAAAAAAGGTATAAGACTTACAAAGACCATTTAGCAAAATGGCAGAAGAAAGTCCTGCATTATCAGTAGTCCCTTTAAATATAAATGGAATAAACTCTCCAGTCAAAATGCAGTAATTGGTATGATAGGTAAAAAGGGAGGAACCAACTATGGGCTGCTTACAGAGACTCATCTTAAATTTAAAGGCACAAGTAGGCTGAAAGTGCAAGGATGGAATAAATATATTTATATATATATATATACCATACAAATAGCAAGCAAAAGAGAGCTAGGGGTAGCTATCACAATATCAGATAAAATAGATTTTAGGTAAAAAATTGTTAGGAGGGACAAAGAGGGTCACTATATACCGATAAAAGGGTCAATTCAACAAGAAGACAAACAATTATAAATATATATGCATCTAATGGCAGAACCCCAAGATATAAGAAACAAATACTGACAGGTTTGAAGGGAGAAATAGACAGTGCTACATGAATAGTAGGAGGCTTCAATACACAACTTTCAATAATGAATAACATTTAGACAGAAAATCAATAAGGAAGTAGAAGACTTGAACAGCACCCTAAATAAAATAGATCTAACAGATGTGTATAGAACAGTTCATTCAACAGCAGCAGAATGTACGTACTTTATTAGTACACATGAATCATTTTTCAGGATAAACCATATGTTGTGTGACAAAAAGTCTTAATAAATTAAAAAGTATTGAAAACATGCAATGTATGCTTTCTCCGACCCCAATGGAATGAAACTAGAAATCAATAAGAGGTAGAGAATGAGAAAATACAAAAATATGAGGAACTTTACACACTCTTAAACAGCCAGTAGGTCAAAGAAGAAACCACAGGGGAATTTAGGAAATATTTTGAGGAAAATGAAAATGAAAACACAACATACCAAAACTTATGAGTTGCAACAAAGGGAGTGCTGAGAGGGAAATTTATAGCTCTAAATGCTTACTTAATAAAAGAGCAATCTCAAATCAGACACTTAACCTCACAACTGGAGGATCTAGAAGAAGAAGAGCAAAATAAACCCAAAGAAAGCAGAAGAAAGAGATGAACAAAAATTAGAGCAGTGATAAATGAAATAGAGAGTAAAATAAAAACAATAAGGAGAATCAAAGAAGGCAAAAGTTGGTACTTTAAAAACACCAATAAAATTGGCAAACCTTTAGCTAGACTGACAAAGCAAAAAAGAGAGAAGACACAGATAAATAAGTCAGAAATGCAAAAAGTGGCATTACTACTGACCCCACAGAAATAAAAGGATTATAATAAGGTACTATGAACAACTGTATGGTAACAAATTAAATAACTTAGATGAAATGGACAAATTCCTAGAAACACACAAACTACCTACACTGACTCTAGAGGAAAGAGAAGACCTCAAAAAACTAATAGCTAGTAAAGAGATTGAGTGAGTAATCAAAAGCTTCCAAGAAAGGTCTAGGACCAGATGACTTCACAGGTGAACTTTATCAAATTTTCCAACAAGAATTAATGCTCAAACTCTTCCAAAAAGTTGAAGAGAAGTGACTACTTTATAACTAATTCTCTCAGTCCAACATCACTCTCATACTGAAGCCAGACAAAGATACCACAAGAAAAACAATTATGGACCACTACCCTTGTGAATACCGATGCAAAAGTCCTCAAAAAACTGAATCCAATATCATATTAAAAGAATTATTGACTTTGACAAAGTGGGATTTATCCTAGTTATACCAGAGTGGTTCTACATAAGAAAATCAAATAATGTAATTTATTACATTAATAGATCAAAGAAAAAAACCACACATGAGCATCTCAATTGACACAGAAAAGGCATTGGACAAAACCGAGCACCATTTCTTACTAATAAAAACACTTGGAAAAATAGGAATAGAAGGTAACTTCCTTTACATGATAAAGAGCATATATGAGAAACCCGCCATTAACATCATAGTCAATGGTGAAAGACTGAAAGATTTTCCTCTAAGATCAAGAGCAAGACAAGGATGCCCACTGTCATGACTGTTATTTAACATTGTCCTGACAGTTCTAGCCAGAACATTTAGGAAAGAAAAAGAAATATAATTCACCCAAATTAGAAGGGAAACAGGAAGACTTTCTCTATTTGCAGATACGATCTTATATATAGAAAATCTGAAAAATCTCAGCAAATTTACTAGAGCTAATAAATGAATTTAGCAAGATGATAAGGAACAAAATCAACACCCTCAAATCAGAAGTGTTTCTATACACCAGTAATGAACAATCTGAAGTGGAAATTTAAAAAAATATTCCATATACAAAAACAACTAAAAGAATCAAACACCCAGGAATAAGTTTAAACAAGGATATAAAGGACTTATAGGTGGAACTACAAAAGATTGCTAAAAGAATCAAAGAGGACCTATATAGATAGAAGAACACCACATACTCATGGATTGTAAGACTAAATATCGTCAAGATGTTAATTCTACTCAAAACAATTTACTGAATCAGTGTGATCCCATCAAAATTCTAACAGCTGCCTTTGCAGAAATGGAAAGGCAATTATCAAATTTATATAGAAGATTAAGGGGCCGTGGATAGACCAAACCATTTTAAAAATGAATAATAAATTTAAAATATTCATACTTCCTAATTTTAAAATTTATTGCAAACCTATACTGGTCAAAACAACCTGGTACTTGCACAAGGACAGACTTATAGCCAGAGGAATCAAATTAAGTGTTCAGAAGTCAACTTCCAGCCTGCCCTACAGAATTTGGACCTGCCCTACAAAATATAGTAAGAAACCTCTTAATATATATTTTTATATCTTGTCCTGTTTCTCTGGAGAACCCTAATAACAAATTAATGAAAAAAAAATATGGGGAAAGGGTAAGGGCTGTAGAATGTAGATAGAGTATTTAGGGAGGTATTTTCCATGTACTGACATTTGAGCACTAAACACCATGAAGTGAAGGAGCAAGACAGGTCGAAACCTGGATTTATGGGAGATTAAATTCTGGGCTGTCCTTATTTGCCAGGCTTTTATGTCAACTACCACACAATGGATTGGCTTAAACAACTAGCATTTTTTGGCTCACAGATTTGGAGGCTGGAAGTCCAAAATCAAGGCATTGGCAAGAGCATTCCACCCCCTCCCTCCCAAAGTCTGTACTGATGCTGGCCTGCTCCAATAATTGCGTTCCTTGGCTTACATCTCCACCCCCCATCACATGGGGATCTCTCTTTCCTTTTCTGCTCTTCGGGTTTCTTTGTCTTCTGATTTCTGGCTCCTCCCTGTGGCTTTTTCTGATTTACTGAGTCAAAATTTCTTCTGCTTGTAAACTCCACTAAGATTAATTAAGGCCCACCCTGATTTAGTGCACAATACCTTGGCTAAAAATAACATCGTCAAAATGTCCTTTTTATACATGAGTTCACAGCTACTGAACATGGATTAAGATTTAGAATGTCTTCTAAAGGGATACATAACTTAATCTACCACAGGGCCAAGACTGAATAACTGATTAACTGAGTTGAAGTCTTTGTTCTTAAGGAAATCATGGTATCTATTAGAAATTACAACTTTTTAACACTTTCCAAAACAATTTCTGAAGAAAGATTGAGTAGTGAATTTGCTATTTGACTGATAAAATAATGTTTTCTTTATTGTAAGAAATTATCACAGGAATGGACACACATAAGGGAAGACCTGGGTTTTGTAGAGCATGAAGTTTTACAATGTTGGAGCCTTATATATGAAAAAAGCTACACAAATATTTTATTTTTATAAATTTTATAATTTTATTTTTGTAAATTTTTGTCAATTTAATATGATCCAAGGAGCATATTTCAGGGCCTTGGAAAGTGAGACACTCTAAAACTTCAGCTTTATTAGCTTCATGGTATGTCTACTTCTGGACAATCTGCAACTGAGAGAAAAAGAAATCATTTTCTTTCTATTGTCTGTTCTGTTTATGACCTAATAATGAAATGGCAGTTTGGTTAACATAGTGGCAAGGCAAGCACCTAATTAATAATTGTACTATTCCATTCCAGAATGAAGCAACCAGGTCATTTTCCTGATGTGGATAAAGCACTTGGGTGAGATTCAGAAATTTTAACTTTTGTTCTGTCATTTGCTAGCTGTGGGAACAAAGGACAAGCCAGTCAACCAATTGGCTTTCCACCCTTTTCATAGGAAAGGATTGCATCAGAGCTGTACTGTGCTATCGTTAAGATACTTTTTTTTTTTTTAATCATATTTGAACACCACCTATATTATGTTTTACTTCATAATTTTTTAAAAAATCACATTTTTTACTTAAATATATTTAAAGTGGATCCATCATTTCATTGTTGATATTGTAAATAAGTATTGATATGAGAAAACAGGAAATAAATTTAATAAAAACCTACCAGTAATATTAGACTGTAGGTATATTTACTGGCTTGAAGAAATCTTTCTGCCCAAAGAGTTTACAATGTTTGTTATAAGGGTCAGTAATCAGGTAACAAGCTGTTGATGGAACAGCTTTTTTCATGTTGTAAAGCAATGAATTGAAAGAGAATACGAAGTAAATAAATACATCATGTCTGTCTACCATTTAAGCTAATTTGGGGTACATATAACTCAACTAGGAGTATACATCCATAGTCTAGAAAAAATGGAATTATATAATACAGATTAGGACTCAAAATTTAAATCAGGGGTCAGCAAACTACAGCTCAAAATCAAATCCAGCCTGTTTCTTGTTTTTGCAAATAAAGTTTTATTGATGTACAGTCACACTCATTTGTTTATATATTGCCCACAGCTGCTTCCTTACTACAACCAAAGTTTAGTTGCCAAGGAAACCTTAATCCCAGCTAAAATATTTACTATCTAGCCCTTTACAGAAGAGATTTGATGACTTTTGCATTAAAGAAATGTGAGATTTCCTGAATTTCTGTGGCATTATGGTCCTGCAATCTTCAGTGCCTAGTACTAGCAGGGGTTCAATCAATGTTTTTTGTTTTTTTTTTTTTTAATAAAATAATGGCTAACTAAGTAATTTATAATATTTGGTTGAGTTTTCCTTTCTGTAATCAACAAAGCTCCCTATATTCTTAATTTTGTCATGTTTCTTTTTACAAGTTGCCTTAAAAAAACTGGAGAGTCTGTTGAAGATACTGCTTTTCCAGCATCCCTCTCAAGTAGAGGTTGTATTTTGTCTAATATCTCACTTATTTACAGGTATGAGATGGAAGATGTGCCCTCTTAGCTTCCCAATTGCTATGTTCTGTCCATATCGTTTCTTCCCCTCTTGCCAAAATCATATGCTCTTGAGGCTTCTGTCTTTTGAATGTATCATACTATTCCTTACTCATTTTTGTCATCTCTGAATATTTTAGAGACTCCCCATTATTCCTTGAAGACCGTGGGCTCTGGATCACATCTCTACTTCAACCCAACAATTATCATCATTTGTATTGGCCTCTTATATCCCTATGTATCACCAGTCCTATACCTTGACCTCAAAATTAATGACTTCTTCCTCTCCTATTTCTTAATTTCATCATAGCCACCCATCTGCATATTTTCAGGCCTGTCCTATAAAATCTTAAATACAAAGTTCACAGTTTATGAACAGAATCTTCTCTTTGCCACTTTCCTTGCTCAATAATCTTACCACAACATCTTCTCAGTAACAACCTGACCTCTAATCCAATGACCCCACAAATTTCTCATTATTCTTTAGTCATATCCTGTTCTTTCTCCTTTAGCACAGCTTATATTTCAGGATGTATCATAATAATCACTCATTATATTCTCACCATTTTATGCTTTTACTTCCACTCTTGAATCTATGGTAAATTATTATATCACTCTCTTGAAATATACCTTAACATCCTTATCCTTTTCTTTGTTCTGTAAAGTGCCAACCATAGGTACACTCCATCATTCTCTTTCTTAGCCTCTGTCCTTAAGGAGCTGAATGGAGCTTGAAGAAAATGACCACAACAGATCATCTATCTTTCCTTGAAATTTATCACCCTAAATCTCGATATATTTGCTATAAATTCTCTTCCCTACACTACCAGATGTCTATTTCTTGTTTCATGTGACAGCCATTGCTACTTGCCTACCAAAGATCCATTAACCTCTTCCTCACTCTATGATTTTGTTCAAGGCAGCCATATGTTTTGTTAAACTTCAACCTTTCTCAGACTCTCTTCCTGCTATGGGTAGCCACGTGACAATATTCAGTCTAGTATCATGTATGTGGAAATCTGGGTATTTGTGGACAAATTTTGCTTTCCTGAAACAAGCACTAACTTTTCCTCTGTGTCCTCCTCTTAATTCTGGAACAAAAACATGATAACTGAGACTGACACAGCCACTTTGTAAGCATACAGGAAAGTCCAAGATAATGTTAGCAGCTTAACCAATACCAGCAACTGCCAACCTCTGGATTTCCATATAATTTGTTCAAGCTACTATTTAGCCTGGAGTCCTCATAGCCAAACAAAATTTTTAACTGATGCACTTCTCTTATTTCCTTAAATTTCCTACTTCACTCATCATCTCTAAGATTCAAGCTAATAATTAGTTGAAAAAAATAGAAGCTATCAGGGGACTTTTTCATCTACCACCATCAAATCTGCAGACTTAACTATATGCAGCTGTTGGCTCCTTTCTTCTTGTTATAATACAGGCTCTGTTCTCCTCAGAATACAATGGAGAGAGTGTTCTTGTGAGTTCTATAGCAGAGGAGTGTCACTGGAGCAATGGGTTGGTGGTAGAGGATGTGTGTGGGGGGGTGCACCTGGGCTTGCCACTATGGAAAATGAATGTGTTTATATTGTCATAAAATGTTTTCTTGGTAAGTGGAGACCCATACAATAATCAACAAAGTATTAAACTCCCATCCTGGGGAGTCCAGCTACTTTTGCAAATAGAGTGGCTAAAATCTCTGGAGTGTATACCAATATACCAAGCCTTCAATATTAATGCTTGTACTTAAGAACCTTATTCCTGTAAAATGGAAACTTAGACTAATCACAACTAATGCCTAAGAGTTACCTCCTGAAAACTCCCTTGTTGCTCAAATGTAGCCTCTCTCTAAGCCAAACTCAGCAAATAAACTCACTACCTTCCCCCTGACATGGGACATGACTCCTGGGGATGAGCCTTCCTGGCACTGTGGGATTACTACCAAGCTCTAACCAGAGATGCAGTTGGAAAAAGATCTTGAACAAAAGGGGGAAACATTAAACACAAAAGAGTTTTTATGGCTAAGAGATTTCAATGTGAGTTAAGAGGTCATTTTGGAGGTTATGCTTATGCACATCTCAGGAAGATCTCACTAACTGTCACAGTGAACAAAACCTCATACAGGGGTGCTCCCAAGGGCTTTAGAAAAGTCCAGACAATATAGACAAGACACAGCTTCATGAAATTAGCACCCTGTTACTGGGCCTTACCCTGGAATATATGATAATCTGTTTCTCCAATATAATAGATTTAGACTCATTTATACTTTCTCTACTAATTATCTTCTACCCCTCTTATTTGAACCTATAATTAGCACTATGCCCATTAAATATGTCCCAGAGATTTAAATCTTTGCCGGTTGAGCCCTGAATCTCAGCAGAATTGCAGCAAATACCTACTCTCCAGTTCCTCAGACTCACTCAGGACGGCTAACAAAATGATAATAATGGACACTCCCACAAAGAGTGTCTACAACTGCAAGCAAAACAGTTCCTTCCCTCTGCCCCATAAGATCTAAGCCCCTCCTAATCTGAAGCAGAGCAAAAACATCATTCCAAAAGCCTCAAAATTGAGTAATTAACAAATATAAGGGGGGAATTGCAACCATGGACCAATGTAGATTTATTAGTATTGTAGTAATGGAAAGATTTGCAACATTGATATAAAGATAATGGTTACCAGAGGTTCTGAGAGGAGGGGAAGGGAATAATAGGTGGAACATAGGGCATCTTTAGGGCATTGGAATTGTTCTGCATGATATTGCAATGGTGGATACAAGCCATTACACATTTTTTCAAAACCTATAAAACCATACAATGCAAAGTGTAAACCATGATGTAAACTATAGACCTTGTCTAGTATCAATGCTTCAATATTGGTTCATCAATTGTAACAAATGTACCACACTAATGTAAGATTTTATTAGTAGGGGGAAATGTGGGAGGGGGAGGGGAAGGATTATATGGGAATCCCCTGTACTTTCTATGTAACTTTTCTGTAATCTAAAACTTCTCTAAAAATAGTGTATTAAAAAAGATGGACAAATCTCAAAAATATAGTAGTGTATGAAAGGAAGTTGCAAAAGAGATGTACATATTGGTACCATTTATGTAAAACTTAAAAAATAAAACCAGGGAAATGACATTGTATATTGGTTAAGCATGCAAACAAATATATATATATGTTTAAAATAATGTGAAATTTCCTTCCAACTTAGGGATAGTGGTTATTTCCAGAGGAAGTTATCTCCAGGGGGAGTCAATCCATTTTCAACACTGTGTTTATTAAAAAGAGAAGTATATGAAGTGAAAAAAAGCCAATCCCTCACATATTTTGGATCCTCTTCACATGGACTCAGGTACTCACATTATTAAATTTCTCTTTTATAACATCTCACCATTTCTGCCAGATTATTTCTACCAGAAAACAGTAGTTACAATCCACTGTATGTTAAAAAGTTAATAAATATTATACCCCACTGGCTACCCCATCAGTTCTCTGCTCTGCTCTGTAGATAAATCTCTCAAAAAACCAAAGTTGTCTACATATATAATATCTATTTATTTCCTTTCACTTGTAAAGCTACTTAAATTCAGCTTTAATCTCATCACTCCAGTGAAACTGTTAATGTCAAGATGACTATGAAACTCCATCTTGCCAAATCCTGTGCTCCAATGTTTCTCCTGATTTGATTTTTCAGCATTTTTTTACTTGATTGGCCACTCCTTCACTTGAAAGAGTTCCCTCACTTGTTTTTGTAATCAATTTTATTGATACATATTCATAAAGTATTCAATCGCATCCAAAGTGTTCAATCAATGGTATTTGGTGTAATCACAAAGTTGTGCATTCATCACTTCAATCAATATTCGTGTGTTTTCATTGCTCCAATAATAATAATTATAATAAACCAGACAAACAAAAAAATTTACCCTTTATTAATCACCTTTCAATCTCTCTATTCTTCCACTGCCATACATATCTGCTATTTTATTTCTGTCTTTCTAATTCATTTGTATTTATATTTTGTATAGATGGAGTCAAACAAAATGTAGTACCTTTTGTCTAGATTCTTTCACTTTGTATATTTTGGGGTTTTTTTTTACCCTTAATGGAAGATTATTAATATATTATCATACACTACTGTTCATAGTTTACTTTGGTTGTATTTTTGCCTGGTGATAACATCTTTTGACATTAAAGTACATTTATTCTGTTTCAAAGGAAAACAATCTTATATAAGCAATATTACTCATACTCATATCTCACATGAGGTTTTGTTATGCTATACTGTCTCATGTAACATTTTTTAGCTTTCCTTTTCATATTATACAGGACCTTAGACTTTCCCTTTCAACCACTGTCATACCCAGATAATAGCATTGCTAGTTACAAACACTGAGATGTGCTTTCACCATTTCTATTCATTTCCAAAGATTTACAAGCAACTTTTATCAATTCTGCATAAATTAAACCTCAGTTTTCCATTCTCTAACCTCATTCTATTTTTTGGTGACCTATATTCTAGTTATTAACTCCATGAGTTTACTCAATATATTTAGTTTATAATAGTGTATTCTTATAGTATTTGTCCTTTTGTGTCTGGCTTGCTTCATTCAACATAATGTCCTCCAGGTTCATCCACGTTGTCATATGCTTCACGACTTCGTTTCTTCTTACAGCTGAGTAAGATTCCATCGTTTTGTAAATAATGCCACTTTGAACATCAGTGTACAGATGTCTATTTGTGTCACTGTTCTCAGTTCTTCTGGGTATATACCTAGTAATGGTATTGCCACATCACATGGCAAGTTCCTAACTTCCTTAGGAACTGCCAGTCCTCCACAGTAGCTGTACCATTCTACATTGCCACCAACAGTGAATAAGCTTTATCCCTCCACATCTTCTCCAACACATGTAGTTTTCTGTTTGTTTGTTTGTTTGTTTGTTTTTTTTAAATAGTGGCCATTCTAATAGATGTGTAATGATATCTCACTGTAGCTTTCCTCCTGAATAATTCAATAAAATTCAATCAAATTTTGCTGACAGGCTGTGATGAGCAGAAGTCAGTACTAGGAGCTGGAGAGAAAGGCAGAGCAGAAACCATTTGTCTGTCCTTAAGGAGCATACTTGGAGGTTTGCCGAACTTCACAGCCTGTGTTGATGTTTGGGGATTTTCCAAGCAGGTGATCCACTTCTCTTTGGCTGGTAGACAGGTGGCCTGAAATCGCTGTCTGTTGTAGGGCACAGAGCATCACCTACCAGGCAAGGGTGCTGGGCCAGGTAGGTAGGTGCATTTTCATTTTTATTTCTAGCCACTTTGATCTTTGTTATTTTCTTCCATCATCTTTTCTTCTTCCTTTGTATTTAATTGCTGCTTCCCCACCCTAATTTATAGTGATATATCCTTACATCATTGATTATCAGCATTTTTTTCCTGATACAAGTAAACCAAAAAAAAAAAAAAAACAAACAACAACAACAACAACAACAACCTCTCTCAACCTGGCTGTGGATATGTTTTAGTTTGCCAGGACTGCTATGACAAATACTGCAGACTGGTTGTCTTAAACAAGAGGAATTTATTGTATCACAGGCTAGAAGTCTGAAATCAAGGTATTGGCAGGCCATGCTTTCTCAGAAGTCTCTAGTTTTCTGATGGTAGCTTGTGTGCCTCTGTTACGTGGTGATCTGTTTTCTTTGGTCTCTTACTGAGGCTTCTACTTTCATTTCCAAATTTCCTTTGTTTATAAGGACTCCAGAGACAGAGGATTAAGGCCCACCCTCATTCAATTTGGCCTCATTTAAAGAAGGTCTTCAAAGATTCTATTCACAAGAGTTCCCACCCACAGGACCAGGGATGAGGACTTGGAAAGATCTCGTAGGCCACATGATTCATACAGCAGGCTGTATACCGTGTGATGTCTTTTTAAAAATTAGCTTTTAGTGGCTATGTCTTAGGCTAAGTATCCAAAAAGCAGAGCCTGAGGATAAACTTTCTTTTTGGGGATAGTTTTAGGATTACAGAACACCTACAATGGCGAGAACTTAAAATGCTATTCAAGTTCTTTGTAGAGATGAAGAGACAAAAGAATTAGAATCTAAGCTTGGGGGAAGAATTTGGGATTCCAAAATGGGATGGAGGTAGTATATGTTAGGATCTTGACAGCAATCAAAAAGGACATTTTGTGACCAAAATAGTGGTCTGTGGGGACTCTAAATTTGGGACATATGCTAAGTTGGAATGAGGGTACTGAATTATTTCTATAAACTAAGGAGACAGGACAGGGCTCGGTGTGGTGTGTGCATATTTCTCTTGGAAGGACTGGTCTTGACTCCTTCCTAAGGTATTTGCTATTGTTGAGCTTCTTGTAGTTTTTATGGAATGTACTTGTATTTTGCTTTCTTGGGTTTTACTCTATGGTTCTTGAACCAAACCTGCAATACTGTTGGAGACCATTTCTTTCTGAAGACTAGGGCTTGGGTACAATCTCTTATTGAACAAGATTTTCAAAATTTCTTGTTGTATTTCAGTGAACATAGTTTGTTTCCTTTGTTGATTACTCTGGTGCTTGCCTTTACAATGCCAAGTTCTGGCAGACAACACCTTCACTGAGTGATTAAAAGTCACATCATTAGCACCATTGGCTGGGGGATACTTGACACAGTATGACTCTTGATGTGATAGGAATGGAGCACACATTTAGGAAGAGTGTATCATCTTTTACTCTTGGTTAGGTTCAGGTGTTCAGATCCAGTGACAAGAAGTCATTGTAGATTTTGATTTGGTTTTTGATTTTAAGATTTCATAGCCTCCTAGTTTTCTTCTTACCTACTGGACCACTTCAATTTATAAGACATCTAAAAATTAGCATTCTTCAGGACTTCTTTCCAGATCATCTCTTACTTGTATGTAAATTTGTCAAGTAAGTGATGTCATCTAATTTCAAAAATATTTGCACTATCTATATATTAATAAATACCAATTCTATGTCTCTAGGGCAACTTTTTCTTTTGAGCTTAGAAGAGGTCTTACTGAAATCTTTGCTTGTCTTTCTCATAGGTATCTCAAGCTTGATTTTCCTCCCAAAACCTGAATCATAAATATTCATTATATGAGCAAATAGAACTACTATTCCCTCATTTATTCAATCCTTATTTCCTCTCTTTCTTATCCATCATCACATTCAATCCTCCTGCCAGTTGTAAGAGCTGTTGGCTCTTCTTTTAGAACATGCCTTGAATCCATTCACTTCAATACCTTCACCTTAGTCCTAGCTATCATCATCTCTTGCTTATATGACTGTGGTAATACCTGACTTGTATTTTTACATTTATTGATCCCTTCCAACCAGGAAAATCTTCTTTTTACAATATTTGTCTGATAATGCCATTTTCATTTTTTAAAACCAAATGCAATTTAATTTAGGCCTACAATTATTGAATCTGATAGGTCCCTGCTAATCTGAACATCCTTGTGTCCTGCTGGTTCTTACCCCTTCAGCTATACTGGTTTCTTTTCTGTTCCACAAATACTTCATAGGCTATATGAATTTGGTCTTTTTGCAAATATATTCCTCTTGCAGGGTGTGATGGTTAGGCTCATGTGTCAACCTCATCAGGTAACGGTGCCTGGTTCTTTGGTCAAGTAAACACTTGCCTAATTGTTACTGTGTGGAGATTTCATGTACTAATTCATTAGTGACTTGATTGCTTCTATGGCTAATTGAATCTACAATCAACTGAGGAGATTGACTTCAGCAATGAGAGACATCTTAGCCAATCAGTTGAAGGCCTTAAAAGGAGGAGTGATGGTTTTAGCAGTCAGAAGAGAGGATTTCCATCTCTACTTCAGTCAACCAGCTTCTTCTGGAGAATTCATGGAAAACCTTCATCGGAGTTCCCAACTTGCAGCCTGCCCTATGGAATTATGCATCCCTATAGTCTTGTGAGAAAATTTTATAAAATCATAATATTTACAGATATCTCCTGTCTGAAAACACATAGGGCCTTTGCATAATCCCTGTATTAGTCAGGGTTCTCCAGAGAAACAGAACCAAGAAGATATATTTCTGTTATAGGAATTGGGTCATGCAACTGTAGGAATTGGTAAGTATAAATTCTGTAGGACAGGCTGCAAGTTGAGAAACTTCAGAAAACATGATTCTGAAAGGTATATCCAAACTCTGTAAGGCGGGCTGCAAGTTGGAAACTAAGATGAAGGTGAAGATCTAGTTGCCAGGAAAAGCTGGCCAGCTGAAGAAGAGACAGAAATTCTTTCTGACTGCAGAATTCCTCAGGTCTGCTTTAAGACCACTAACTGTTTGGATGAAGAGACTCCAGTCATTGCTGAAGGTAAGCTCTTATGTTGATTGTAGATGCAAACAGCCATAGATATAATCTCTGACTGTAGATGCTAATCCATCTACAAAATACCCTCACAATAACAATTAAGCCAGTGCTCGCTTGACTAAACAACTGGATACCATAATCTAGCCAAGTTGACATGTGAAATGAACTATCACAACCCCCTATTTAGGACCCTTGTACACACAGTTCTCCTTTCCATTTTCACAGTTGTCTCCTTTTCAACCTTCATGCCTTGGCTAAATATCTCCTCCCAAGAAAGGTCTTTCTGTCTACTTTATCTTAGGTTCTGCTCCCATTTCAACCTAGCATTACTTTTTAATTGCAGGAACTTGCTCGTTTTTTTCCCCAGCACTTATCCAAGTTTTTAATAATAAAATTATTTAGTTTTTGATTATTTTTATTCTGTCATAAGTATTGAAAAAAACATCCATGATGTTTTGCATTGAAAAAACATCCATGATGGGAAAGATCATGTATTTTACTTATTGGTGCAGGGGGTTTTAAATATAGTGCTTGACCTTTAATAGGTAGTCAATAAATATTTTTGAATCATTGCATGTATATATGCATTTCCTAGAAAATATGTAACTGGTTGAGTTGTGTAGTGAATGGTAATACTTAGCTGACAGTTCCTGGACTCCATAGATTTAGTATAGGGCACCATATTTTACTTAGTATTATTTACTCTATATTTCAGGTATTCTGTCTAGGAAAAGTTGATCATCTAGTATTGGCTTGGAATTTTTTAAACAGTAAATTGAAAGCAAAAATTTATAGTTGCAAATTCCCTCCTGTTGCTATTGTATATTTACTTGTTCTTTAAGGTCAAATGTGTATTCCCTCTAAACTCTGAAGACTCTTTTGACCATCTTTGTTTACACTCTGCTTTCCTCCTCTGATCTCCTACAGCTCTCATTCTCCGTAACACATATTTAGGGATTATCACATTCTGTTTTGAATTGTCAGTTATATTTTGATACATTTATGCCTTGATTTCAGAGCAGAACACAGTTATTTTCAAATTCCCAGAAGTACATCAGCATCCAATAATTACTGACTGTCTCATTATTTAGAAAATTGCACCATCCATCATTTTACTTATGCTATTTAAAAATGCCATTTGAGATCATAATTATCAAGTTAAATCAGTGATAAATAATTTCACGAACATGGAAATTCACTTAATCAGGATAAGGATAATATTCAGGATAAGAATATTAGGGTGCAATATCCTTTATCTGCTTCCAGATATTACTTTACCTCATTAGTTGTCTCTACAGCTGAGTTTCAGAGATGGAATGAACTCTGTTTCACATTCAATATCTATCAATTTGTCAGTGTGTTTTTGGGTAGTAGTGATCTGGCAGCCCTTGTGTTAGGTGGCAGGGAGTAGACCTCCAGGTCAAATCCTGGCCCATAAAAGGCATTCGATTAATCTTTGCTGAATAAATAATCCCCATAACCTTTCATTTACTGGTACATGACACTGGGTAAAATATTTAACGACACCGCTACTGCCTCTGCTTCTTCCACCAATAACAGTAATAGCAGCAGCAAAAATCCAACATGAGAAATCATTTGAAATCCCTTCTTCTGTTCTCATCTCCTCTAGCCTACCAAAGAATAACATCAGAGAAAATAGGGTGCACATTTCTTTATCCTTTGATCACAACCTCAATAATATTTTCTGAGTCCCTCTGTTTATAGAAACACACCTCCACTTCACTTTACCTGTGAAGAAAGTGAGAAATTATGGATCTGAACAACAGGGTAACCAATTAGGTAATGGCTTCCAGAAAGAGCAGACTGTGTAGAAAAATCACCTTCGAATTTGTGTGGAGTTGAACTAGAGGGCACAGCTATCACATAAATCTGAGAAAAGAATAAGGTTACACTTGTAGGTTGACTCAGCTATATTTTCTCAGCTCAAATAGTATAGTAGTATAATGATAGCTAATGCAGTATTCAGATTACTTAATTTTAACTTCAATTATTTAGATAACTCAAAGATGTGGGGATATAGGTACAAAATTACAGCATTAATTTCAGAAATGGAGACATTGTCTTAAAGGGTTTCTATAAAAAAATAATCCATGGAGGATCTGTTACTAAAAGACTTAGCAGGTTAAGGGCTAGAGAGACTGTGAGCAAGGTAAGTAGTTATAGATTAAAAATCAGGGATTTATTACGAAGTTTATTAAGTAAATACAGAGAACATGTCACAGACAAGTTTGTAAGCATCTTTCTATGAGAAATTGTTTTCTAACTACCTGCTTCAATTTAAACTTGGCTGTGACTTAATGCCTGGCAAAAGCAACAGAGGAAAATCTGTGCCTAATTGGTCCTAATACATTACTGGTAAAATTTCCACCATAACCGAGATCATCCATGCTTTACAATTTGTACAACAGTAGTGTGCTCAAACCAGAGATGCACTATGGACACAGTCTCTCACTCTTCCTAAGGCTGTGTAGATTTATCATCAGACATCTCAGAATCTAATTATTTTTCTCTCATTGAGTTTCTTCCTTTATATTAAGAAATAGTAAAATTTAAAGTAAATGCAATAGAATTATAATTTTAATGAGAAATAATAAAATGTGAAAAGTCAAGATTTTATTAGGCAATTATATTTCTTTCTTTGCACTTAAATACAGTGAAATTGACTTGCTGCCAATCCTCAGGGTCCAGGGAAAAAGGTAACAGTTACTTAGGAAGTTAGCTTCACCATGATTTTATCATTTAATCTTTCTCTGAAGATATGAAGGAGGTCCTTCAAAAGCTAATTTAATCATCCAAAATATGCATAATTTGAAAGTATGAAAGAAGTTGTATCTTTTGACAATTCTATTCTTTTTAAAACTTAAGATGTCCCTTTTTAAGTAGGCTAATTTGTGCTAGAAAGCAAATGATGTGTCTAAATTTTCACAGCAAAATGTTAAGTTCATATACTTGGCATGTGAACCATACTCAGTAAGGGCAATCCAATATTGAATACATAAATTTTAAGGTATAGATGAAGCAAACAAAGTAAAAGTATGAAAAGAGCCCCAATTCATAAATGGATTGATAGAGATTACATTTGTGGATATGGGGTATATCATATATTGGGTAATGATAAGTTACACATGTATGGTGCTTTGCAGTTTGCAAACTATTTCCAGATGCGTTTTCTCTCCTGATCCTTAAAAAAAATCTGTGGGATGGCTAGTCAGGTATTTTTATCATCCAAAAGAAATTGAGGCTCAGAAAGGTTATTTGATCATTTCACACAGTTAATAGGTAGAAGAACCAGAATTCGATAGAACACAATCACTCTATAAATACTATTACATTTATTTGCTTCAAACATCCAACAGCATTTTCTATAAATACTCTTAATTGATTGACTGTTTTTGGAAGAAATACCTTCCTTAAAAATTTCATTAAAATTTGCCAAATAATTTGGTAGATGTTTCATGTGACAATTTGTGTAGTAGTGCATTTCTCACTAAACTCGACCCCTCAAGATTTATCTTTCCATATTCAACTAGATATATTGTTCCAAGGATTGTGTCCTCTAGCTTCTATCAGGGATAAGTGACAGCTGTCTGTGCATTAATGGAGCAAAAAGGCTGTTTTCCATCAGATGGAAGAACAGATCATTGCTTTTCACCCTCATCCTTCGAACTATTTAATTTTACAGCCATCAGAATTAATCTTTATTCTTTTAGCATATGTTCTAGAATTTTAAAAGGAGAGAAGGCAGGAAAGTTCAGCACCTAAGTAGACAGGTTTTGTCAGATGTTACTCCTACCTTGTTTTACAAGGTTCCTTTTGTTCTGTGGTAAAAAAAAAAACATGCCTTGCAATGAAAAAGTATTTTATAAAATATCTCCTTTTTGTTAAGACTTCTGTGTTCCTAATAGAATTCTTAAATTTGTTTCAGAGTCTATTTTTCCCCTTTGGGAAATAGCTGTAGAACATTTTACTCTCTGATATTACTCAATGTGCCCCTATTAAATAGTTGGTAGAGTGGTGGAAAATGGGCTTGAAAAAGTATTCTTTAGGTTTTTTTCCCCCATTTTCGTTAGATGATATGATTAGAAGAAACTTGGTCTTCTTGGTTCTCACTGAGAAAGAAAAAAACAAAAAAAAAACAAAACAAAAACAGTAGTGCCTGACATTCAGATGCTGGCACTCACACTTAGGTCATGTTATACTCTTACTACACATAGAAACAATTTCACAGAATACCAACCTCATACAAGGTTACTCTGAAAGTTTGATAAAATGAGACAAAGAAAGGTCACTTCATAATTCTATCCAAGCACACAGAAAATCAAGGTCACTATGCCACTCACAAAATTCCAAATGCCCCCTTACTTGACCAAAATGAGTGACTGCTACCTCTTTACCAGTTACAGCTTTATCATTATTCTAATCTACCCTTGCTATAGATAAACTTTATTGAGATAATCATAGAATGCCCCTGCTTTCTAGCAACATACAATCTAGAAGAAAAAACAAAAACAAAAACAAAAACAAAAATACTTCCTTAGACCATCTAACAAGTCACTCAACCAAAGACAAAATCCTGTAACAAGTTCTTTCTAACCCTCTCTTACTGAGACTCTCCATAATTCCCAACGGTGCGTGTTTCCTTCACTGCAACAAATAACAAACCCAAACTGTTCAACTAGAGGTGTGTTTCTGGTGACCTGTGGCTGCAGGACTTTGACATATTTTTCTTTTGTATCTCAGTCTCTTACTAATTATTTGACTTTGAGCAAATTATTTAGGTACTCTGGTCCTTTGTTTCCTCTATAAAATGGAGAAACATGATATCCAGCACAAGATCAAGAATATCAATTGAGATAAGCTACATAAAATACTCCAATTGTGCCTTAACGTGAAGTACTCAAATATTATTTCCCCCTTATATATTTTATTTCTCTAACTTTTCCTTATTTGTCTAATTTTCCAATAATTTAATCATAATATTCTTCTCAATTCTTTGATATATGATTTATAAGTCTTATGATTTTAAAAATCTACAAAAGAAACTTTCCTTTCATAAGTTTAGTTGAGAATGGAAATCTTGTTACTAGATTGGGTAAGTTTATAACAACATATCCTGATTTTGTTTTACTTCCAGCACATTCTGAGAAAAAGCCCTGCTATTCCCAGAAATCATTTATTGACAACCCTATGTTCTAGAAAGCAAGCATGTGATAAATTAGACATTGTCTTCACCGTGAAATAATACATATTCCTCCCCAATAATTTACCAAGTATCAACCATATCAAAAGTTCTTAAACATTTTTCTAATTCAATGTGTCTGTGGTTTATAACTCAGTAATATCAGTCATAATGGTACACAAAGTTTCTATTTTGTGAGGTGGGGATTCTCTGATAAAAAGATAATGAAGCCAGAAAATATCCCATTCTAAATGCAACTGCAAAGTACATAATAAAATTCTGACAGATATAGAGGGAGAAATGAAAAATCTGCAATCACTGTTGGGAATTTATTAAATTCTAATTGGTAGCTGACATATGAAGCAAGCAAAAATGCTGAGAAGATACAGAAGATTTGAATCACACGAGGAAATTTCTTTGTCATATTTGTGTGTGTGTTGCTTCACCCAATAAACAACAAATATACAGTTTGCAGACATTTGTGAAACATTTGCAAAGTTTCACTCCAGCCCATCCCAAAAAGGAAATCTTAAGAAAAATCAAATGAGGTTGTATGGAGCTATGTACCCCAGAAAATCATGTTCTTAAATTTAGTCCATTCCTGTGGGAGTGAACACATTGTAAGTAAGAGACTTTGATGGGGTTACTTCAGTTAAGGTGTGACCCACCTTAATCAGGATGGGTCTCAATACTTTTACTGGAGTCCTTTTTAAACAGAATGAAATTCACACAGATAGAGAGAAAGCAACAGAAAGATGAAAGTCAAGGGAACCCGGAAGAGACAGGAGAGGCTGCCATGGGCATTGCCACGTGACAGAGGAGCCAAGGTCCAAGGATTTCCTGCAGCCAATCCCAGAATGCCAGTCTTCAGGAAGAAAGCATTGCCTTGATGATAACTTGATTTGAACTTTTCCTAACCTCAAAACCGTGAACCAATAAATTCCCATTATTTAAGCCAAGCCATTGTATAGTATTTGTTTTAGCAATGAGGAAACTAAAACTCCAAAGAATCGATAGCATCCTGATAATTTTCTCTGGACACAATGCAGTAAAATTAAAAAAGAAGTAACAGATTTGGAGGCTTTGTAATCCCCATAATCTTAGCTTTCTACTCTTTTTTTGCAAGCCCCGTGGGCTTTCTGGCTTTGTGTGGCTGTTTGCTGCTCTGTGCCCCTGCTGTTTAAATTAAGAACCAATGGCTTTAAGAACTCACTGCACGAGAACACATCACCTAATTGCTCTGTAATCCTTTCCACACCTCCCCAATACCCACTGCATACAGATTCTTAAAAGAAACCATAAAAACCCAAACAAACAAATATAAGCCAACAGAAATGGCAGGAGACCAGCCCTAGCAGAGAGGAGTATGGCTTCAGTTGGGAGAAGCTGGCAGGTTTTTTCCTTGGGTCTGGTATGACTAGAGCAGGGAATATCAGCTGGGAAGTAGTGGGGCATTAGACTGAGCATGAAGAAAGCAACCAAATTAAGCAGCTTATTGAAAACTTAGAGGAGTTCAGACTGGAAGCAATAAACAATGGAGAATCACTTTGGTTGTTTTAACTATGAAATTGGTCTCATAGGAAACAGTTTGCCAATTGTATACAAGGCATTTCAAGGCATAAAGACAGAATTTAAGAAGGCCATTTATGAAGTGATAAGTGCTTGGTGCTAAAAACTGCCAGAGAGTCAGGCAGTGAGTGGTTTACTAAGAGTGTGCACTGTTGTGGGTTATCAGTGTTGTGGTTATTGTTTCCAAAGTGTTGCTGTAAGTGACCTCTAATAAATATTTCCATCCAGGCTAAGTGATTTCACAGAAGCAAGAACTTCCAAGAGTAGTATGTAAAGAAAAGTGAAAAAGAGAAACACAGTAAGAGAAAATGAGTGGGAAAGCCACTTTATGACTAAGATATGAATACCACCATGCTCACCATCTCTACTTCCCACCTTGCCAAAACACTTTGACAAGTGGGAAAAATGATAATCTAGAAAGAAGAACTCGTTTTTTTATTTACATAAGACAAAACAGAGTGATGTCAAAAGACATTTTGAGTTTAATCCAATCCAGTTTTAAACTTACATTTTAGAAACTTCCATTTGGCCTCAAGAGCACAGAGGTTGACATCCAATGAGGAAAAAAGGGAAATAATAGTTTAGAGGCTGTTGTCCCCTAATTTTCCTTTCCTCTACAACTCCTCCTGTATTAGTCAGCCAAAGGGGTGCTGATGCAAAATACCAGAAATCTGTTGGCTTTTATAAAGGGTATTTATCTGGGGTAGAAGCTTACAGTTACCAGGCCATAAAGCATAAGTTCCTTCCCTCACCAAAGTCTATTGCCATGTGTTGGACAAGATGGCTGCTGATGTCTGTGAGGGTTAAGGCTTCCTGGGTTCCTCTCTTCCCAGGGCTTGCCTCTCTCGGGGCTCAGCTGCTGTGCTACAAAGGATAAAGATTTTAATTTAGTTTCTTGCCATAAATTGAAGATAGATGTAAACTAAATAAATTCCACTCGAAAAATGATTTACTTAAGAGAAATTTCAGTACACTAGAGATTTAGAAATTAATTTTATTCTAATTTCATGCAGACATATTTTATTGTTATAGATAACTACGATATAAACATTGTCACATGATTGAATAATATGCTTTAATTTCCTTATTTGTAATATAAATGAATGTTTAGTAAAACTTTATTGTAATGATCTAAATAATTTTGCTCAACAATATACTTCATATAAGTTTCTCATTTTTCTTATTCTTTTAACTTCCACCCACTTAATACTTTAATTCAAAATGTCACAGAAACATGATTTAACACACATTTTAAGTAGAAAATATTTTCATAGTTATCCTGCCTACTAGCTACAAAACACCTTCATCAGAACAAAGCTCCCACATCATAACTAGCTCAATAAAACTGGTTAAACATTTATTCAGGAAAGAAATGAAAATGGATTCTGCCTTCAATTAAGACCGGAGATATGCAGACGATCAACAAATCCAGATGTCATTTTTTTAAATGTTCAGAAATTGAAATTTTCATTTAATTACCATTTGAATTTTAGTAGTCTTTTATAAATCAGCACACTATATTAGTCAAGGTCCAAGCAGGAAAGAGATGACACATTCAATTGGGTAACTGAAGGGAACTTAATAAAGGAACCACTTCCAAAGTCATGGGGAGGATTTAGATATACCCATAAGTTAAGTACTCCGGGGCTAGCAACAGTAGAGGGCCATAAAGCCCAGAAAACTTGAGGGGACATGGGGAGGGAGTTATGAAACAGAGAGAAAAGAGTTACATGGAGAGTTTGCTGACAAGAACTGTGGCCTTTGATGGTGGTCTAGCAGGGAAGAAGCCTGGAGAGTAAATATCCAAACTTTACTCTCACCCTACCCTCCCACCCTCAAATCTCCTGTGGCATCTTCCATTGGCCAAAGTCAAGAAGACACCAGAGGGTAAAGGAACTTGTTGATGTACTTACTCCCAAGACACAGAGTTGGATGTGGAAGGGTGAAATTAGATCTGGTGAGAAAAATGGAAAATAACCAGCACATGGGCCCAGATGGATAATTTAGGTATTCACATGGCAAATGTTTATTGTGCATCTACTATATATCACCTACTTGATGGCACTGGGGGATGCAACCATGAGCAGAATGTACTTCTCGGAAGTGGAGAAAGAAACAACTTGTGTTTTTTTTTTTCTTTCTTTCATTCTGTCTCTCTTTCTATTTTTTTGTAATTTTTTTTGAATTTTAAGGAATTTAAATGGACTAATGAAAACAAAAATAGGAAAGAAACTCACCATAAAGGAAAATACATTAGGAGGTATAAAATATTAATTCATAGAAAAAATATATATTAAGAGCTACTCTCCATCCTAGTCTCCATTCTGAATGATAAAGCCTTGTAAAAATTATTCTGTTCCTTAAATTCCTACAAGTGAATAGCAAATCTAAGTTATATGAAGGGACATAGGGAATTGATTCATGCTTAATAAACCCTGCAATTAATAAAATCTTGTTCCTACGCTACTCCCTTCTCTGGGGAGCATTCAGTATTTTATAGCCCTTGTCTAGGAAGCCGTATATCTCTTTGTTAAAACGAATGGAATAAGTGTGTCAGCGGGGTGGGTATTTTTCTCCCTCTTCCGTACCTTGGAAACTGTAACAGCGATTCAATTCTTTGCAACGCTGTCTCTAGTGGAAAACACTCCTATTTTATATGGCAACTAAAGAGTAGCTTTTCTCTGCCTGCACTGATTATGTCAACAGATGCTGGTGATCATAATTCTACTATGGCTAATTTTTTTCTTCATTCAAAAAATTAACTAAAATATTTGAATTTTTGAAGAGAAATCTTCTTCAGTTGGTTTTTTTTTTTTTAGTTTTAGAAATTGTAGGTTTACAGAAAAGTCATGCAGAAAGTATAGTTTCATATACCCATATACCCCATTATTAACATTTTGCATTAGTGGTACATTTGTTACAGTTAATAAAAGAATATGATTATGAATGTAATATTAATTATAGTCTATAGTTTACATTAAGATTCACTGCTTTTTAGTACATTCCTAGGGTTTTTATTTTATTTTATTTTTATTCTAGTAACATAAATAAGGCCCCAAATTTCCCTTTTTAGCCACATTCAAATACATACTTCAAAAATACATACAATTATATTTTTGATGCTGTATTTGACAAAATATTCTATGATACATATCTAGTCTTATACAGACAATGGTGACAAAAAATGACCCATTTGAAAATTGATTGCTTCTTCTACTCTCAATTGCCTAAAAAAGACTTGGCTGCTTATGTGCATATTGTAGATGTTAGGACTGATTTTTACAGGTTTACAATCCCATAGAGAGTTTCTTTCAGACTATTGCTTATCTAGCACCCATTAGAATTGTCATTAAGGCTGGCAGTGGAAGCAGGAGGTAACAGGGAATGCTTTTCCCAGTTAAGTTGGGAAAATACTCCCCCAGAAGACACCTTACTGTTTTATATTCCAGAAAACTCTGAGAGATGGAAGGAAGTTCCCAGCTAGATGATAGGGTAACCAAGTGTAACAAACTGGGATTTCTTGACGCCTCAAGACTTGCTTGCACACGTTTGAACCCTGTGGGAGCCAGAGAAGTCCTTGAGGCTTCTGCAATTTGAGGAGAGTGCAGTGTCTTTGTTTTCCTGGTCCCTATGCCTCTCATATCCTTCTTTCCCTGCATACAGTCATGTCAACGGCATCGGTCCAGCTATGAAACTCGGACTCTTGCCTAACTTCCCCAAATAAGTACCCCTCATGCAAAGTATCTGCAAGAGTAGTAGAATTCAGGAGTTGTGGGAAAATAGGACATTTATAATATAAATAACCTCAAATTCAACTCTAGCACTTAAAATATTCTTTGGTCTCTCCATTTCCAGGGAATTTCCAGTGATCCTGCCCATCTAAGGACCCTTATCTCAGCCTCATGCCCATGTACTAGGTTCCCTCTATATATTTCCCTCTGTTCTCCTACAGCAGGGGCTCTTAACCTTTTTTAGTTCCACGGACCCCTTACTAAGTCCACACTATTGTGTGTATTATTTAATAAATATGTCACACCCACACCAACACGTCCCCACCAGAATAATGTTTTTTGAATTTCAATTCAAGCTCACAGACCCCTTGTTAAGAACCCCTGTTCTATAGATAAGTGCAGAATTATTAAGATAACAGCATTTTTCACTTGGTTGTGATGGAGAATACCCTGCCGACAAAATAAACAGAGGCAAATTCAGGGTACATAATGAGGTAACTACAAATTTGGCAGCTGTGGTTTTTGACAATACAAGTGCATTTTTTCATAGTATGTTGATAATGGCATCTGAAACCCCGAGCATGTATGGTGGTTTCTGGCTTGTGAGAGCACTTCGGGAGCAAGTAGGGAAACTCAAGTTGTTCTAGACTTAAGGTGTGTACTTTATTTCCAAACCAACTTTTTTTATGGCTAAAATCCCTTTGAGCCAAAGGATGTTCTTCTGAGAACAGGTAATACCAGGCCCGAGTTACAAGGAAAAGGGCCTGAACACTTGAAAGGGCAGGGGAGCGAGTGAAAAAGGGAAGGACTGAAGCCACCTAAACTAAATGTCAGCTCTGATGTGTAGTGGAAGCTGTGCCAGAGAAGCAACAGAGCAGAAGGTGGGGGCAATTTTCTTTGGTGACTTCGTGGGTGCATCAGTGGCCTTAGCTCTTCAAAGTGTGTGTCAAATTGAGAAATACTCTGGTTGGCCACATGATTTTCACAGCATGTAAGAAGAAGAAAACATGGAGCAGGGTTCAAGATGGGAGCTATTTTGGTAGTATGGGTGAAAAAAATAAAGAAAAGGAAGATACTTATGAAGATGGAGAATCTATTGCGGTCAAAGAGAGAGTAAGCCTTTTTCGCTCTTAGTCTCTTTCACTTTGTTTTTGACATGAGTATTTTATCTCATGGACCATCATGTAAGGGAAGAGAGGTGCAGAGTCTGTTCAAATCTGAAAAGTATCCTCATGGCTCAGATTTCAAGGTGTGCCTCAGATCCAAATTCTTGAGCTTGGAGAAGCTCAAACTTCAGAGATGCAAATCAAAACTATCAATGGGGTACATACAAATCAGGCAATGAACAGGGTCAGCTGAGGAGGCATTTGCTTGGCAAAGCTCTGGTGTTAGTCTCAAATGTTTTTGGAGAGTATCTTAAACCAATTCAGCGGTCCAAGTCTGAGGCACAGTGATTTCACCATTTGAGGCCTGCCACATTATTGCCCGGAGTAAAGCATAATGCACTCTACTTGAAAAGATCTTTTCAGATATTGTTTGGCCCACCATGCTCAGGGTAGAGTTTACACACTGATCAATAAAGATTAAGTTCCAGTCGAATCTAAATCCTGACCTTTAATTGTTTCCTCTAAATTAGAAGTGCATCCTTTCTGTATCTTCCTAACTGAACCAGGGGTTTTAACTTATTTACTTTCAGAGTCTATGACCTACAAATACAGATGCTAACCTCACTAAAAGCCTTGTGGACCACTTTGCAGAGAGCATTTTCCTATCCTAGTACTTGCTTATAGGAATCCAATAGGTCTTTGCTACCCGAGGGATGGCGGGGTGCTCTGAGCACTAAAAAGTTGTCTTTGCCTGTTGGAGAACATCTGCTCCTCACTCTGGTCATATGGTGGCCCTCAGGACACAGTTCTCACAGACAGAAGCAAGTATCATAAGATTCATATGATTTACAAACAAGAATTTTAAGTTCTAATTTCTTTTCATGCAAAAGAAAGATTTCTATTTGCATGTCAATGAAAACCTGCTGCCTTTGAAAACCAGGCTAAACTATGCAATTAATCTTTGTGCCTAAGAAAGGTTTTATTTTTCTTATTTTAGTCCTTAGGAAACAGATTCTGACAACCACAGTGTCTTAGATATTTAAAACATCCTTGAATGTTGGCACTGCCAGGTATCAGGTTTGGTATATGGCATGAAGAGAAAAAAATTAGAACCTTCTTCTATCATAAACCCTATTTTTTTCCTTCTCCTCTTCCTCTTTTCTTCAATTTTCCTCATTCTCCTGTTCTGTCTACTCTCCTTCTTCTTCTGCTTTTCCTTCTTTAACATTGTAGTTCTATTTTAGAAATACTTACGACCAGGGCTTGCTGTGTGTTGTAACTCAGATTTTGCTAACTTTTACACTAGAATCACTTGTTTTCCAACTGCAGAATTGTTACTTGTAAAAACTGGTTTAGTCTAAGTTTCTTCCAAATTTTAACCTACCATAACCAAGATAACTGGATTTCTAATTTTTATACATTAAGCTCTTTTTTTAAAATGTTGCTACCTTTGTCCCATAAGCTGATGTAGTGAAAAGAATTTTTTAAAAAAGCATTCTCTTCTGGAGAACCAGAACCATCCTTCCTCTTTTCCATGCTATTCGGTAGATTTTTGTAGCATCGGTGCCCTTCACTCCACCAACATGGGTGTGGGAGAATAATTCAGACTGGCAGGAATGAAAGTTTTCCTTTTTCATGGCCACAGAGATTGCTTCTAGAATATGCGTATGATCTAAGGTAGGCTAATCAGAATTTTCTCTGGGATTATTACTAGAACTCTTAAGAGAGGCACTGCAAAAAAGTATGCAGGATTGGGACTGACAGTGGTGATCTTGCTGTTTGGGGAAGATAGTCTGTCCAAGCCTGAAGTTGAGCAGAGGCAATTGGATTTGGAGGAGAGTGAGAACTGGAGACTGAGAAAGCTGATGCCATTGATTGTACTCCAGGAGGTTTACTCATGGAAGGTATTTTCCAGGTAAATATGAAATGAGTGGAGGAAAGGATGAATTTATGGGAGAAAGAGCAGCCAGATCAAATTCTGGGAGGAAAAATGGGACATGGAACATCTGAGAAATCCAACGAAGTTTTGAATGGCTGGAAATTTCAGGTATTGGCTGGTCAGTGGCAGGAGATGATTTGGAAAGATAGTAAAGAGCCTGATCACACAAGGCTTTGATCACCAAGCTAAGGAATTTGGATTAGATCTGGAAAGCAATGGGGGCCATTGAAGGAATTGAAACAGGCATCTAACATAGTCAAATTTGCCTAGGGCTAGCCTGATTTGTGTAAGTAAGATGTAAAGTTTTAAGATTTTTAAACATTGTTGCTGTTTTCCATTCAGAAGCATCTAACCAATAATAGGAAAATTTGAAGGTCTAAATCTAACCTAAAAAAATCAAATTTTTTAAATCTGTTGGCTTATCTTGTCATTTATGATATTATGAAACAGCATGGAGACATTGTTATGAATATATTGATTTGATCTTAGGCATTGCAGTTATATTAAAAAAGGTAAGTTAGCAAATAAAAAGCACTACAATTGCTGAAGATGGAATCAGTAGAAATAACTAAAGTTAGAAAACAGAAGAGTTAAATTTACAATGAAATATAAAATTCAAAGTGAATTGGCTCTACTGCTTAGAATCAAAGAACATATACCGAAATCAAGTGAGTCATAATTGTTGTTAAAACATTCTGTAAATCCAGTCAATTTCTTATGTCTCACAATTCTTAAAATATTTAAAGATACACTATTTGTTTTTTTTTTTTTTTTTTAAAGAAAATGCAAACTATAATACCTATACATCATGTGCTCAGTATTAAATATTTCTTTCATATTAATATTCAGCACAGTGGTGGTTTGGAGCTACATACCCTAGAATATCACGTTCTTAAACTTAATCTATTTCTGTGGTGTGAACCCATTGTTGGTAGGACCTTTTGATGAGCTTACTTTAGTTAAGGTGTGGCCCAACTCAATCAGGATGGGTCTTAATTCTATTACTGGAGACCATTATAAGGAGAATGAACTTCAGACAGAGAGAAAGCCATAGAGGGAGCAGCCAGAAGCTGAACCTAGAAGAGAAGGGAACGGCCACTATGTGCACTGTCATGTGACAGAGGAACCCAGGCCAAGGATCACTGGCAGCCAGCCCCAGAATGCCAGTCTTAGGGAAGAAACCATCGCCTTGATGATGCCTTGATTTGGACTTCTCCTAGCCTCAAATTGTGCTCCAAGAAGTTCCTATTGTTTAAACCAACCCATTGCATGGTATTTGCTTCGGCAGCCAGGAAACTTGCAAACTTCTTTTTCACCTATGTGTGGCATTCCTAATATCCTTGTGATACAGACTTTGAAGCTTGCTTTACACATAGGAGAACAAAGGCTCAAAGAGGATAATAGTGACCTGCTGAAGGGCACATAAGGAAGTTGGCCAATTTGAGATTGGAATCTGAGTCCTATTCTAAAACCCAGGGCTTTTGTTTAGAATTCTGTATCCCTTGCTTTTCAAGAAAGCTTGACAGCTAACCCAGGGCAGCCAGCTAGCAGAATCAGGAATGAAGTGTCTACCTAGGGGTCTGTGCGGTACAGGCTTTGGGTGAGTCTAGCATAGTTCAAGGGAACCACTGTCAGGCACTCACCTTGTGCAGGTTAGCCTTGTCATTAGGCCTTTCATTGTGTTTCCTCCGGTATTTCAGTTCCCTGAGAAGAGAGTGATATTCCCTTTGATCCTTTACCTTGACTCTTTAACCTTTCTTACTTTGCCAACCAAGGTAAAAAGTGTTATCTCTTTCCAGTTCTAACATGACTAAATACCCATTTCAGGTGACTAAGTACATTTCTTCTGATGGGCTGATTACCAATTATTGCTACTCTCCACCCAATCTGAAATACTTCCCACTGTCTGAACTCCTGCTGTGGACTTGGTTAGATAAGAATGCCAGCCCAAAGCAACATGAAGCCTCATGAGCTTTTGTGTCCTGCATTTTAAACTAATGTGCATTCTATCAGGAGTCAGTGCTAAGCCCCACTGAGAGCTGAATTAAGTTCTTTAATTCTGCCATGGATGCTAGCATTACCTTTCCTTCCCTGTGGCCTGACTAACTCCTACTCATTCTTCTACTCTAAGTGCATGCATCTCCTCCTTTCCAAATCTTTTCAGACACCGTTTGAGATGATTTAAGTTTCTCTCCTTTAAGTTTCCACTTCTATCGCAGTTGCTTCCTTATTGCAAATGTCTAGTTCCCACACTAAGACAAGTGTGGCAGTTTGAGATTACTTATGAATTCCAAAGAGAGATTATGTTTGTAAACTGGTCTGTTCCTCGGGGTGTGATCCCCTTTGATTGTATTAGATTCAGCTGAGATGTCTTGATTAAATTATGTTAAGATTAGGGCTTTGATTTGACCACATCGGTAGGGTGTAACTCAGTTTAAGTCCCAGCCTCTTTGCTGGGCTGTATAAACGGACACTCACTCATGAAGACACACAGAAGAAGGCACAGGAAGAAAGAGCACCATAGACACAAAAGACAGACCTTTGTCATTTCAGTCCTGCTATGTGACAGAAAGTAGGAGGCTCAAACAGCTAAAAGCCCGGGGGAGAGCTGAGCCATTCATCTGATAGCTTGCAGCTGAAGAGACCAGAGCCCTGAGCAGCTGGGAAGGCCTAGAAACAAACAGGCCCTCCAGCCTACAGCTGAGATCGGAAGAGGCTGGGCCCGTGGAGCCTTAAAAGGAAGAAGGCTGAATCCTCACAGAGATCAGCAAACATCTTGCTCCAACATGTGGCAACAATGCCACGATGAACAGTAGGTGACTTTGGCGAGAAAATATCTCTTATGGTGCCTTGAGTTGGACTCTTTAGTGCCTTGTAACTGTAAGCTTTTATCCCAAATAAATATCTTTTATAAAAGCCAACAGATTTCTGGTACTTTGCATCAGCACCTCTTTGGCTGACTAATACAGACAGCAATGTCTTGTAGGGGAAATGCTATGTTTTCATCTTCCTAGCTTCAGAGCCACCTATGGGACTTTTAAAAGAGTATGTGGTCAATGAAAACTTGTCAAATGAAAAAAAAAATGACTGACTGAATGAAAATAATAAACCTTTGAAATAATGAAAATACAAATCCATGTCTTAACAAATCATGTCTTAACATGTCATGTAGGCATTTCCTATGAATGACTTAATTTTTAGGTCATTTAAAATTATTAGAAGAGCCTTTTAATAGATGTAGCTATTAGAGATTTCACTTGGTGTTACCTATTCAACAAGAAAAGGTAAAGAGAAATGAACTAATATTTTTTAAGGACTGTATGATAGGACTAAGACTAACTTTTACTATATTATTTCATTTAATCTTTAAAGCAATTCTGTTATGTGAAGGTATTATCTCCATTTTGTTGGTGAGTAAATTAAAGAAGTTAACTTCAGTAAATGTAACATTTAGTAAATGGTAAAAATGGGACAGAATCCCAGGAGAAGAGAAAGGACTTGAAAGTCCAGTAGTCTTAAATCTTAATGCATACTCCACAATTAACATGTCTAAAACTTTGGGCAAGTATGTTCTCTTCTTTAGATTCTTCTGTGTGTTTGTGAGTCCATGTATATGTGTGTGCACATGTGTTTGTGTATGTGTATATGTATGAATCATAGGTTAGGATAAATGACATAATACACATAAGGTACTTTACAAAACTCCATGTGTTAGTAGGCTGGATAGTGATTATTCTGCTTTCGTAGTCCAATAATTACTGAGTCTAAAGTCTTCTCTCTTCTCACTATACTATGTTTCCATTAGAACAAGCAAATCTCTGCCAGGTTGTGTATATAAATGAACAATTTGGATCTTAGCTAGCTTCAAAGTGAACAGAGGAAAGCCCTCAAAACTTCCCCAAGGGAATTTATTCCTAAAATAGTCTTTGAGGAGTGGAAGAAGTCATTGGCCTGGAAATGAGATCTTGTCTGGAATATGTGCAGGGAGGCCCTGGAGGACACTTGGACCCACCAGAGTAGATTTTACCCATGCTAGCCTCTCATGTGGGGCATGCCAAGGCATTGGATCATGTGTGAGTTGTTTTACGTGTGGTTACTGGATGTTTGGAATTGTATTAGGAAGTTGGCATTTTCCAGAGCAGAAAAGCCCAACACAGAGTCCTCTAAGCTCTTCCAGGCCTAAAGAGATTCTCTATCATCCTCTGCCACCCAGAGCTGGCACTGAGATAGGGATTAAGGATTTCTTTATGCAACTGTTGCATCCTGATTATTGGAAGGTGTTATGGGTTGAACTGTGACTCCCAAAAAGATATGTTCAGGTTCTAATTCTCAGTCCTGTGAGTATGACCGTATTTGGAATTAGTGGTTTTGAAGATGTGATTAGTTAAGTGAGGCCAAATTGGATCAAGGTAGATCCTATTCAATATGACTGGTGTCGTTATAAGAAGAGGAATATTTGGACACACAGACAGCTTATAGGGGAAAGCTCCATGTAATGATGGAGGCAGAGATTGAAGTGCTGCAACTGAAAGGAATGCCAGGGATTGCTGACAAATACCCAAAGAGGCAAGGGAGAATTCTCTCCTACAGATCTCAGAGGGAGCATGGCCTTGCAAATACCTTAATTTTGGACTTCTAGCCTTCAGAACTGTGAGACAATACATTTCTGTTGTTTTAAGCCATGAAGTAATTGTTACAGCAGCTCTAAGAAGCCAAAACAGGTGTGTTTTAATTTGCTAAGCTGCTCAAAGCAGATGCTGTGAAATGGGTTGGCTTTTAACAACGGTAATTCATTAGCTTACAAACTTACAGTTTTGAGGCTGAGAAAAATGTCCAAATCAAGCCTCATCAAGGCGATGCTTTCCTCCCAAAGACAGGCCTGCTGGGCTCCTCTACCACATGGCAAGGCACATGCAGCACAATGTCTGCTGGTCTCTCCCTTCTCTTCGGGGTTTCTCTGCTTTAATCTTCTTGCTTCCATGGCTTTCTCTCTCTCTGTATTCATCCTGTTTATAAAGGACTCCAGGAAGAGGATTAAGACCCACCCTGGGTCACACCTTACCTGAAGTAACCTAATCAAAAAGCCATTTACACCCACAGAATGGATTAGCCTTAAGAATATGACTTTCTGGACTACGTACAGTTTCAAACCACAAGGGAATAAAGACCAAGCCCCAAACTTATATTTCCCTCATTTATACCTTTAACTCCCCTTGCCCAGAAAGCACCAGCCCACTCACTCATCAAGGTAATCCAACAAAAAGAAAAGAAGGAAAAAAAAAAAAATCCTACTTAGTACATATGATATGGAAATACTGCCTACATGTGGCAAAAGTAAAAATGTAATGAAATAATAAAGCCCTTTTCTTAAAAATTGGAGAAATTGATCAGATAAAGTTAAGGGGAAAAATCAAGGGAGAGGAAACTATTTCTATGCCTGTAGTGACTGTCAAGGCACTGGACTTATAGAAACTACACAAACCGTCTAAGGCATGCTCTTGCGCTTCTTAAGGCAGTAGAAGCTTTCAGGGCAAGTGGAGCTGCACATCACAGCTCCTCTTAATGAAATCAGTGTGAGCTCTTTGAATAAAAACGTCTCAAAGGAGGCAGAATGGAATGAGAATCAGGTTCACCAAAAATGATAAAAACCATACGGATAAAGTGAAAGAAATTTTCCTTCAGAGCATTGATAAGGATTGTCTTGGCTCCTTGGGGAGCTCAGACCTGTGTCGGCAGCATTCATGGTGAATTTCCTTCCTAAAGCTTGGCTTTTCTGAAGCTGCCTTCACTTGAATCAAAGAGTCTTGTGAAATGGAAGTTGTCATTTTTTAAACATTCCAAGTTATTAGGGAAGCCCCTGTAGATGAAATTAACTTTAGATCATGGAAAACAATGTTTTGCCCATGGAACAAAATCTATGAACTTCAGATGAGATAATATATAATATTTTATTTATTGAGTTGATGGGGTGGGTCTAGGAATTACTGTAGTGAAAGAAAAGTGTGAGA
Organism: Tolypeutes matacus; assembly: GCA_026826555.1. NCBI lineage: Eukaryota > Metazoa > Chordata > Mammalia > Cingulata > Chlamyphoridae > Tolypeutes > Tolypeutes matacus. Next base: position 1,474,098 of record JAKSZT010010858.1, read on the forward strand.
CTATTTTTTTTTTTTTTTTTAATTTCCTATTGAATTGTTGAAATCTCTCACTGCTCTTATTGAAGATTTGGCTCCATTAGAAATGATTTTTACTCTTACCTACAAATTCTTTGGTTCATTTGTTATAACATTTTCTATTTTATGAAAAGGTTTTTCTTTTTTAAATGTAATCTTACCTGTGATTAGTCCTGTCCTACTTTACTATGTCACCTTCATAAAAGTGATAAAGCCTGAGTTTCATCCAAAAATAGACATTATTTGAGTCTCCTTGTTCTATAACTATGGTGTCATTAGGGACTTATGTGGCAGTGCAGATTCGAAGAAGAAATATGTCATTCAGTTCTGAGGTCACCCTAGTCTATGGAGGAAAGAGTAAACTGGTGGTGAAACACCCTACAAAATAATATCTCTGATTCAGCTCCCAGAAAGCTAACTGGAATTAAAAGACACAAGCAACATTTTTTCCTACTAAACCAGGGCTGTGTCTATATGACCTAGATTATCAGACCATGAAAAGTGTATATGAGTCTCCTGCAAAGTAAAATCATGAAGTCTGGGGCTAAAAAGAAGCTTAATAGCTTTCTATTGCATTTCTTCTCCTAATCTTGCATCCTGGCATCCATAGCTCCTCCAGCGGGTTTTCTCATCTTTTTGGATACATTCTATAGCAAGAAATCCACTACTCATGAGACTGTGAGCAATTTGAGGATATTTTGTTGTTGATGCTGTTGTCTGTCTGTTTGTTTGTTTTTACTGTTATTTCCTGAGTATAAAGAGTGCCTATTAAAACTTCTGAAAATTTGTTGAATGCATGAATGAATGAATGAATGAATGGCTATTTCAAGCTACTCTTAGCAGAAGCGTACGGCATGGATATTGTGGCATTAAAAAACGTATAACATAATCTTCTTTCCACTCCTTCCTACTCCTTCCCTTCTTTCCCTCTCCCTGTTCCTTTCAATCGTGACAGGAAATGTGTAAATGAGAATCTAATACTTAGCTCTTTGTACAGCAAAGTTTACTTTTTCTTGTCACTAGTTTGCTTAAAGGAGACATAATTTAATATAATTTGAGTTTACTAGCTATGTGATTATTTTAAGTCCTTATGTCTCAGTTTTTCCATTTGTAAAATGGAGATAATAATTTCACCTACCTGAAATGGTGTTATATGAAGACTCAGTACCATATGGTATATACAGTACTTCTGAACAGTAACTGACATATAGTACATGCTCAATAAACATTTAAAAAAGGATATCTTACAAAATAGCACTTTCTAGGTTTATTCATCTTTGACTATTCTGGCTATCTTTTGTTCATGAAAAACCATTCAATCATTGTTTCTCATTTTTCTGTACAATGACTGAGCTCAGCTTTGTGGTTCCACTTGTTTTTTTTTTTTTTTTTTTTACCAGGAGGTCTCAGGGATTGAAACCAGTTCCCTCCATATGAGAGACGGATACCCAACCATTTGAGCCACATCTGCCCTGGGTTTCTTATAGGTCTTTTCTATCTGATAGCAGTGGAGCTGGAAGCATCTGAATATTTACCTGGATTGGGTGTTCAAGAGGACTCACATCCATGGCTGACAGTTGAAGCCAGCTGTTCGCTGGGAGCGCAGCTGGTACTGTGATTTAGAGTGTCTCTCCACATGACCAACATGTGGCCTTTTATGTGACTCAAGCTTTTTGTAGCATGGTGGGGTTCTGAAAGGGAGCATCCCAAGAGTGAGTGTTACAGGATCCCAAGTGGAAGCTGCAAGGCGTACTATGAGATAGCCTCAGAAGTCACATGGCATGACTTTTGCCATATTCTATTGATCCAATAGTCACATGATCTGTCTAGAATCAGTGGGGGTGGATAAATGGATTCCATCTCTTGAGGGCAGAGTGCAAGGTTATATTGCATAAGAGCGTGTGGGATAGGAGAAATTGTTGTCACCATCTTTGGAAAATTTGACCAGCCACATTGATTATCACATTTGTCTCCTTACAGATGAGATTAAATTCATTTACATATTATTTCCCTCCTGAAATATTTAATGCCAACCCTCCCTTTTATGGTAGGCTTTCAAATGTTTGAAGATCATTAAAATGGCTTAAGTAAGCATTTATGTGGCTACATATTTATAAATGCTTCAATTTTTCTATAGAAAGACATAATTTAAAAATCTCTTCATTCAAATCTTGATCTTAGAGAATGGATGTGTGACTGAAGTAGACCAATCCTGGTCAGTTTCATTGAATTCCATTGAGTAGATTAGCCGGCCATTTATTTCACTCTCTCACCTTCACACCATCCAAGAGAAAGAGATCTGAAATAAAGTCATTCATATTGTATATTATTTAGTTATTCATACCCATGTCTCTAGCTTTCCACAGTGTTGTTATAGCAGTAAGTGATATTTTATAGTCCTCTATAGCACACAGCATTTTCCCATGCACTATCTCATTTGATCATTACAATACAAGCTGTGTTACCTAGTACATGTTATTTCTGTGTTATCATGAAGATATTGAAGCTCAGAGAGATAAAATATTTTTCCAACAAGGGAGCAAGGACTCAAGTTACAGATACTCACTTCTTGTAGATTTAGAAATTTTCATTCATTTATCAAAATCATGATGCTTTTCATTATAGTATTCAAAATTAGTAGTAGATCCTATAATGATACCCAACATCCTTCCACTTGGCTAATACTGCTATACTTCCTAGAAAATCTATGATTATTTTGCCATTTTCCCTTAGAAGCTAGGCATTACCATATAAAACATTTTTGGCCAATGAGACCTGAATGGAAGTCTTCTGGGAGGATTCTAGAAAGATACTTCTTTTTTTTTTTTTTTTTTTTAATAAGTTATAGGTACTATATTCCAGGTACCTTTTTTTTTTAAAGATTTTATTTATTTATTCACTTATCCCCCCCTTGCTGCTTATGCTCGCTGGGTCAGTACTTCTTTTTTGACAAAAAAGGAAGATAAGCCGGGTACTTACACTTACACTTTCTTCCCACCGGGACTGTAGTTAAATGCCTGGAATTGCAACATTGTCTAGTGACCATGAGGAAAAAAACATGAACCACAGTTATGGTGATTCTGACATTGTTGAACCAATGACAGTAATCAACTTCTTCCAAACATCTTGCTAGTCAGATAAACAGATACACATTTATTAAAAAATGAATGAAGTTTTATTTGCTTAAGCTGCTAACTGCTGGTAATTGTGATCGGTAGCAGAATGCATTTTTGGCCAACATAGCCTCCTTCCTTCCTTTTTCCCTTTTATCTTCCTCCCTCCCTCCCTCCCTCCCTTCCTTCTTTCCTTCCTTCCTTCCTTCTCTTCCTTCCTTTCTTCCTTCCTTACTCCTTCTTTCTTTCCTCTTTCTCTCCTTTCCTTTCTTTCTCAGTCTGATGGGTATAAGAAGGTATAAATGATTCTAAAGAAGGGATATGCCATATGGGAGGAGTTTGATGGAAATTTTTAGTAGATGTTGTTGGTGACCTTTCACTTTTCAAAAAGAAACCTACAGAAACAAAGCAATGAGAACAATAAAGCACTGAAGGTGGAAAAGCTCTGATAGTAGAAATACCATTTCTTCTTATCTAATTAACTCAAAATAAGGAATTAATAAGTCAGTCAGAAGCACATCACCTAAAGAGACGTCAGCCCACTCCAGTAGAGATGTTGTGGACACAAGAGAAGCGACTCACACAAGCCTGAATAGAACATGGAAAAGAAAACAGCAAGGTCAGCTTCCTAACAGGCCTGGTTCCCATAGCCAGCAGAGCTCAGTCTGTGGCTGTTGCAGGGAGATGTTCTATCCCCAGTGCTCCTCTCTTGTGTTTGTCATGTGCTGCCAAAGTGGAGGAACTCCACTCCCTCCCCCCCGGGGACAGATATACCACCGGACTGCGAGCTGGGTGTCATAAAACATGCCCACCAGAGTGAGACTGTGTCCAGTGACTGTTTACATATGCTCAGGGCAATAGGGGAAGGAATATACCGGAGGTGCCCTTATCTACTAGGGCTTGTGTTTCATCCTGCCAAGGCAACACAACTGGTCCTGAGCACAGAATGTATTTGTGGGTCACAGGCAAAGGAAGCAGGCAGTACTAGGACTATCGCTTACCACATAATATATTTACTGTTCAGAAATCAAACTTGGCCAAATGTTAGCCATAAAACTCGGAAAGATGCTTGGAGGTGTTTTTGTTTTGTGTTGAGAAGGTAGACAATAAACCACTGATTCTTTACAGTACATTAAGTAAACCATACTATGGTATCTGAAGTATTCATGTCTATTAAAAACCAAGTGTTGTAAATGTATTTAACACTATTGAAACGTATATCTGAATGCAAGTAGAAGGGGAAATGGTAGGTTGTATATATGGCACTAGAATAAAAATTTTTTTAAAAATCCATGGAGCTGCGCAACACAAACATGTCCTAAGTTAAAACATGGGCTATAGTTAATATTACAATTAAAAAACTGTTATTCCATCAATTGTAACAATTGTACCACACCAGTGCAAGGTGTTAATACTAGGTGGTTTATGAGAAACCTGGATTTTGTGCATGATTGTTCTGTAAACCTGTTACAACCCAACTCCTGAAGGGCACTCGCTGGTGTGGCTGCAAGACCAAGGAACACCCATGGCGTTTAGTCAGGCATGAGCTTTATTGGGACTCACGGACAGGAGAAAATCTCTGAAGGCGGCAGTTCAGAGAATGAAGATAGTGCTTGGCAAAGATATGAGAAAACGAGGGGTGATATATAAGGGGTTTTAGAACAAGGACATCCCATAGTGTATGAGAACAGTGTTCCTGCTAGTGTCACATGAAGCATATACATGGGGTGTGGTGATGTTTTCACCTTGCTCACAAGAAGGACGTTTACCAAGGATGTTTATTGCTTTGGGAAGATCACAGTTTACAATAGCCTCATTCATACATTCTCTTCCGTCTGTGGAGGGTTGTTAATTTACACATAGGTCATGCTGAAGACTTAGGAGGACCCAGGTCTCCACAAAACCTACAAATCTCTCATAAAAAATGTGAACAAACAGACAATAACAAAGATCAAGTGTTTGCCTAGTGAAAATTAATTAATTCATCTCTATCACATCTCTCTTCATTACCACCTTTCTCTTCTTTTCTGCAAGCCAGGACATGTAAAATTTCTTACTGAACACTTGCATATGTTGTTCTCTCTGGCTGGACTATACGTCCTCTCTTCATTGGCTAGCTTCTGTCCATCTTGCAAATTTCAGGTAAGACTTTACTTTCTCCACAAATATCAAAGACTTCCTTGATATATAAGGTTAGTCGCCTTTTCTATGTGCTTCCATGGGACATTGTCTTTGCTCTATCATAACCTATCATTGCTTGCTTACTTTTTTGGTCCTTGCTAAATTCCAAGTCTTATGAGGATAGGGCTATCTTTCATCTTTGTATGCTTACAACTTTACCTGGTACATGGTACATACTCAAAATTCATTGAATAATTAATAAAATCAACTTAATTATCCCTTTCATAGTTTTAATGTTTGCTTTAAATATAAATAAAATCACTAATTAATTGAAAGAAGCAACTCTACACCATTCAATTTACTTGTAGGGTTTTATTTTTGTCATCATGACATAAAGAAGCAATCCTTTCTTTTGAAGTTTTCCACTTTTTATATTCAATACACACTCTTATCTAATTTTCCAATTTCTTCTTTGACATTTTTTATATGCCAGAGAACTATCAGTCTTCTCATTTGCCAATCTTTGTTTGCCAAACGTGAATGTTCAAAGCCAGACTAATTTCCAACTAACGTTTACTACATTCCTTACCTAAGAGATCAAAGAACAACACTATCCTTGACAAGATTTATTTTTGATGTGTAACCTGCTTTAATATGTGAAAATGTTTTTCATTAAGTTCCCGAAGGGGAGAATTATGTCTCTCTGGATGTATATTTCCATTTTAACAAAGCCTAAATCTTTTCAATTTTGTTTTGTTTTGTTAGGTCAACTAGTATACATGTTCCTGAGATGGATGTCATAGTGCGTGATATAGATGATTAAACTTCTAGCACATTGAAGCTATTTAAACATAATTTAAATTCACTTCTTGGGTTTTTCTTTGCAGGACTTTTATGAGAGCTGCATAAAGTTAACTAATAGTCAAATCGGTATTTTAAACTTCAATTCTTCTTTGCTCACCTTTCAGATTAGCTAATTGAGCTATATTTTCCTTTTGTAGCCTATTTTCCCATTCTTTTTTTTTTTTTTTTTTTTTTTGGTGGTGGTTTATTCTATGATATGACATCCCTAACATTACTCTTTTTCATTCATATTATTTTCCCATGCCATCTAGAATAATTGTGACTTTTTGGAATTGTTCAGCTCTTGGAATAATTCAAAATTGAAACCAATTTGCCTGCTTGGTTTTTTTCTCTCCTCACATATTTTTGGGATCAGGGTAGTATATAGCTCCTGGTCTCTGGTATCTCTTTGCAAATTAAGAGCACTAGGTACCGACAAGCCACAAGCCAGCCACTGGGCATAATTTTTACTCTTCCTTTTCTTTAACTTCCACTTGAAATAAATCACCAAATCCTCTCCATTTTACTCCCTCGATGTCTCTTAAATAAACTTACTTCTCTCCTTCCCTGCTACCTTCCCATGGGGTCTTTGCCAGTTTAGTGGGAAGACCTCCTAATCATCCTTCCCAATCTAGGCCCTGGCCCATTCACTTTCACTGGAGGAATCTTTCCAAATGCAAATCTCATTAGGTTAGTCCACTGCCCTGAAATCCCACAGCTATTTCCACTGCTCTGGGGAAAAATTGAAGTCCCTCAGGCTCCAATCCTCCAGAACATTTTTCTTGTGTCAAACAAGTCTTATTCTCTTGACTTCCTGCTGTCCTGAACTTTTGCATATATTGGTTTCTTTGGCTGGAAAACCCTCTTCCCTACCTCACTGCCCCACCCACTTTCTGATTTTTTATAAGGCTAATTCATCCTTCAGGTTTCAACTGCAAAAAGCCTTTGTAGCCCGACCCTTAGCCCCTCTTCTCCAAGGTCAGGGGAATAGTTTCTAACCCATGCTTTCCCACTGTGGCCTCGACTTCACTTCCCTCAGCTCTTATCCCTCTGAACTCTAGTTGTCTTGGGTATTCCTTCTACTTCATTGAAAATTCCATGTGATTACACTGATCATCTTTTTTTTTTTTTTTTTTTTTGTCATTTAGTCTCTCTTTCAGAGAATGTAATCATTATTTTTAAAATAAATGAATTCATGAAAATGACTTACTGCATGCTTTTGGATGGTCTCCTTTTTTCCACTTGGGAACATCATTCAGAGAGAAACTATTTCTTTTGGAAAGTAAAATGCTGTAATTTTTTTCTAGCAATGATATGGGCTTTCTAAAATTATTAATTTGAAGTTCATATTTTTGTCTGTTTTCTCATATCTCTTTTAGTATTCCAAACTCCACAATCTTATGATTGCTATCTTTCAAATTGTCTTTCTTGAGAAAAAAATGAGCCACTGTTTGATTATGTGCACTGACAGTGACCTCAAAATGTTACTTTATTATGCATAGCTTATAGTGCCTTTGATTTATTTAATTGGAAATGTACTATTGTGTGGTTTCTGAGTCTGCCAATGTAATGCTTTGGGACCAGGGAGGGGCAGAGAGAAGTTTCAAAATTACTTGCGATTTCTATTAGTTAATAATTGGTTTAATTCTCCTTAGTAAAGATGCAAAATCCCTTTAATTACAATAAGATCCCTCTGTTATGAAGGGAAAGTAAGGTAAAGATCTGTGGCATGCTATTTTACAGTTAAAGCTTTGCATAAAAAGGCTGAGAAAATTAGTAAATGTGCTTTGTCAGCACATGAAATGGTTAGTACATGAAATGATTACTAACTCTATAGTCTAAAAGAGAATATTTTATATGATGGAAAAGTGAGGTTAAACAAATGCCTTCTCAAATTCAAGTTTTTCTGGACTTGAGTCTATCAATAGGAAACACCAGACAGAAGAAGTCAATTTGAATCGAACAGTATTAAAGAAAATTTCTGCCCACTTTTTCAGTTATATTTTATTCCTGAAATTTATAATCCAAAAGATCAAATAAGATATTTACTATTTGTAAAGTCACCATATTATGCTAAAGAAGGAAATTTGTTTTTAGAGGAATTTTTTTCCAGTTTCATATCCTTTATCACCAGGAAATGGATTTGAAGACACTGAATGTGAACACATTTACTAATAGCAACTAACAGATGAAGGAAAAAGTTTTAGGACGGTGAGTTCAAACGTCTAGCCATGAAGTACCTTCTTAGGATAGTTTGTGAGTCAACGTATCTACTTCTTTCTTCAAACTCATTTCCTTTGTCCAGCTAACTAACCTTTCTCTAACTATCAGCTCTAGTCTCTTAGTACCTACTTATCTACCAACCTCTACTTGGGTTACTCATCACTTCCATGTAGTAGACACCTATTTGGATATCAGCAGAGGTCTATTTTCTGCTCCCCCAAAACAGGTCCTAGGCAGCCATGTTTCTGCTCTGTGGCCCTGGCTCCCCACCCCATGGCCAGAGCATACCTGCTTTGTGGAACCACTGTATACCTGCTACTCAGAATTGTCATTGTGTATAGTAGGTACTCAATCACTTCTGAATGTATATATGAACGAATGATTAATAACCTGACTCAAACTGGACTAATCAAATCCTCTCCCTTTAGAATTGTAACTGGGAAACATGGTACTGGGAGTTGGTGTCTGAGTTACATTAATAGTAATTTCAAGGGGGAAAAATATACAAGTACCTGATGCTGAGCTACCTACACCTAACCATATTTCTGTTCCACTGAAGTGTGTTTGCACAACTCTACTTTAGATTATGAGATACACCAGTATATATCTAGTAATCTCTATTGAAACTCTTACTTGCAACCATTAATTTATATTCTTTGTAACTGACCCATCAGTTAGACATTATGTGTTTGTTAGCGTGTGTGTCTGTGTGTTTCTAGATATAGATTGCATATATTCACATCTATGTGAACATGTGTTGTGTTCCTCTAATGATAGAAGATCCAAATAAAATGGATCTACTGTAATATGCATCTGTGAATGTCTGTTATTGATCAACTTTGAATTATATATAGCATTATCATTCTTTGTATGTGTGTCTCTTGGCATTGACTATATATATAGACATATAAGTTTGGAAGGGTATATATTTAAAATTAGTATGTGTTCATATGTGTACATGTAGGTGCATTTATGAAAATGTGTGATTATGGTGTACCTGATCATATTATTTGTGTTCTCATTATGGATTGAAAGTGATTGTTTCCCCTTTTACTTACTTTACATTATAGAAGAATTTTAATTTTCTGTTTATTTCTTGTGTCATTTTTTGTTAATTTAAAGAAAAGTCTGTTTTTTAAAAGTTGCCTGATTAAAAAATAAAACACAAAGTGAATAAGGGAAAAAAATCAGCATATTTCTCACCTGCTTGTTTATTGCTTCTTTCTCTTTCTCCTCCTTCATTAGCCACATGGCTAATGGTTCTGGCTCATTGGCCAAACATCTTATGTGCAAAACCTTATGTGTAAAATCTCTCTTTTGGAATTTCTTCCACTTAAATATGAAGGTTTTAAATGATCTCTGATTTTCAGATTTTGGTTTCCTTTCTATTATATTCCTTTATATCAAAACATTATAACCACTTTGACTAATGCCATTTTGATGAATCTTTCTTTAATATTACAGAGGCTTTTAAAAATAGAATATTTCAAGTTTTTTTTGACTACCAGATATTTGGAGCGCCAATTTTTATTTTTCATAAACTTGTAATATGAAGAGATGACAAATTATTCCAAATTTGTGTTTCCTTCTAAAACATAAACTTAAAACCTTTATAAGTAATTATGAATATGTAATTGTGAATGAAGAGTGTATACATTTTCTTGACATGATGGGCTGTTTATAGGTTATGCAAGTGAAAATCTCAAGATTTGCTCTGAGTTTCTGTTTTTCAGGAAGTTTCATTCCAAGATTGGTAATTATCCTTTACTGGAAAAAGATTCCAAATGGCTAGATCCTACACGGCCTAGAGTTCTCATTTGTTACAGTCCTCTTTATATGAGAGATGGAATTATATCCCAAGAACAGTTCAAGACTGGCTGCTAGATGTGTTTCCATTTCTAGTTTTAGGACTAGTACAGGGGGGTTGCTTTTCTCCAAACCACAAACTATTCTGAAGATGAGCTCTGATTGGGCAGTGGTATGATCATTCAAAGAGAACTGGCTAATTGTTTATTGCAGAACTGGATAATAGCAAGCTGAGGTTGTGTGGTAGGGAGTTTAAATATTGGTGTGCCTCAAGTTTCTTCATTTGAATTTTTTCTAATCTCCTAACCTTCTGTTAATTAACTAATGAGGGAACCTTGGAATATTAAAGGATGATGAGATAAAATAAAGGGCTATATTGTCAAATCAGACCCATGGATGATCTCAAGACATATGCAAATGTTTCTTCCTTTGGGGAAGTCCAACTCCATCAACACAGCACCCCAAAAGTCCTTTATCTCCCATATTGCCATAATCATGTCCCTATAAATCCATAAATCTCAAGTCAATTTAATAAGCAACCTAGACAACTCAAGTATAACCTGTTAAATTATTTCATAACTAAGTACTCTCTGTTATATTTCTGTTAGTATGTGTGGCAATTTGAGATTATTTATGAATCCCAAAAAGAAAGATTATGTTTGTAAACTAATCTATTCCTCTGGGTTTGATACCCTTTAAATGTATTAGATTCAGCTGACATGTCATGATTAAATTACTTGCTAAGATTAGGGCTTTGATTCAACCACATCAGAAGGGCACGACTAAAAGTCCCTACTCCCTTGGTGAGCTGATATAAATGGACACTTACAGAAGAAGGAAGAGGAAAGACTTGGTCATTTTGGTCCTGCCATGTGATAGAAAGGAGAAGGCTCAAACAACTAAAGCCCTGGGAAGAGAGTTGATCCATTTGCCTGATAGTTTGCAACTGAATAGAAAAGAGCAGCTGAGAAGCTGAGCAGCTGAAACGGTCTGAGAAGCCAGGCAGAGATCATCCGCCATCTTGCTTCACCACATAGCAACTAACTTTGGTGAGAAAGCAGCCTTGAGTTGGACTCTTTAAGGCCTTGTAACTGTAAGCTTTTACCCCAAATAAATACCCTTTACAAAAGCCAACAGATTTCTGGTACTTTGCATCAGCACCCCTTTGGCAGACTAATACAGTATGTTTACTAGGAGGTTGAGTTAAGATTCATATTTAGAAGGATATTTGAATGGGGTCATTCTGCGTAATTTTATCATTTTAGAAGAGTTTATATTTCTTGGTTTTAATAGGTTTATCATTATTGTCTATTTTGTTGTGTTGCTTTTTATGATATTCTGATATGGAGCAGGAATTCAGTATCTTCAATGTTAGCCTGCAGCCTAAAAGGGGTGAGAGTATGTTTTAAGTGAGGTAGAGCTGATTAGGTGCTAAATCATGGTAGCCTGTGATATGGTTATGATCTATCATTGTGTACAGTTTCCTGTGACATCATAGAATAAAAGAAAACTTTGTAATGTAATGGAGAAGACTGCACAAGAAATATGTAAAAATTCTAATTTCTACTAAAAATGTCCTCCTTTAAGCTTATAAGACTCTTTTTGAGGAAATGATTTCCTAAAGAAATGGGCCTTTGGTGAAACACCAGGGAACAAAAGAAAGAAATCAAGAAAAATGCCACAGGCTTATTTTTATTGATCATATTTCCATGGGTTTTAATGTGATTTTTAATTAGAGTTTTTCATGGCAAGTACCCTTTTGTATTTATTTTAAATAATTAGATCATATTTTGTCCCCTTTTACTTATCTCTAGAATGAAATATACTGTAAAGAGTAGAGAAGACCTAAATCTATGGTCTCCCCTTGACATGATTAGCTAGTTACTTCCTGAATAAATGATTTTTATAGTACTATTTGTAATCTGCTGAATAGGTTAACAGGGCTGGCATTTTTTCGCATCAATAATGTTAATTTTTTTAAATAATATTATTAAATTGTGGAAAAAACATTTAAAAACCCACTACTATTGTCCTACATTTAATCATGCTTACTATAGGAAAAGATGATCAAATAAGCATCAAAACAGGTAGATGATTATTTCTAAATCAAAGTATGTAATTCCTGTATTTGCCCAAATAATTTAGGACAATTTTTGTCTATCAAACTATGATGAAAATTAACGTGAGACATGTTTAAAATTTTCAGCAGTACAGGCAATTTTTCTTTAACTTCAAAATCTTTTGTTTCTATGTTTTATAGTTTGGTGAGCTATTTCCATATGAATCAGGGAGGCAACATATTGCATTCTAATTAGTTTGAAGTTTGGCATATTATACCATGAAAATGATACCTATCTTTGCTGATTCTGGGCCTGTTCATCCTCAGATCAATTCCTCATTTTCCCCCAGAAACAAAAATCACAGTGAGGGGAAGGGGGAGACCCAGTAAGAGGTGTTTCTCCTGTTAGCTGGCTTCTGGGAGGTACTGCGTGGCCAATGAAGGGTGGTAGTAGGGAGAAGCCAGCTCATCTTCCCTTTTTCTTCTCTGTTTTAGGAGGCTTGTTTGGCAATAGCTGTATCTCCTATGTGGGTCCAGTTCCTTCTGGAAAGTTCCACATTGGTCCAGCCTCCTGATAATCCTGCGTCTAGGCTCTGATAATATCATCCTTTTACATGTCTTTCTAGTTGATGGGTACGAGGAGCTTCATGCTTTTGCTAATCGCAGATTTGCTTCCTCTCCCTTGTTCAGCCATTCAGCTCTTCCATCTTAGGCAAAACCGATTCTCTGTAATACATTTTATCTGTTTCAAATACTTAGTGGTTTCAGTTTCCTGGTTGAACCCTGACTGATACATTATTTATACTATATTTTAAAGAATCCTTACCTACAACTCAAAATCATTATTATAAATTAGAATACTACTGATAGATCAGCATTTGGGAAGTCTGCATTTCTCATGTTTAGATTAAGTAGTATAAATCCAAGAAATCCACTGAGTAACTCATCAGATCCTTTTCTTTTATTAACAATAATTTATTTATAATTCTTCAAAAGCATGGAAACTATTTATTGTTTTACTAGAGATGCTATAGGTTTATAGAAAATCATGCATGAAATACAGAGTTCCCATATACCACCCAATTATTAACACCTTGCGTTAGTGTGGTACATTTGTTACAACTGATGAAAGAACATTTTTATAATTTGCTATTAACTATAGTCTATGGTTTACATTAAGGTTCACTGTAAGTGTTATACTAGAATAATAATAAAAATAAAACAAAAAACTGTGGGACTGTATAACACAAACAGTGACATTATAATCTTTCCTGGGAATTACAGTGCTGATGATGTGAGAACTTGTGTTTGTGTATGTGTGTGTGTATGTGTGTTTAATCATATTCATGGAGCATTTGTTTAGTCAGCTAACATTTGTGAATGTTTCTTTCCTTTATCTCAGCTCTGGTAAATCCATGAAAAACAGATGAAAGCCAAATCTTTCATTATTCCTAAATCCCTGATTATGACATGTTTCTCCTAAAATGTGTCCCAAAAGGGTGAGAGAAGCATCTGTAACTAAGCACAGGTTATGCTGTAGTCTCCTCAGTAGCATTTTGTCCATATGGAGCTTAATACTTTAAACTATCTATAACTAGGTATAAAATTCAGAGACAAAAAAAAAAAAAAAAAAATTATCACAAATGTCCAGCTGGTTTCTCTTTCTAAGTGGTTATTTCCTAATCTGAAATCCAGCCCATTTGCAGCCCACTTGCATTTTTGAGCTATAAAATCAGTAATAAATACCAAGAACATTCCCTTGAGAGATTAACCATGAATTCCAACTGAGTTGAACAAATGAAAGGCAGTGCCATAGAACTGTGTGCTTGGATTTTAATGTGGGAAATAACACATGAAAAATTGGGAGTTGCTCCTTTCATTAAGTTGATCAATAATGCAATGTAAGATTAAGTTTGAAATTCTGCTTAAATCCAGAAATGTTTTTTAAAAGCAACTCTTTAGATAATTTTTCAATTAGTATGAACTTAGAAAGCATTTTAGCATATTAGTATATTTAGTATATTTTACTGACATGTTGATCTTTCTTTCATGTAACTAAACCTAACTGATTCAAAATACACATTTTTAATCCCCTTCAAATTGCAATCTTGAAATATACATTACTATGTTAATATATTGCCCTTCAAGAAGGTGCATTAGTACTTCCAAATATGTTTACAAAAGAGCTGCACTGTCTAGAAATATTTCAACTGAAGTTAATCAGATTCTTGTCTGACTTAAATATGTTTGTAGTATGAGGAAATGCATCTATATGTTTAAGTGTATACACACACCTATATAATGCAAGTATAATATAAATTTATATATACACTTATATAAACATTCATATGTGCAAAATACATGCCTCTAGGTATGTGTGTCTATTTATATAATTAAGCATTAATTATTCAGTGATTGAATATTATCCTTCTGTCATGTCTCTATGCTCATGATTTATTATATTCCCGCATAAGTATATTATAGGATAATTAATTAAAGAATTAATCAATTATTAATGTTTTCCATGATCCTGCTCTATATAATAGTATATTTATATATACTAAATATAATAGGACATATTCCTTTAAAATATAATACATTAAATAATAATACATTACTTTTACTCTCAAGGACTAGCAAACTAGTTAGTAAAGATAAGTATAAAAATCGTTAAGACTGTAGGAAAATCATAATCTGTAAGTACCAATGCTATTTCATTGAATTCTCACCATCACTCTAGGAAATACTTATTATGAAATTCACTTTATAGGTAGGAAAACTTTTCAGAAATTAATTTAACCAAGATAACATGGTTAATGTGTAGTTTCTTGGAAATTTGAACTCATATTTGCCCAATTCTAAAGCCCATATCCTTTTCATAAAATAATGCTAACTTCTACAATAAAAATCGGTGCAATACAATAAAATATATTAGATGATAACCCACAATTAAAGGACAATTGAGTGCAATTGAAAATAAATGAGTCATATCTGGAATGGTTTGTGAAATTTTCAAAAAGAGGAGAAATTCGACTAGATATTAAAAATTAGGTTAGGTACTGGAGAAAAGAACATTGTTAATGTGCAAAAGTTGGAAAGCAGGAAGCCACAAGATATGTGTAAGTATGACAAGAAGAGATGAAAAATTTAGTAAGAGTATAAGATTCTAGAAGGTCAGAATTTGGAGATATTGTTGAAAATGTTGATTACAGTTAAATTCAGAAGAACTTGAATTCTAATCCATGAAGTTTGAACAGTATCTTGGCACATAGAATATACTGAATAAATGTTACTTGTATGAATGAATGAATTTATCCTGTAGAAATAAATGGAGCCTTGACTGTTTTAGAATAAATGCATGGCATAGTGGCAGTTCTGCTTCAGAATGATTATTCTGATGCATTATTCATCATGAATTAGGGCTGTAGTGAAAACTGCTAGAGATAATGGCAGAAGAATTAAAAAGAATTAATGGATAAAGGACACATTTAATAAAAGCGCCCAACAGAACATGATATATCAAGAAGTCAAATGTTCTGAGTCTGGAGATGGAATATTTTAATAAAACACTATTAAAAAAACATGAATCAAACACCTAGTAGGTCCCGTAGGTCCCATGTAAATAGCCATGTAAACCAAAGGGGAAATAGATTTCATAGACAAAGAGTTACAACAATGTGAAAAAGGTATAGATGCATGAAAGCATGTATTTAGCCATGAGTTTAAGGATGATAGATAAGTCATTAGGGATAGCTAGTTTTAATAGACTTCACCTTGGATAAATGTTGATTTTGTTCAAAATAAGTATACTGCATAGTAGAAAACATTGCTTTTTTGAAGAGTATATGGTCTTCCAGTAATGAAGTTATTGGAATAAATTGAAAGTACTATAAAATAATGTTATTTATTTATATATTAGACATATATGTATGTGTTTGTGTATATAAGCAGGTAACTTCCAAATACTATAAAACAGTGTGTTAGCTGCTTCCAAATTCTTTGAGAAAGAGAATTCTTTGAGAAACAGAATCTATCCTATTCCATTTACAAAATATATGTATAAAAACAAAAAAATAAAAATATATGTATAGATATATCTCCTTTTGGGGCATATATTATGTAAAATAGCTCTACCCTAATATTTGTATAATGTTAATATAGCTTAAAATTCTTTGAGCTTAAGATTTTTGAGCTGTGATGCTTTAGATGTATACTTTATACAAATACTTTTCTTAGAGATATAGATGTATTCTGTTTTATATATTATATACAAAAGTGATGTTTATGTATTAGGTATCTGGTCTTTTTAATACCTGTAAAAAAAAAAACGTGTCCTTAGAAGAGGAAATATTTGAATTGCTTTTGGGATTAAATTCAATTTAGAATTTCTTTCATTGAACATTTAATGAACCAAGTGACAAGTTAAATAAAATTGTCAAAATTTTAAAAATTAATTCCTAACTTTTCTTCAATTTTAAAATCCACAATGCTTCATCTTTGTTACTAGGTTACAAACTTTTTAGAAAAATAAACAGATTCCTAAACTAAAAATATCGACAATGCTACCCTGAAGAAAAATCATATTTCAAATGTTACTAATGACACATTTCATTCACACACTTGCAGTAGACATGATTAAGAACACAGGATCTAAGCCCTCTCTCAATTAGAGGTGGAGTGGGCATCACCATCCCAGAATCCTCAGTATTGGGGAATGAATGATGGACTAGAGTATACTTAATATTATTCTACTATAGACTTACTGTGACTCTAGCAAAAGAAGAACTGTTATCATTATGTGGAGACAGTGGTTGCTGGAGGTTTTGAGGGGAGGGAGAGGGAAACATAGGTGTAATAGGGGGGCATTTTCGGGACTTGGGAATTGTCCTGAATGACATTGCAATGACAGATACAGACCATTATATATCTTGTCATAAGTTACAAAATTGTGCAGGAGAGAGCGTAAACTACAATGTAAACTATAATTCACACTTAGGGGCAATGCTCCAAAATGTGTTCATCAATTGTAACAAATGTACCACACTAATGAAGGATGTTGTTAATATGGGAAAGTGTGGGAGGGGTAGGGAGCGGGGCATATGGGAATCCCCCATATTTTTTATGTAACTTTTATGTAATCTAAGTATCTTTAAAAATAATAAAAAAGTATATTATTAAACAAAAAGAACACTTATACTTTCAGGAAATGGAAGTACCAAAACTTTCTTTTTTCAAGGTACATGTCTCCTTGTTCCTTTAAGAAGCTTGCTGTTAAGAGAACCGAGGATGCACAGCAAGGTCTCCATTCTCACTCCATAATCAAAAGTCTATTAACCTATTCCTCCCTCCCCCTCCCCTCGGAGTCCATGGAGACCACGAGGCTTCACTCCTTCATGGACAAGATTCTTAGATACTTGCAACAACGCTGAGTTGGGTTGTTGTAAGGATTAAATGGATAATGTATGTAAGGTCTTAAAGAACTTAAAACTAGTAACTAAACTAGTAATTAAGTAATCCCTTAATAAATGTAATAAATGCAAAAAAAAAAAAATGTCTATTAACCAATCTGATAGTAATGGCTGGAAAACAATAAAAATTGGTCGAGCAATTTGTAATGTTTGTTTTTAGATGTGAGTGAATTTCATTTTTTAAATGAATGATAATCAAAACAAAAGTGCTGAAAGATTTGAAGAACAGGCTGAGAAGGGAGTACTTGGAGTGACAACATGGCTAAGGCAATCTTGCATCAGCACACACTCCCCCAAGGCCTCTACCCCACCGCATTTGCCCTTTGGGGGGTGTTAGCCCCATTTTGCAAAATAGCCCACCCACAACCCTGGTCAGCGCCAGCAGGTCTCCCCTGCCCAGATAACAGATGGCCCAAAACCCCCAGCCCTGTCCCTAATCCAAAAGAATGTACTAATCTCAAAACCAACCATGAGAATATCAGCAGATTACCAAACATCCTGTTAAACATTCCAACATGTCCATCTCCCCCTCCCCAAGACCTCCTCTCCAAAGGGCAAAAGTCAGCAATCTTCCACCCCATATCTGCGCACCACATGTATGTGCCCCTTCTGTAAACCTGCCCGGTTATACCAGCTCAGAAGAAGCAATCCCAAACCTAGGTGAGCAGGCTGAAGTCTCACTCGGGTCCTCACCATGCCGGTGATCTAATAAACTTCTCTGCTTGAATTTTGGTTTGTCTCTGAGCCTCTTTGGACCGGGACTAACAGGGCGATGTTATATTCCTTTGCATTTCTTTCCACCAAAATGCTGGAACGGAGATTTTTGTCTTTAGTGACCTGAAGAAAAGCAATGTGTTATCAATGAATAGCATCTGAAGATAGAAAGAGGGTGACCATGACTATAAATAAATAAAATAAAACCTGCATTTTTATTTATCAAGGTATTCCTGAAAGTATAATAGAAAGCTATTACAGGGCATGTTCATATAAAAAATAAGCCTCTTCCCTGTTAATTTTTGGAGAAACCCTTTTCTAAGATGTCCCATTAAAGATTGCATAGGCAGAATAAGAAGTAAAACAAAAAGTCACATTTGAGTGGAAAATTAGTAAGAACATTGCAACCAAATAATCTTTCTCCAAAGATAAGATATATATTTTGGAAAAGGTTTTTGTTTCTTTGCATCTTAATTGTTTTTTTCTTTAGAATATCTGAGAAAGTTTTACTTCCATTCTTAAAATAATATGGTAGTTTCAAAGAAGGATTCCCAAACTATGAATTCCTCAAAGGTAATAGAAATGAATGAAGGTTGGGAGTAAGGATGTCAACTTTTTTTCACACGAACATTTTTTTGCTCCATTCTTTAATCAAACATTTATGTATCACATAGTAAAGATTTTGTGTTTGTTAAATATATATTGACTATTTATTAAATGGCAGGCATTATGATACTTGCTTGGATATATATATTTTTTAAATTAGGACATGATCTCTGTGGCAGTTTGAGATTATTTGTGAATCTCAAAAGAGAAAGATTATGTCTGTAAACTAATCTATTCCTCTGGGTGTGATACCCTTTGATTGTATTAAATTCAAAGGTTTTAAGTTTACTTGATAAAATCAATTTAGGGCTTTTGATTCGACCACATCAGTAGGGTATGACTCAGGTTGAGTCCCGCCCCCTTGGTGGGCTGATGTAAATGGGCATTCTCTCAAGAAGACACAGGAAGAGAGAGAGTTCTGTTATGTTTGACCCTGGGGCCCCAGGGAGAGATGAGCCATTCACCTGATAGTTTGCAGCGGAAGAGATCAGAACAGCTGAACAGGTGAGAAGGCCTGGGAAGAAACAAGCCCTCTGACAGAGACTGATATAGGAAGCCTCAGCTGAGAGACCAAGCAGAGTTTGCCTGCCATCTTGCTTAAACACATGGCAGCTGACGTGGGTGAGAAAGTACCTCTTATGGTAAGTTGAGTAGGACTTTCCATGGTCTGGAAACTGTAAGCTTTTACCCCAAATAAATGTTTTTTAAAAGCCTACAGATTTCTGGTACTTTGCATCAGCACCCCCTTGGCAGATTAATACTATCCCATACATTGTTTGAATGATATAATACAAGTTCAAAATCCTATTTAACATTTTCATAAATTAGGTAAGGTGGGCTCTCAATGCTAATAGTGTCAAGGTTGAGGAAAACAATTATTTTACAGCAAAGGACCAAAAAAACTAAATAGATCTGCTAAATCATGTGAATTTATTAAAGCAAACAACACCACTTTACATTTTCTGTGAAAAAGACCTAACAAGCCCTAACTTTAAGTTTTCCAAGCTTCACTGTTTTAGGCTAAATTTGGTATCTTGGTGACAACATTGAAGGAGTGCCTGTGTGTGTTTCAAAAATTGGCTACAGTTGCTCTCCAAATTAAAATAATCGTTTAGTTTCTGCACTTTTCTATTTAAACACAAAACATTATTAGAGTCCCAAATATTGACTATTAATTTACTCACCTAAAATATATGTCAAATATAAAATTCTGAATGACTTATTTGTAAATTCTTCCACTCACTTCATTGGATTAGTGATTGTTCCTTTAATGTAATTTAATGAAGCTTTTTTTCCCCCTAAATGCTTCTTAGAAAATTAAGTCTGTTGCTACTTAAGTACTTCCATACTATAGCATTTGGTATCTAACATCTCCATTTCCAATGTTGGAGATATAGTAGAAAGAAAAAACATATTTTAAAATGATCAAACCTATGTACTTTTGTGTGGTATGTAAATTTTTCACATACCAAATCTTCCTGTTTGTATGACACTTGTCATCTGGAAAAAGGCAGTGGAAAGGAGACTTTTCTAAGATTTGAGCAAGTTCAGAAAAAAATTGCTTCTAATTTTTATAGCCTTCATCAATATTCTGAAGTGAATACCATAATTTATTATTACAAAGACTCTGTCTACAGTTGAAAGCTAGATGGTAGACCAATTAAAAAATATGTTCATTATTGTTAAGAGTAAGCAATTTTCCTAGAATAAGATACATATTTAATATGTCACATTTATTCTTTTTTTTAAAAGATTCATTTATTTATTACCCCTCAGCCCCGTTGTTTTGCGCTGTCTGCTCTCTCTGTGTTCTTTTGTGTCTGCTTGTTTTCTCTTTAAGCGGCCCCAGGAACCTATTCTGGGACCTTCCAGAGTGGGAGAGAGGCGCTCAGTCTCTTGCACCACCTCAGCTTCCTGGTCTGCTGCGTCTCTTACTGTTTCTCCTCTGTGTCTCTTTTTGTTGCATCATCTTGCTGTACCAGCTCTCCATGCAGTCCAGCACTCTGCATGGGCCAGCACTCTGCATGGGCCAGCTCTCCACTTGGGCCAGCTTGCCTTTCATCAGGAGGCCCTGGGAATCGAACCCTGGACCTCCTATATGGCAGACAGGAGCCCAATCGCTTGAGCCACATCCATTTTGCTCATATTTATTCTTATATTAAGAAATCTAAATACTTGTTTCTTGGTTATATGAGCTATAATGGGACAAAGAAAATGGAAATTCTTAAGGTCATCATGAAAGCATAGCAAAGAGTAAGGTAAAACCAATGAAATTATCTATAACATGTAATTTTTCATGCTTTATAGAAAAGAGTAATAAGTTATTTAAAGTGAGATGAATTTTTGACTGTCATTAATTCTATAATTATTTTTCTCATGGTTGAAAACCTTATAGAAAATGCAAAAAAAAATTATTTGCCATATTGATTCTGGGAATTCAACATTTGATTAACATTTAAAAATCAATTTACCAAGTTAACAGAATAAAGGAGAAAAATATCATGATCATTTTAATAGATGAAGAAAAGCTATTTGGTAAAACTCAACACCTGTTCATTATAAAAAAATTCTTAGCAAGCAAGGAAACTTCTTCAATCTGATAAAAGGTAACAAAATTCCTACAGCAAACATCTTATTTAATGGTCAAATATTGAAATCTTTCCCCTTAAGATAAATGAAATAAGAATTCATCACCTCTATTCCACATAGTCCTGGAGATCTTGGCCAGTGCAATGGCATTAAGTGAATAAATAGGAAAAGTATTAGAAAAGAAGAAATAAAGAGTTTTATTATCTGCAGATAATGTAACTTATAAATTGTATTTAGAAAAACTTAATTAGTAAATTCAGCAATGTTTCTGGGTAAAAATTTATATAAACATCATATTTATTTCTAAATATTAAGCAAAATTTAGAAGTCTAAGTAGTATAATGATAATTTTTAGAATAGCCTTCAAATAAAACAAGTATCTAGGAATAAATCTAACACAAGATGTGCAAACTGTCTACCAACAAAACTAATAAGCATGAGAAAAATTAAAGAAAACTAAGTAAATGGAAAGAGTTATTATGGATGGGAAGATCTAATACTAAAACATTATCAAGTATACCTTATTTGCTTAATGGAATTCCAATCAAAATTCCATTTTTTTTTCTGGTGGAAATTGACAAGCTTTATCTAACATTTATGGAAAAGCAAAAGTTAAAGAGTAGAAATGCCAATCTTGAAAAAGAACAGAGGAGAATATTATATTATCAAGTATCAAGACTTATTAAGCTACAATAATTAAGACAATGGAGTGGTGGAGGAAAGATAGATAAATATTAATAAAACATCACACAGCACCGATATATAGTCACTCAAATTATGCTAAAGTTTCCCTGCATTGAAGTGTGAAGGGATGTTCTCAATAAATGGTTCTGGGTCCACTGGATATCCCTACAGAAGAAAAACTCATATTGTGCCCTACCTCAATTGATTAAAAAGTGTTACATAGTACATTGTAGACCTAAATGTGAAAGGTAAAACAGTAAAACTTCTGAACAATAAGGAAAGAGACAGTTACAAATTGGACTTTATTAAAATTGATTGCATTTGTTCATCAAATGTCACCAGTAAGAAAGAGAAAAAAACCACAGAGTGAAAGATATATTCAATGCATATTTCTGAGAAATTATATCCAAAGTATGCAAATAACTTCTTTAAATCAATAAGAAAAAAAAAAAAGAAACAACCTAACTCTTTTAAAGAAAATGGGCCAAGTATTGAAGAGGTACTTCACAAAAGAAGATATCCAATGTCCAACATGCATATACAAAGTCACCAAACATGATTGGTCATCAGCGAAATTAAAATCAAAACCAAAATGAGATAATATTAAAAATCAGACAGAATTAAATGACTTAAAATGTGAAAGCTAGAATTTTAAAAAGCTTAAAACAACAACTATTGAGTATATTGAACAAATGCAACTCTTGACGCACAAGCAGTGGTTGTGTAAAGTGAGTGAGTGCTTTGGAAAACTGTTTGGCAGCATCTACTGAAGCTGAGCAACCACAAATTCTGAGACCTGGCAATTCCGCCTGATGCATTTACCCAACAAAATACTAATATGTATGTACCAAAAGGTACGTACAAATATGTTTGTACTAGAAGCGTGAAACCTGATTTTGCCAAATAAACTGGTATCTTCACATAAAGTGATGCTTTACAGTAATGTAAATGAAGGCACTGTTGCTTCTCCCAGCAGCATGGATTAATCTCGCAACATATTGCTGAGCAAAGAAGAATGATAAAACACTAGGCGTAGTGCACACCTATTTTTATCAACTTCAAAAACAAATAGTGCAAAGAGCTTGCTACAGAAAGTAGCCTACCAGTTACTTTTTTTGGGTATAGTGTAATAACTTGGAGTGCTCTATTTATTCATCAGAGTAGAGACTACATGGATGTACTTGCTTTGTGAGATTTGTTAAGTTAGACAGGTATAATTTTCTCACTTTATAGTGAGAAAGGATAAGACCTTAATATATAGTTTAAGTAAAAAGGAAAGAAATGCTATAAAGAAGGTACCAGATAATATTTCCTTAAGCTGTCTCAAAGAAAAAAATATATTTTAAACCAGAGAGTTGATATCCCTTTCCTTACATTGGCTTCAGAGGGAAAGTTACATGAATTATTCGAGAGATAAATAGGATCTTTCCTTCATACATCTTAAATTAATTTCTTTGGTGCCAGAAACAATTTTGCTCCTGAGTTTACAAATGCTGAAATGAAACTAAATGGGTTAAGCAACTTACTACCATTATAATCAGAGGAATATGAAAAAGGAGACAGAATTATTAAAATCCCACAAGCATTTTCTATTCAAGCAGCAACTCTGATTGTAGATTCGTTTCTCATTTTAATTGGCATTGCACTATTTTTTAAAGCCCTGATATTAGAGGAAACAGTGGGTACTGGTTAATTTCCCCATATGTGAGGGCAATGTTTCATGGACCAACCTGTAGGCATTTTGTAGTTGGTAAATGAATGATACTTTTTAACCTGCTTCTGGTTTTGAACTTCAGAAAATAGCTACTTAATATCACACTACAGGGAGCACGGCAAGGACCCTTCTCCTTGAGCAGTGCCATGCCTTTAGAGTTCTGCGGCTGTTTTGTGCTGTGCAGTTTATGCAGTTTTAATTATTATTGTTTATGATGATGATGTTTTAATTGTTGATGTAGTACCCGAACGTCTTGGTGGAAGCTTCATAATAATTAAAAATATTATTATAATAGTTCCTGGAAAGTAAAGAAATAGCCAGTGGCTCCTTAGAGCAAGGTTCTTGTGGGAAATAATTGTACCAAGAATCAACATATCTCTTCTGAGGCAGCAGGAGGTAAGAGTAAAAAGCTCATCTTTTTTGGCCACCTCCAGGCCCAATCCCTGTTGCTCCCACTGCTTTTACAACTAAGGAGGCTTACTTATTATTATTATTTTTAAAATTTGATCACTCACAGTGTCAGCCCTGTTTTCCCTACAGCCTTGGCAGCATTATCTCAGCCTGTGAAATATACAAAACATACATTACACGTGCAAGTTGTCAGTAGTAACTTTTCGCTTTTGATTGGCGTTTTATCTGTATACAATATTTGTTACCATTCATTACTATGAAAATGGTTAAAATTTATTTATTATTTATGAAATTAACAAGGAAGGAGATTTGCAAAAATTCCTGCATTTCTGTGCATCTTGGTTTTTAATTATTATCTATTGCAATTATGTCATCATAATACTTTCATCGTTACCAAAGTGATTCTAATTGACATTTTGTTTGAAAGATAGCTCACTAAGGCTTTAATTCATGTTTTTTGTGTGTGTGAACAAGAAAATAGTGGTTGTCTGAGAGGAAGGATGATGCATGATTTTATTCTTTCAAATGCCTTCCTGTGTTTTCTACTAAAGTGTATACATATTTAATAATTTCAAAAACTCAATTGACCATAGAGATCAAATAATTCCTCTGTTCCCTCTATTACTAAATTAAGGTCCAGACACTGGGTCAAAACTCTTCTTTGTAAGAATGGATTTTAGAATGTCCCCAATAAAGACAAGCTAATCTAATGTTTATTTTCTATATTGACTTTATTGCTTACCAGAAGTAGGATATGGACTAATCCATCCCACCCATTTTTATAGACTTCATAAAGGTGAGATTAGGAAAGAAAATCTTGTGCTTTTCAGGGATTATATCCTATAAATAATCACATCAATCTCAACCTGAGAATCCTAAGAATCAAACAATGAATGCTCTGTTACTAGTTTTTGCATGTCTGACAACTAAGAATGATTTGATTCTACTGACTATTTGAAAACACAAAGAACACCCCAAAATAGGATTTGCAGAGCTGAGAACAGGAAAATCATCAAAAACTTTTTATAGAAAGCATTAGCAATTAATACTATAGTGCTACAATTTCAATTTCATCCTGAATTTCTTTGAAGGATTAAAAATGAGTGGTGGCAGCACCGGGTGGCATTTGCACAGAGAATGCTTTATGTACACTTTATTACATTGCTGAAAATTATTTTAGAATATTTTTAAAATAAGCTTTAAGCCTGTAAGTTTGAATTTATTTCAAAATACAGTGTTTTTTTTTTTTTTTTTTTAAGAAACCTTTAAGGAAAATAGAGCACGCAACAGTTCATCTTTTAAATATAACTCGAGCATGTGAAAAAGAAAAGGACAAAATGCACAAATTTAATTGATTTCTTTTTAAAGTAAGCACTGCCATTAACTGTTAGCTGGAAAGATTGTTGACTTTTATTAAGTTTCTGATGAACATGACTGTGTCTGTGGGAGTTTCTAAAATAGATGGTAAGAAACAAATATTTTTCCTTGTTTTCACAATTGAGATAAACAGTTTGCAAACTGTGACTTCACTGTTTGCTTCTGGATATAGAGGCAGGCAATGATCTGGACAGTTCACTGAATATCCTCATTGCTCCATGATGTTATACGTTCAGAATTTTAGTTCAAGACACCAGTTAGCTGCACACACTATTCTTTTGATGGTACTCCGGAATTCTTGTGCTGTAGAGATGGACATTCCCTTTTTCTGCTGTTGTACCACTTTCATAGTGTTATTATATTTTGTAACATATACTGGTTTACATTTCATCTCTCTCCAAGAGATTGTAATGTGAATAGCCCTGTCTTCATAGCCCCAGGTCAATCTCAGTGGCTCACCTTAAGTGCATGTCCAATAAGTGATTTGTAAATGAGTAAGTGGATGAATAAATGCTTTTCTAAGTCATACTTCATTGACCCAGAGATGTTTACATAACACTTTAATGGTAATTTTGGAAGCGATTTTAGAGGACTATCCAAGAACAAAGTATAATCAATTACTTCTTGGTAGCTGGAACGTAACTCAGAAAGAAATCCTGTCCAAGCAACACGAAGTTACTGAGATCATTTGCACAAAACCAATTGCAAATTAATGAACCACCCTAAGTTCAGGCTTTGAGAGTGTCAAATTAGGAATTGCCATGCTTACAGCCACAGAAATTTAATAAATCCAGATTCTACTTAAAGCCTGCAAAATCGAACATTTGCAGTTCAAAATATTATAATTCTATGAAAATATTTATTAGCATGAATGTAAGGAAATGCTAAGTACGTATGGATTAGTATTTGTCATGAATAGTGACTATACAGTGGACACAAGGAACCCAGGACCTCACATAAGAAGAGAAATTCAATAGAACCAAGACAGTGGCATTTCCTACAGTTGAGAGTTTTAAGGCACTAGAGTTAATGTAACAACCTCACTAGACACATGCTTCCACTGGATGTCTGACTAATTATGCTTTTGTTCTGGGCCTTTGATATATGCCACAGGGAGGTTCTTTATGATATTGAAGATGCAATTTTAATATTTCTCTTTTCTATACTTAGCCAAGTATCTCTTTTGGAATCTAATCTGGCAGAGGAATAACTCATTAGTGTAGTGGTGGATAGAAGTCGAGTCAGAAATAACCACACCACTCTTTGTAAGTAGAGTTGGAACATTTTGCAATGGGCACGGGATCAAGACTGCTGTGCTCCAACCTTTAATGGGTGTTTTGGGTACATGGTGGTAGGATTGGGGCTGACTGTTAAGGCCATTTGGACAGCTGCCTCTGCCTTACAGTATTGTGCTTTTGGCAGAAGCTGCCAGAGCTGCTAAATACTTTCCAACTTTGCATCTGGACACAGACAGGACTCTGCTCCTTGTTCTTTTATGCTTTGTCTCTTCATCCCCTATTCTTACACAGTGGACGGTCTTTCTTCTCTCTCTCTCTCTCATTTCTGCAAACGGAATCCTTTACTACCCAATATTAAAACTGAAATTTGGGATTGATCCAGGATCCTAATGGTCTTATGCAACTTTTAAATTCTATCACAGTTTTCTTGTAACAAATTATGCATCGTACACATACACAATGATGAAACTGTGATAAAGGGGAAAAATCATGGGTGAGAGATGAAACCCAGACCACTTCCAATCCTTGTACTCATATATTTCTTTTCATTCTCATTTTGGATACTTTCCCTGCATTTAATTTCACTTTTGTACTTTGGCAGGCACACGAATTCAGCTGCAGATTTTTTCCCCTTTGATATTAATAAGAATGAATACCAAATTCCTATTCAAATGAAAGCAGAATTTCCAAACTTAGGGGTTGGAGTTGGTTATGAGCATGGAAATATATAATGAAATGCAAGGAGTAAGAATACAAACCAGAGAGAAGAGTAGAAATGGACAGAAATAAAGGTAAAGCATATGATAAAGTAATAGTTAAGTGATGTCAGCATTATTCATCATAGACTAAGTGGCATAGGTTTTATTATGCTGTATACATTCAGTTTACTCTAGTCATTGTGGTGAGCGGATTAAGAGTGCTGAAACCTTACCCGTCATTAAATCACCTCAATATTCTATTAAAACAGCAAAATAACTTTTCCTCCAGGCAAACCAAATAAAACAAACTGCAACAACTCCATGCTGTGTGTATACAACACAGAGTGAAATGGGAATTTCTTACTCTTCACTTATTTTGATCAATGTGCATAACTAAATGGGAGTGATGGGACCACGTTTTTATTTTGTGGCCTGTAGGAGCCTGCTCAATTGTCATATTGATCAGATCAGAAAACTAAATGTCACATTTCTTGGTTGTTTCTTATATGGCCCGATTTTATATTTCAGAAGAGTTTTAGTCTTTTAAAATCAGTTATTTCTTCAGTTTTTTTTTTCTAATCACATTGTCCCATGAAATGATACAGCAAAGGAAAATTGAATATGTTTGGTTGGAAGAAATGTGAAGAAATCAATATGATTAAAAGATTCTTAGCTTGAAAACTAAAAATGATGGGAGAGTAATGAAAAGTGTGCTTTGGACATATGTTTTCTAAACCTCAATTTATGATTCATTCATCCATGGATGGATTCAGGTGCACCTTCCAGGTACATCTGCAAATGTATATAATATCTATGGCTCATCCTATCAGGAAGTTTAAAATCCAAAGAGATAGAGACATAAATTATTGCTTACAATATGATAGGAAGGACTAAAATACAAGTTATGGGTGACTCTAGAGTGAAATGGGGTTATATTGTGGGCACCTAACTTAGAGTGGCGATTCAGAATGTTAATGATGGTGAATGTTCAATCTGCACTAGGCATTGGATTAAACTCTTTGACTGCCATAATGAATTTATTCTCTCATAAAAATTCTGGAGAGATTCTATCAGTATTCTCATTTTACAGTGAGTAAACAGATTTAGAGAGACCTTTTCCCCACAGCCCCTGAGTAGAAAAACATATTTAACTGAGCTCTTAAATTTTGGGTTCTAGATTAAACAAAATACTGACAGATGACCCACAATTTGTATCCATTGGAAACTGCACTTCTAAGTTTTTACCCAAAGGGGGCCCCATATGTTCGCATAGAGAAATTGAGACAGGAAACTTGCTAAAGCAATGCTAACAGAAAAACAATTTAAAAAACTTGAAATAAGGTAATTGTCCATTAATGAGGTAATTAATGGTTAAAAATTACTTTGCATTATTAAAGGAGATTGTAAATTATAGAAGGAAAGAATCAGACTATCTGTATTCAAAAACCAGCTCTGCGATTTCTCTATGGTGTTATCCTAGGGGAGGAATTAAACTCCTCTGTGACTTTGTTTTCTCATCTGTAAAATGGAGAAGGTAATAAAAGAATCTAATTCATTTGTGAAAATTAAATAAAATGATACAAATAAAAAACCCCAAGTGCTTTATTGCTAATTGTGCTTATGCATGTCTGTCAGGGAAAAGTGATGGGGAGGAACATCTGTTAAAGTTACACTTTCATTTGCTTAGACACAGACGTGTACACAGATGAATATGTGTATGCCATTCTAAAATTGGGAAAAGGCCAAGTTCGGTTCCATTGAGAACAAAAATACATTCTGGAATGATTTCAAACATGCTTCTGCCAAACATGGCTTTCATCTGTTCTCAAACAAACATTGATGTCTTCTGCTATCAGAATTCTTTAAAAGAATAATGAACTATAAATGTTTTCCTATCACTAAAATATTTTATTTTGTTTCCGTGTGCATCTTTGGGAGACATTTAGATTTTTTTTCTTAGTATTGATGACCCTGGTGGACATTTTTTTGTGTGTGTCATTTTCTTTAACTCTCATCATCTCTGGAGGATAATTGCTGCTATCATTTGCTCTTTGCCCAATTGCTTGTTCTCTGTGGTTCTTAGGACTGCTCTTGCAGGAAGGCGTGGCTGGCCATGCCAATTGTTTGGCTCATATGACTGCAGGAGTCTGAGCAGGGTTTGTGAAAAGTATGAACTGTGTGAAAATGTGGGAAGTGACCAAGTTCCAGGAATATCTTGAGAATGACCTATGGGGTTAAAAAAAGGAACTCTGGTGTCATGTAAACTTTTAGAGGTTCAAGCAAATGGAACATCTGTCTCTGAATGCTAAATCCATCCCTCTTCTGGGAATGAATAAAGCATCCTCTTTTCAATGCCCTTCAACCTACTTTATCAGAATTTTAAAAATAATTTATATTGGCACATAAGAATGTGTGCACATATGGCACATATATATATATATGTACATACATACACATAGGTGTAGATGAATATGGGTGTGAGCCATATCTTTCCCTCCCCGAAATCTGTGTATGTATGTATGTATGTATGTATGTATGTTTCTATCTCTCTATCATCTATCTCTTCTATGTATCTACTTTTAAAGAGTGCTAAACACATTTCTTACATGCCTAGAATGCATTCCTTTTATTTTAATAATTGACTTTTTTGGAAAAGGGATACTTCTTTCAAGAGTACCTTTCTACCAGAAAGTACATAGCAGTTACATATTCGAACACTTAGGATATTGCATTATTTATTTAATTAGCTGCTTAATTATTTGAGGTCCCAGGTAACAAAGAGAAAAAAATACTCCACCATAAATATTGATAAAAAATTAACAAATACAATTAATGAAATTAATAAATGAATGAGCACAGATTTTCTAGGTTAAAAAGCTCGTTCCCATCGAGTTTGTATTTTTATCTTATACAGAAACCCTATAAAATAGGTTAATTGTTTTTTTATTAGAGACCATTGATTAGCTTTTCATCGATAAAAGATGTCATTTTGTCTCAAGACACCAATATTTCTGATAAACAAAGAAAAGTTTTTAAATTAAATTGTTGCTTCTCATATAGTGATAAGTTGTGCCAATTAGAAAGCTTTTAGGTTTACATAAATCTGTAAAGAGCACTGGCTTTCAAGGAAGAAGGTTTATCTTAATATTTTCCTATCACTAGCTATGGACTTTTGCAAGTCAATACAACAAAATAATCTTCTATTCAAAGGTATTATGTTTTCAATTATAGGCATTTCAATTGTCGTTTTGAAATCCTTATATTTTTCTGATTTTTTAAAGTCTAACATCCAAATCTATCTTTTTTCTTAGAAAATTTAGATATTATAGAACAATATAATGCAAATTTAGTCAGAATTACACCATTCAGAATAAAATACATCAACATTTTGGTTTATATATTTCCAGACTTGTATATAAATATATTTTTAAAATATAGGGTCAACACAATAAAGTGTTTTATAACCTATTGTTTCAAATAATAACATATTTTATGTATTTCCATGTCATCAGATGCATTTTGAAATATTTTAAATTTGAAGATGTTTCATGATATGTCTGTATCAAAAGTTTTATTAATCCCCTATTCATCTTCATTTAGATTGCCTTTTAATTTAGCTTTTATAATCAGTGTTGTAACAAATATTTTAAAATATTCATCTTTTATATATTCATCTTTTCTCACTTGTGCAATATGCTTTTCTATAAGAAAAATTCCAAAAAGTGCCATTACTGAAACCAAGACTGAGATCCTGAAGTCATGTGTATCATATGGCCACATCCTTTCTCCAGAAACTTACTAATTCACATGTTCACCAGCAGGTTGTGAGTATCCACCTCCCTTTGTTCACATTGGTTATAATCACATGTTTTGTATCTGTGACAATTTTTCAAGTTACTAATTGACTATTGTTGTTACTTCAGTTGCCCTTCTTTGATTTCTATTTGAAGTAGACTATATCGCTACCTTACTCAAACCCAAGCTATCTTGGTCTTCACCATTTTTTCTCCCCATAACATTTACTGATGTACTATATATTTTATTTATTTGTTTACTTTTACTTTTTCCCTTTGTAATGGATTGAATAGTAATCCACAAAAGGATATTCATGTGTTCCACACCTGGAAACTGTGAATGCGACTTTATCTGGAAAAAGGGTGTTTGCAGATATAACTAAGCTAAGGATTTCAACAACAGATCATTCTGGATTATTCAGATGAGTCTTAAATACAAGTGTCCTTATGAGAGAGCGACACAATAGAGACATGTGGGGAGTGAAAGGAGAAGGTCATGGGAAGATGCAGGCAGAGTTATGAGTGATGGGACCACAAGCCAAAATATCACCAGAAGTCTTCAGAAGCTGTGTGAGGCAAGGAAGAGATTTTTGGAGATTTGGAGGGAGCCTGACCCTGCCAATATCTTGATTTTGGACTTCTGGCCCCCAGAACTATGAGAGAATAAGTTTCTGTTGATTTCAGCAGCCTTGGTAACCTAATATGACCTACTAGAATGTAAGGTTTTGTTTGTTTGTTTGTTTGTTCTGGTATGTTTATTGCTCTGTTAACACTAGGACCTGGTAAATAATAGTATTTCATCTTTGCTGAATGAAAGAATGAGTTTATACATTTTTTTTTCCTATGGGTGTATTAGCGGTTCATATTCTTTATGAATTCTCTTTTGGGCTGTTTCTTTGGGATATATTCTTGGGATATTAATTTGTAAGAGCAATTATAGATTGAAGTTATTTGCACTGTTATCTGCTCTGTAGTTACCAATATTTTTCTTAGCTTGCTTTTTGGCAATGAATTTAATTTGTTGTCATTTTTAAATTCATAAGTTTTAAACATTTTATGTGTTGACATATATCCATGGTTTTCTTTTTGATTTTTCTTTATTTTCAAGTTTAGAAATACTCTTTCCATGGTAGTATGAGACTTCATTTAGAGTTGGACTCTTATTCTATTTGGCATTTTTATCAGGTACAATTTGAAGTATGCATAGGTAAAGGAGGAAGGGAAAAGGGAATTTCAAAAGAAAGTAACATGGTGAATTAAAGCATAGCTAGAATTAATGTGGCTTGAAGGAATGCAATAAGTTTGGTAACCAGTATTCTCAAGAATTTGAAGAAATGTAATTGATGTCCTGAGTAGATAAATGAATTTTTGAAAATATGAGGGACCTGTCATCTGAAAAAGAGAAAATGAAATTACTTTTGTGAGAAAAAGCATGTTTTTAATTGTAATGATCATATCACATGACTTATCCTCTCAGTGAAATAGAAGGTGAAAGAATGTTCCGAAAGCAAAGATTTGTTTCTGAGGAAGAAGATAAGTCAGGTGACATGCAGACTGAGAAGTTCAGAAACAAGTATTTCTAGAGTGGTACAAAAATTCCATAACAGTGAAAGAAATATGACAGGAAGCAGGAAAATAACAAATGCAAAGAAAATATGATGCTAGTCCTTAGTATTTATTTGGTATAATAGATGTTTTTTTTTTTTTTTTTAATCAGCAGATGAAATGTTACAGGAGTTACGGTCCCTCACTCTAGGGAATATA
The DNA here is from genome assembly GCA_026826555.1 of Tolypeutes matacus. NCBI lineage: Eukaryota > Metazoa > Chordata > Mammalia > Cingulata > Chlamyphoridae > Tolypeutes > Tolypeutes matacus. The sequence continues at coordinate 1,507,335 of JAKSZT010010858.1, forward strand.
CAGGATTTCTCTAAATCTGTCACTAAGATGTGGGGCCTTATATCTAGGTGGAAAATCTCCAGAAACAGAATAACAGCAGAATATTATGGCATGTAAGTTTTAAATATAAAGAATAAAACATGTATGAATGAAAAAATCATAGGGATGTGTCCACTTTCTTTTGTTATTAGCCTTTCTTTCTTCCATTGCTCAGACGTCTGTTTGGGCAGCTTCTTCTTTCTTCCTTCCTATCTGTGCTTCTACTGGATGTCAGCATGTTCCTTGATTGGTAAGTGCCTGAACTTTTGAATGTTAAGCATGACCTAAGGTAGGACTCTATGAAGATGAGAAGTGAAATAGTTTTCTCAGAGTGGTTTCAACTAAAAGTTCAAACATGGCTGTTCAGATTCATACATGATCCCACACAGGTTTCTATGACGAGTCCAAGTAGGCATGCTACAATGAATAAAGAGAGTATGTTTGATTCAGATATTAACTTCAGATCTAGCAAAGATGGCTTTGGGAATTGGTAAAGAACATGACTCATAATGGGGATCCAGTCATGATAAAATCCTTCACTTCATAAAGGATTCTAAGAAATTTAACTCATCATACTATTTATTGAAAATCATTGTCTTTTGTCTGAGGTTGTGTCTATCCAACTGAAAAAGAACAGAACACATTATTTTCTGCTATACACATGCCAATATTAATGTCAGTGTGGATATCTTCATAGTCAATTTGATCTTTATTTGGAGATGGGCTATTCTTATAAAATAATAGCAGGCAAACAGCTTCAATCATACTGTATTGACAAGGTTTATTGTCTTCCCTGAGATCATTTGAAAAGGCAGGCATCTGAATTTCACTCACGTTGAAAACTAATTTTGTTTATCAAAATCCTTATGCACTGTGAGTCACCCTAGGAAAACACTGGTATCATTGGGAATACATTTTATGTATAATGTGAATCGGGTATTACATATATTGGAGAAATTTAGGTGGAAATAGAGAGATTGAAGTAATAAAAATAACATAAAGAAAACTACATATGAATATCGATAATCTCAAATTAGATACTATAAGTTATTTTGAGTATTTAGGTAATTGCTTGTTTCTAGACATTTAATACTCAATCATGTGAACACTGTACTTCATAGAAATTAAAACAGTCTAATGAAATTCAGTTAAAGGGTGAGATACAGTTAAAAATCGCCTATTTCAAGCCTTTACCCACAGATGAATATGACAAAAAGAAAGGAAATAGCTGGTACAGAAAAACCAAAGAAAATACTGACTCTTGCTGTACATCTATAGAAATGCTACCTATACTGATGCAATAGTATAGGGAGAACAATTAATTTTTACCAAAAGAGTTTCAGTTTATTTATAACTGAAAACATAAATTCTTAAAAAAAACCCACTTGTTTTCTCCCCCCTACTGATTTATATAGAATTCTCAACATAATGATTTAAAGCTAATAGTTTAACCATAAAATAATTTATATAATCTCTTTAGAATTCTTGATGTCATCAAAGAGCTAATAAAAATAAAATTGAAACAATGTAGCAATGGCATGAATATTGCGAAATAAAAAAGAGAGTTCAAAGGGAGTTGGAAGGTCATTCTAAAGGTTACACTTATGTACGTTCCAGGACGATCTCATTGAATGCCACAATAGACTGTGTGCCAAGCAGGGGTGCTCCTGAGGTCTCTAGAGACATCTAGACACTATAGGCAGGGCAGACAATCTCAGGAATTCTGCACCCTGGCAGTGGGCCTTACCTTGGAATATATGTTCCCCAATATAACATAGTTAGACTCATTTATAATTTCCCTACACCTGCTTCTTATGCATCTTTTATTTGAACCTAAAATTAGCACTATACCGTTAAATATATGTACCAGAGTCTTAAATCTTTGGTCTGTTCATATGCTAGTTGAGCCCTGAATCTCAGCAGAGTCGTAGCCAACACCCAGTCTCCAGTTCATCAGACTTGGCCAGGACAACTAACAAAATGATGAATATGGACAATGCCCATCCCCAAAAGCAGAGAGTATATACAGCTGCAAGCAAGACATTTCCACCCTCCTGCCCCATGGGATCTAAGCCCCTCTCAATCAGAAACAGAGTGTGCATCACCACCCTAAGATCCTCAAGATTGAGGAACGTACAAACATAAGGTGAGAATGCAACTATGGACCACAGTAAGCTTATTATTATTATTCTAATAATGTAAGAACTTATAACATTGATATAAAGGCAGTGGCCACCAGAGATTCTGAGGGGAAGGAGAGGGAAGATTGGTATAACATGGGGCATTTTTGGAACATTGGAATTGTTCTGAATGCCATTGCAATGATGGATACAGGCCATTATGCATTTTGTCAAAAACCTATAAAAATGTGTAGTGTAAAGTTGTAATTGATAATGTAAACTATTGAGCATGGTTAGTAGCAATGTTTCAATATGTGCTCATCAATTGTAACAAATGTACCATACTAATGAAAGATGTTGTTAATGGAGAAAAGTGTGGGAAGGGGAGGAGGGGGGTGAGTTTATGGGAATCCGCCTATATTTTTGATGTATCATTTATGTAATCCAAAGCTTCTTTAAAAAACAAAACAAAACAAAACAAAACTTAGTCAAGTTGACACATGAAGTTAACCATCACGCCATATATAGAGCCAAAAGCTTGTCATTAATATGTACTATGGGGCCTTATTTTCAGAAATGGCTTCAAATTGTTTCAATCAAGTGAAGTAAGCATGAGTAAGAATCTAGAAGAGGTGTTAGTGAATATTAGGTTTTGGTGGCCATGAGGATGTGCCTCTTAGGTCTCCAAATATAAGGAGACTAATTGACTGACTACTTTTGCAGCTGTACTCTGAAATCCAACACATAATTTGCACCAAGATCACACACTTCCATTAGCTGTTCTCAGTCAATGACTGAAGGACTGTAAATTAGGCTCATTATTGGGCGATAGGGAACTCCTCTGATAGGCAAGTTTGGTTCCAGTATTCCCCATTAGCCTTGCCAAACTTTCTTAGAATGTATGTGTTGTCTAAAACTCCTGAAAATGAATTTTCTTTCTATCTTCTCCCCTTCACGGGGGTCAGAGTGTCAGAACTCCCAGCCTTCCCCAGCTTCCTTTGCATATTTTTCCCTAATAAGTCTTTGTATGCCTAATTTTTTCTTTGTGCTGTCCAAATCTAGGTGTCACCAAATAACACAAGTCATACCCAGAGCTATCCACAAAACAAGCAGTAAGTTGAAGATTTGGGACTCCTTACTCATTGCATGGTGCTTAAAGAGGAAACCATCCTGGTTGAAAGGTGAGACATAGGTATTCCTTTGTACAGGTGGTGTTTCAATTGCTAAGGATTTCACTAGTGGTGACCTCAAAATAACTGGATAGAGAGGAATGTTATGGTAGAGTGTAAAGATTCAGACTTTTGAAAGGTTTGGAGGCAAGAGTGCTTACAAAGATATTGGAGTTGGCTGGTTACTGCTAACTTCTACTGATCCCCTCCAGAAGGATAATGATAAACTAAGGGCTGTTAACAAGCAGTTACTGGCTAAGTGTGACAGCCAAAGGGTTTCTTTGGTAGTTTGCAAAGAGCACTTTATCTCCTATAGGGAAAAGAGACAGAGCTGTGCAACCATCTGAAGATCTAATAGTTAGAGTTATAGAGCTCTGGAGACATTTGAATAGACTCTGAATGTTCTGCTTAGTTATTCAAAGGCTAAGATCTTGGTTGGGAAAACCAGGGGTGTTGAAACATGGGATTGGAATGTCTCATCTATGTTTTTAAGGATATTGATTCTATATTCCCCCATGAACTCTCTGAGCTTGTAGAGATGGCCAACCCTTCCACAGAAAGAACTATTGTTTTTGTGTACTGGAAGACTTTGAAGAGGCCTCTGTTCCACAAGGAAACCTAATTCTTCTCAGGATTTATCCCTTTTCCACTTCTGGATGAAGGCTGATAATTAGTTTTAAGCTCCAGATTAATAATACTGGGCCTGATAAAGAAGAAAAGAGACTATACACTAATCGGCTGCAAGAATAGGTGGCATATACTAGCATGAGCCAGGGGAGTATCCCTGGATTGGGAGTTTTTTTATGGTGTAGCAAGAGTTTATTACTTTTTAAAATATATATATTTTTATTACAGAAGTTGTGAACTTACAAAACACATGGATTGGGATTTTGAGGGTATTTTCTCAACAGGCCAGAATATAGGACTATGTAAGCAAGTATTCTTAATTTGGGGCAATTAATTATCTTGGAGGCCTGGAAAAAACAATGGCCAATACTGATTTCATACTCATTGTACAGAAAAAGCAAAAGGTAGCTAATATGTTAGGAACTTTGGAAGAACACATATACTCCAAAGGGTGAAATATAAACCCTATGAAGATTCAGAGATCTGATTCTTCAAGATCTGACAGAACTTATGCTGATGGAAGTATCAGTGGTAGAAGAAGATGCAATTGGGAACTTATGGGTAACCCAAGTGGGAAATTCACTATACAGGCCCATGGGATTCAGAAGCAAGGCCATACCACCTAAACAGGAAAATATACACCTTCGAGAGACAGTTTCTCATTTGTTTTTGGTAGAACCATAATACTTAAACATGGAATGCCATCTAGCAATGCACGTAGAACTGCCAGTTATGAGGTAGATTTTTGTCAGAATTGCTAAACCATGAAGTAGTACATGCCCAGAAGTAGTCAATCCTAAAATGAAAATGGCATGTTTGTGACCAGGCTCATGCAGAGCCAGAAATCACAGAGCCAGTAAACCACAGGGCAGGTAGTCCAGACCCCTGTGTCACCCACCATAGTTGCACCAGTGCCCTTCCTCTGGTTTGATCTATGACTGTATGGTGGTCCCATAATACCAGCAGTAACAGGAGTGAAAAGCTCAAATTGATTTCTGTTTGGGTCTTCTCATTCTCTGAAGGCAAGCCAAAAATGGAACATGTCTGCATTCCAGTCATGAAAAACAGTTAGAGGGAAAACCTTCCCATTGGACACAACTGTGAGTGTTGCCCCTAGTCATCTACTTTGTGTGGAAGATATAGTGGCCCAAGGTGAGTGTATACACAGTGACCAATGGCCTGACCATATGGTTGGGGGGTTGGAAGAAAAAGGACTAAATATCAGAGACAAGAAGGTATGAATAGAAGCGTGTATGCTTGGACATATGGGAGTAGGCACATGTTGTGAAGAATTTTTGTTTTCACACATTAGCACATTAATACACACTAGAAAGCCTCCACCATGGAAAGGGCACTGAACAACCAAGTAGACAAATATAACTCATCTAATTAACATTAGCTAGCATTCATTATCAGCTGCCCTAGATTTGGCATGATGGGAACAGGCAAAGAATTGCCATGATGGCAGAGACAGTGTCTGTGGTGGTTTGGAGAGAAACAGGTTCTTAAATCTAATTGATTCCTGTGGGTGTGAACCCTTGTAAACAGGACTTTTTGATGAGGTTTCTTCAGTTAAGCTGTGGCCAAACTGAATCAGGATGGGTCTTAATCCTATTATTGAAGTCCTTTATAAGCAGAATGAAACTCAGACACACAAGAGAAAGCCACAGGAAGCAGCCAGGAGCTGGAAGTCAATGGAACCAAGATGCTAGGAGAGGTCATCATGTGCCAAATTTGCCATGTGACATAAAAACAAGGAAGAAGGGCCACCAGCAGCAACCCCAAAATGCAAGAGTCTTCTGGGAGAAAGCATTGCCTTGATGATGTCTTGATTTTGGATTTATCCTACCCTCAATACCACGAGCCAATACATTTCTGTTGTTTAAGCCAACCCATTGCATGGTATTTGCTTCAGCAGTCAGGAAACAAAAACAAAGCTATTCATGGGCTAAACAGCAGACCAGTCATACTCACTCACCAAGGCTGATCAAGATACTGGTGCCTCTGAATGCTCAATTTTTAGTAAGAGAGACCAATGCTGAGCCTCCAGTGTGGCACTATTTCTTGAGGTGACTAACTGACTATTTGCTGGAAAGTTGATTACATTGGGACCCTTCCATCATGGAAAGATCAAGAATTTGTTCTTACAAGGGTAGTTATATATTCTAGGTACAGGTCTACCTTTTCTGTCTGTATAATCTTAGCTAGTACCATTATTGAGATTTACAGTATGTTTGATCCACAGGCAAGGGATCCCATACAGCATAACATAACTGGTTAGCAAGTAGGCACACCTCACAGTAAAAGCAGTGAAGTGTGGGCAGATAACCATGGAATCCACTGGATATACCATGTATTGCACCATCTAAAATTACCTGGCTTCATAGAACTGTGGAACAGCCCTCTAAAATTCCAGCTGAAGTAGCAGCTGAGAAGGCAACACAATGAAATTATGAGGAGCTGTCTTCAGGATCTAAGGTACGCATTAAATCAGAGACATCTATGTGGTGCTATGTTCTTAACAGGAAGAATATGTGGATCCAGGAATTAAGGAATAGAAGCAGGGGCATACTCACTTACCATCACTCTCAGTGGCCTGCTGTTTTTTTTTTTTTTTTCATTCCTTTCAACTCTGCAACTCTGGGTTTTGCAAAAGTTGGAGGTCCTGGTTAGCAAAAGGAGCATATTTCTTCCAAGATGTCATTGAAGTACAATTTATAATTCCTGCTAGGGCACTTTGAATCCCTTGTACTTTGAGACAATCCAGGGAGAAAAGAAGCAGCATACTGGCAAAATGAAGTGATCCCGATTAGCAGTAGAATCTCGATAATTCACTTGGGTAGCTCCTAGGACCCCCTTGCCCTACTGTATCTGTGAATGGATATGTGCAGCAAACCCTGCCTGAGGATGGTATGATTACTAAAGATACAGACCTTCCAGGAATGAAGGTTTGGATCCCAGCAGAAAGTACACCACCAACAACCTGCTGAGGAGATCGCTGAGGGTATAGGGCCATTCAGGATGGATAGTGGAGGAGGGAGAATTTGAATATCAATTGTGGTCCCAAGAACAACTGCATCAAAATTTTGTTATTTTCCATTAACAAAGCAAAGCCTGGGGAAACCATGGAAGAGTTTCTCCCTCAAACTATAAGGAAAAATAGATCTGTGAGGTACAAGAGAAGACAGTGTTTGCCATGAAAATATGCCTTTCAGATCACCTGAGGTGAGTGTAAGGGAACAATGGCTTCAGGTGTTGTACTTTGAATCCATCACTGCTATCCTTCCAAGACAGTTCTTCCCATGGGCTTCTCCCAGCCAATGACAGAATGCAGCAGAGGGGTAAACTCAGTCCTAGGAGACATGGCATCCTCTGACAGATGACTTTGTCTAGAGTCCTCCCTATTTGCTGTCAGTCCTACTGAACATTCTTAGAACTGTCCTCTTCCACCCAGCCTTACCTCCCTTTGTCTTTTACAAGGGTCAGATCAGCATTGTAGTCTGAGGGCTCTCCAAGGCTCTCCAGGTTCCCTCCCAATCTCCTTCAAGGCATTTCCTATAATAAATTTCTTGTCCATCTAATTCTCTCTTGGCTCCTGCTTCTCAAAGATTCTGCAATAACACATAGGTGTTGACTGAAAACAGAAGTCAATTTTAGTAGTTTAAGCTCTATACTAGTCCTAGACTGCTTTGTAATACTTTTGGGGTCACAAATATTTCTTGCATCTTTTATACCAATTTACTTTTCTTCATTCACTAAGGAAGTATACAACCAGCCACTTTATTATTCTTTGTTTCCTGAGTATTGACCAACAAGATAATTTGAATATATATATAATTTCCTCAACAATTACTAGAAAGGCAGTTCAAAACACATGTATTTCCAACAACAATATTTCGAAGGCAAGATCTATGTTAGGGTGAAGTAGAGACGTGTATAAGACAAAAAAATGAAAGCAAGACCTCAACTTGCTTTAACATTCTGGAAGGTCTATTTTATTTGGTCTTTTAGATAGCTTCAAATTCTAATGATTAAGAAAGCCTAATACAATAGTTTGCAGAAAGAGAATATTAGGGAGAGGACTAATGAGTACCTCACCAATAAGTCTGTTGAGTGGAAAGCATACATCTTATGTTGCTAACTAATTTCTTGAACAAACAGATGCCTTTGATTGGGTGAATTTATAAATTTTTGTTTACATTACTAATGTCATTATCGGCATAAATATTTTATAGGATTTCTTATAACAGGTTTCAGGTAATTGATGCCTCTGGAAATATTTGCTCATGTAAAATTAAAAATATCTTGAGAAATTGGTTTGAGCAAGTTGATGTCCTAGAGTTAAAACTGACTCACCAGCTGGGTGTAACAAAGAAATAAGCAGAGTGAAGTGTGGTCAAATGAATCCTTCCAGCACATAAATGGCATTGGCTATAGTGATTATAACTGACAAACAAGTGGCCTGAATGAGCCCACGCTATTGCCACAGTGCCGTTGATGATTCAGGGAGGCATACACTCAGTGTGTATGTTTCTGGGTGTAACTTAGCCTGAGGTCTCATAAACTCGATGTGATCGCAATTCCCAGCTAGGTAGGAGACAGGTTTCTGACCCGTGCAATTTTCTGACATTTTGAGGGAGAAAAAAAATTCTCCACTTTAATTCCATTTATCCACTCCTCACACACAGGTACCTCGCATTGGACGTTAAAGACAGTTAGTTACAGGGAGTTTCTGTAAAATATGGAAATGATAAAGAATAAAAGGGAAATGTTGGCATATGCCAAAATTAAGGGGATGAGAATCATTTTACGAATGTGTACCGAAAAATTCAAACAGTTTTGTGACATTTCAGACAGGAAAAGTCATTTTTATACTGAAGTAATGCAGGGTTGTGCAAACCTTCATATCAGTTGATAAAGAAAAATATTACTTTCATAGGTTCACACAAAAAGTTCAAGTATTTCATCTCAGCTTCGATTTTTAAGCCATTTTCCTGCAAACTGGCAAATTTCTGCCTACAGCAAACTGATGAAAATTCATGGGTGTTTTCATTTCTTCAGTTTAGGGCAGAATAGTAAAACTTTTGCCTTAGATCAAATTTTGAATGTTTGAGGGGAGGAAAAAAAACACATCACTTCTCAAATGTGAATACCCAAAGTGAAATGTGGCCGTTTCTTACATTTTTAGATGCTGGGAAGTTTTCCACAAACTTCTATAACAGTCACTCTACAGGCTTCTGCTATAAATGTTTCAGAAACTATCTAGGGAAATATTCTATTGAGAAGGAAGGCAGGATTATCTAGCAGATAGAGCATGGAATTTGGACTCAGACAACCATCTGAGACCTGCACCTGCCTCTTTCATTGCCTTATGGTGCAGCACTGTAAAAATGATTCAGACTCTCTTTGCTTATATTTTTCCCTGTAGCATTAGGAGGAAATGGGCTAAGCCTTAGCCACTTCTCAACTCTCAAAGAATGCCGTAAAGGTATATATGACATTGTCTGTAAAGTGTTATGACCTCATCCAAAATTAGTGCAGGATGTGATTTGACCAGAGAGAATCCTAGCATGGAGTCCTGCCATCAGCCTGCTCCCTCCCTTCCACATTCAGTCGGGTTGAGGGGAGCTAAAGGGGAGAGTAGGAGGTAGGACAGGGCAGGGGGTGGGGGAGGGGGTTCTCTTTGGTACAGGGTCAAGAATAGCTTTGTAATTCTTCAATATAAATCTTTCCTTCAGTTTTTGGAATATTTTAACTCCCCTATCACAGACCCTGTGAAGGGAGACAACCCATAACAACTAATTAACTTGCATCTGTTGATGGTCTAGTATGCAAAATGCGTTCTGCCAGGTATCATAATTCTGATGAGAGTCCATTAGAACTAAAATGGTTTATAACTCCATAGTCAATGCTTTCAAGATGCTTATAATCATGATGTGATTATAAAGGAGAAATGTTTGAATTATGAAAGATCAAATAAAATAGCCAGAAGCAACAAACAATTGGCAGAGATAATGAAAAGGGAGTTAAGAAGACAAAAGGTATGGTAAGGACAGAGGATTCTGAGCTGGCTCTTTTCAATATAACTTCACTTTAAAATTAGGATAAACACACTCACATATGTAGAAGGAAAAATGTGTGCACACCCCCTTACACAGGCAAGAATAAGAAAATAAAAAACAATAGTATATCCATGGCAGTCATGATGCTAAAAATGTGATTTGTTAATATCTCTGGCTGCCATCTCTTATTTCACGGTCCTTATTGAATTTAAGTAATTTTGCCTCATACCATTGATTATTTCCTTTATATGGTAAGTTTGAGAAATTTGGGCTACTTGTTTGTATACCCTCAGTTAACCAATGTGGAATATAAATTCAAGACGAAGGGATGATTAGGGAAATGCAAATCAAAACTACAATGGGATATCATTTCACACCTATTAAAAAGACAGAGAACTACAAGCGTTGGAGAGAATGTGGAGAGATAGGAACACTTACTCACTGTTGGTGGGAATGCAGAATGGTACAACCATTGTGGAGGACTGTCTGGCAGTTCCTAAAGAAGTTGAATATAGACTTGCCACATGACCCAGCAATACCACTACTGAGTACATACCCAGAAAAACTGAGAGCAGGGACACAAACAGTCATGTGCACACCGATGTTCATAGTGACATTATTCATGATTGCCAAAAGTTGGAAACAACCTAGGTGTCCATCAACTGAGGAATGGATAAACAAACTATGGTCTATTCATACGATGGAATATTATGCAGCTGTAAGAAGAAATGAAGTCATAAAACACATGACAACATAGATGAACCCGGAGGACATTATGTTGAGAGAAGGAAGCCAGACACAAAAGAACAAATACTGCATGATTGCATTACTATGAATCAAATATATTATGTAACATATTGCATGATTCAAAAAAAAAATTTTATATGTATCCAGTACATTTAATTGAGAAGTGTATGTTTTTATTTTAAAAAATGCACAACTATTTGATTATACTGAATAACATTGATTGTACACTTTGAATGTTTTTTGCTTTATTAATATGTTTCAATAAAATCGATTTGTTAAAAAAAAAGATGAAGGGAGGAGCACATATTATATTGGCAAAAGAATTAGATTAGAAGCATACTTATCTCTCCCTGAGACCAGGAACCAGTTTACTTCTCCAGGAATATCAGCTCATCTGTAAAATTGTAGGGTTGGGCTAAATTTTAGGGGCCAGTTCTAATATTCCCTGGGGGTGTGGGGGGTGAGCAGAGTGAAAGCTGCTGTTCTATATTTTTTTGTGCTGCCGGAGGGCTCATCGTGCTTTTCATATTCTGACAGTATCCATGATAATTTTTGTCGTTAAGGTCAATATCTCAACTTTATAACCACGGAGGCTGCAGGTAGAGGAGAACCAGATGGCAATATGGTGCTATCAAAAATTCACTTTAACTGTAATTCTTAATTTAATCATATTTAAAATGGAAGTTCTCAAGCTCTATTAAATTTTAATATTCAACTCAAAAGAGCTTTGATTTTGCCCATAAACACTAACTCGTGTGTATAGGCTTGTTTTCAGTAATAGAACTTTTAAGTTATGATGCAACTTAGCTCCAACCTGCTGCTTCTTTATATCAAAATACTATGGACTCATGTGAAAACACAGGTGAATGTCCAGATGATTGTGACTGTGAAGAAGGGTGCAGGAAGCTATAAAGTAGAGCAGAGGAGAATGACCTTGCTCTGGTGGTCATTGTCATATGCCTCTATTTCAAAGCATAAAATACTTGTTGGTAAATATTTGTTTTAAATATACTAGTACCACCAAATGAATTAATGATGTCAAGATAACAAGTCAATTCAGAGAAAATAATAAATTGATTTTTTAAAATGCTATGAACTAGGTTGTTTGGCATATGTGCAGACTGCAAACATTAATTTTCTGTTAAGCAGATATGTTTTAATGTCATGTAGATAGCTGCATGGTATAAATAATGTGGACAGTAGCATTGTATATTGGGAAAAAAAGCCAGCTATGTAGATCATAGAAAGAGAATGATTTTCCCCACAGGAAATTTTCTAGAATTTTCTTTCAAAGACTTTTAAATAGTTAATGTTATTAATTTCAATAAATACATAGAGCAGAAAACAGCTATTTTAGCATATTCTGGGATATGTTCATTTATCCATGCATTAGACTTTGTGGGAAGTCCCAAATGTGTTATGGACAGCTTAGATCATCACTGTTAATAGAAATATAATTCAAGTGGCAATTGCAAATCAAAAACTTTGTAGTTTTTTCACTATGAAAAGTATAAAATGCAGGTAAAATTAATTATATCTACTTGATTTAACACAATATATTCCAAATACCATAATGTCAATATATAATCAATATAAAATTATAGTGATACTGTGATTCTTTCTTTAACAAAGCCTTCAAAGTGCAGTGTGTATCTCACACCTACGGTACAACTTAATTTGGACTAGCCATATTTCAACTATATGCTGCTGTCTGCATACCTGGCTAGAGACTAAAGTATTGTGCAATGTGAGTCTCGATGGTGGAACTACAGTAGTAAGGATGACAGGTGTGGGCACTGCCTTCACAGAGTTTAGAGTCGAGAAGGGGAAACAGACTGAATAAATAATAAGTAGTATAACATTTTTAGTCAATGTGGAGGGTAGATGGCAGAGTAAGTAGCTCCAGGACAAAGTCCTTCCACCAAAACAACTATTAAATGGCAAGAACTGTCTGAAACAACTATGTTGAAACTCCAAAGGCCAGAAGAACCCTGTACAGCATCCAGGGATGAGTGGGAGGAAGAGGCTGAGAAATTACAATGAAGAACTGCATATTGCTCTCTTTGTGCTATGGCTACAGTTGCTCATATCACACTCTCACCAAAGGCTGCCATGGGGTCCAGTCCCTGGCTAGTTGCTGCTGACAGAAAGGGATGTAAAAATTCTCTTCCACAAGAGTAAGGGTATGCACAGCCAATCACTGATCATGTATTTGATAAGAGAATTTGGATTGCTGGGTCCCAGCTCTGAGGGCAGCCATTGTTTCACAACACCCTGGACAAAGGCAGAGGGGGTGCAGATTTAAAGAGGCAGTGCTCCCTCAGGGCTGCAGGGGAAAGTTGGCTGAAGGGCTGCATTTGCTGTTGCAGGCCAGGAAAGCTCAGCTTTGAGGAGCCATCCGAGAAGTTTTTGGAGCCCTTTCTGACCTCTTCCACAGGGGACTTTGGAAGCAGTTTACACCTTCTTTGAGTTCCCTGGCCCTGTTTTGGTTGGGAAAGAAAAAATTGGGAAAGTCCTCCCCAGGGTGATTCTCCTCCTAGAATTTGCCCTCTAAGCCAAAGTGGTGTGAGACAATGAAAGGAGAGTAAAAAACAATAGAGGCAGACAGTCTGGAACAAAGGTATGCTGGCTCCAGGTAGCCAGGAGAGGGAGGTTTGTCCCCTGGGAAACAGAGGGGACAACCAAACTCCTGTAAACAGGGGAACTCCAAAACAACTAACAAGCAAAGTCCCAGGACAAGACAGAAGGCCAGCAAGACAGGGAAATCCTTGAACAGTGCATTTGCCTTGGCACACCTTCCTGATAGCAAGGCTAAGGCTCAAGAAAATCTCTTTTGTGTCAACTGCTGTTTACAAAATCAGGAAACAGACACCCCAGGGAGTAAAGGCCATTGTTAACATTTTAAAATACTAAAATATATAGTGTGCAACAAAAGAATGCAAGATAAACAAAGAAACAGGAAATGATAGCCCATCCAAAGCAAGAGGATGAAAATACAGAAAATAACAGTTAAGAAGATGTGAATGTGGACATATTGAACCAAACCTTTAAAAAGCAATCTTAAAAATGTTTAATTAGATGAAGGAAAGTACGGAGAAAGAATTACAAAATATTAGGAAAACAATGAATGAGCAATATGAGAATCAAAGTAAAGAGATAGAAATTTGAAAAATGAACCAAATAGCACTACTGGAGTTGAAGACCAAAAAAATTGAAATGAAAAATGCCAAGTAGGGTGGGGGGTGGGTTCAGGAGCAGATTGGAGTTGGCAGGAAAGAATCAGTGAACTTTAAGACAAGCCACTTGAAATAAGTCAGTCTGAGAAGCAGAAAGAAAAACAAAAAGCTGTGTAAGTGGTAACAAGTACAAAAAAATGGAGACAGAGGGGTATAGGAAAAGTATATATGCATGCTATTATATTTGGTTTGATAATTTAATATCAAACCAAATATAATTGTTATATATTTAGTATGTTAAATTGTAACTTCATTGTTTCAACAAGAAAAAAAGATGAAAAATATATCCAGTTAGAAATGAGAAGGCACTCAATGTGGTACTACACAAGAAAGCAAATAAATATAAAAGTAGGCTTTAATGGAAGTAAGGGACAAAAAATGGTATAAGATTTACAAAGGCTAAATAGCAAAATTACAGGTTAAAGACTTGTATTATCAGCAGTGACTTTAAATGTAAATGGATTAAACTCTGTACTCAAAAGGTAGATACTGGCAGAATGGATGAAAAAGCATGACTTAACTATATGCTGTCTGTAAGGACTCACCTTAATGTCAAAAATACAAGTGGGCTGACAGTGAAAGAATGGAAAAAATATATATCATGCAACTATTAACCAAAAGAGAGCTGGGGTGGCTGTATTAATATCAGATAAAATAGACTTTAAGTCAAAGACGTCTACAAGGGACAGATGGTCATTACACACTGATAAAGGGGGCAAATTCAATAGGGAAATATAACCATTATAAATACACATGCACCTAACAGCAAAGCCCAAAAATATACGACAGATTTGAAGGGAGAAATTGACAGTTCTGCATTAATAATAGAAGACTTTAACACATCACTCTCAATAATGGATAGAACATCTAGTCAGAAGATCAGTAAGAAAGTACAGGAATTGATATACTAAACGAACTAGACCTAACAGAAATATATAGAACACACATTCTTCTCAAGTGCACATGGATCATTCTGCAGGATAGACCACATGTTGGGTGAAAAAACAAGTCTCAATAAATTAAAAAAATATTGAAATCATACAATGTATGTTCTCTGACCACAATGGAATGAAGCGAGAAATCAATAACAGAGGAAGGAAGGGAAAGTCACAAATATGTGGAGATTAAACAACATACTCTTCTACAACCAATGGTAACACATTGGTTCCTCTGTAACCAGAGAAAATCAGAAGCAAAGTTAGGAAATATCTTAAGATGAATAAAAGTTAAAATACAATATACCAAAATTATTGAATGCAGAGAAGGCAGTGCTGAGAGGGAAGTTTCTAACTCTAAATTTTAAAAAGAAGAAAGACTTTAAATCAGACACCAAACCTCAAAATTGGAAGAACTAAAAAAAGAAGAACAAATTAAATCTAAAGTGAGCAGAAGGATAGAAATAACAAAATTAGAGTGGAGATAAAATAAAAAGAAAACAAAAATAAACAATATAGAGAATCAACAAAAAGTTTGTTCTTTAAAAGATGAAAAAGTAGACAAACCTTTAGCTAGACTGAGAAAGAATAGAGGATACAAATAACAAAAATCAGGACTATAAAGGGGGCATTACTATCAACTCCACTGAAATAAGAAAGACAACAAATGAATACTGTGTACAACTGTATGCCAATAAATTAGATAACCTAGGTGAAATGGACACATTCTTTAAACATACAAACTACCTACATTACTCAACAAACCAATTATTAGTAAAAAGATCAAATCAGTAATCAAAAACCTTCCAACAACAACAATAAAAGCCCAGAAACAGATGGCTTCACAGGGAAATTCTACCAAACATTCCGAAAAGATGTAACTTCAATTCTGATCCAAATCTTCCAAAAATTGCAGAAGATGGAAAAATCTGTAATTCATTCTACAAGGCCAACATCCCCTTCATACCAGAGTTGGATAAAGATACCACAAGAAAAGAAAACTACACACCAATACCTATTATGAATGTAGATGTAAATTCCTCAACAAAATCCTAGCAAACCTAATACTAGAGCATATTAAAATAATTATACACCATGATCAAGTGGCATATAACTCTGGTATGCAAGGTTGGTTCAACATAAGAAAAATAATTAATGTAATACACCATATTAACAGAATGAAGGAAAACACACACACATGATCATCTCAATTGACACATAATAGGCATTTGACAAAATACAGCACCTGTTCTTGATAGAAACACTTAGAACACTAGGAAAAGAAGGAAATTTCCTCTACATGATAAAGGGAATATATGAAAATTCCACAGTTAACATTCTACTTAAAGGTGAAAGACTGAAAACTTTCCCTTTAAGATCAGGACCAAGAAAAGGATGTCCACCATCACCACTGTAAGTCAATATTGTACTGGAAATTCTTGCCAGAGCAATTAGGCATGCAAAAGGAATAAAATGCATACAAATTGAAAATGAAGAAGCAAAACATTCTCTATTTGGAGATGATATGTTCCTATATACAGAATAGCTTGAAAAATCAACAACAAAGTTCCTCAAGCTATTAAATGAATTCAAGAAAGTGGTTGGGTATAAGATTAACACAACAAAATCAGCAGTGTTAACCTTATACAGTAATGAACAATTGGAAGGAGAAGTCAAGAAAAAAAAATTCCATTCACAATAGGAACAAAAAGAATCAAATATCTAGGAATAAATCTAATCAAAGGTATAAATACCTGTACACAGAAAATTTCAAAACATTGCTAAAAGAAATAAAAGAAGACCTAAATAAATGGAAGAACATTCCATGTTCATGGATTGGAAGAATTAAGATGCAAATACTACCCAAGGCAATTTATAGATTCAACACAATCCCAATCAAAATTTCAACAACCTTCTTAACAGAAATGGAAAAGCCAATCTTCAAATTTATTCGGAAGAGTAAAGGGCCCTGAATAGCTAAAGCCATCTTGAAAGGAATAATGAGGCTGGAGAATTCACACTTCCTGATCTTAAAAACTTATCACAAAGCCACAGCAATCAAAGCATCATGGTACTAGCACAATGACAGACATATAAACCAATATAGAACTGAGAGCTCCTAAATCAACCTTCACATTTATGGTCAACTGATGTAAGACAAGGTGTCAAAGACCACTCAATTGGGGAAGAATTGTAGTCTCTTTAACAAATGTTGGGCAAACTGGACCTCCATTTGCAAAAAAGGAGGACCCCTACCTCAAACCATACACTAAAATCAACTCAAAATGGATCAAAGATCTAAATATAAGAGTGAGAACTATCAATCTCCTGGAAGGAAATCTAGGGAAGTATCCTAGATGAACTTGTGTTAGGCAATGGTTTATTGGACTTTTCACACAAAGCACAAGCAACAAAAGAAATAACAGATAAATGGGACCTCACCAAAATAAAAAAAAACTTTTTTCCTCAAAGGTTTTTTTTTATCATGAAAATAAAAAGACAACCTATACAATGGGAGAAAATATTTGGAAACCCCATATCTGATAAATGATTAATATCCAGTATCTATAAAGAAATTCTTCAACTTAACAACAACAACAACAAAAAACCACTCAAAGAAAATATGGGCAAAAGACTTGAACAGACATTTCTCCAAAGAAGATACACAAATGGCCATAAAACTCATGGAGATGCTCAACATCATCAGCTATCAGAGAAATGCAAATCAAAACCATGAGACACTATTTCACTCCCATTAGAATGGCTGCTATTGAAAATGCAGAAGATAAGTTTGGAGGGGATGCGGGTAAACCACAACACTCATTCATTGCTGGTGGCAATGTAAAATGGTGCAGCTTCTGTGGAAGACAGTTTGGCTGTTCCTCATAAAGCTAATTATAGAACTACCATATGGCCCAGGAACCCCACCCCAAAGAAATGAATGCATGGACTCTAACAGATGTCCACGATGTTCATAGTGACATTATTCACAATTGCAAAAACTTAGAAGATAGATACCTAAGTGTTCACCAACTGATGAATGGATAAGTAAAATGCTGTATTACATACAATATTATATTATTCAACTGTAAAAAGGAATCATGTTGGTGAAATAAGCCAGATAGAAAAGGACAAATATGGTCTGATCTTACTGATTTGAAACAATTAGAATAAGCAAATTCATAAAGCCAGAATCTAGAATATAGGTTCCGAGGGGATGGCGTGGGGATAAGGAATGGGAAGTTGAAGCTCAAAATGTACAAGATTCCTATTTGGAATGTTGGAAATGATTTGGTAATGGGTGACGGTGATGATAGCACAGCATTGTGAGCGTGATTAACAGCACTGAGATACAGATCTGAATGTAATTAAAAGGGGAAATGTTAGATTATATATATGGTAAAGAAATAAATTTTTTTAAAAACTTTATGAAACTACACTGACAAACTGAGAACCCCAAGTGAAACCATGGATTTTAATTAATAGTACAGTTATAAAACAGCGCTATCAATTGCAACAAATGTTGCATACAAATGCAGGTTGTTGTTGGTGTGGTGGTGTATGGGAATCTTGTTATTTTATGCAAGATTGTTCTGTAAACCCAAAACCTCTCTAATAAAGGAAAATAATAATAATAATAATAATACAGTATAACATTTTGAATACTATTTTTTAAAGCATCATAAAAACTAAAATTACTGAAAAAATGCCTAGCATTTAATGAATTTCCACTTTACATATACTATAGATAATGTGTTCTCTACATAGTTGAGATCGAACTTGGCATTTTTAAGGAAATACATTCTAAATTAACACACTTTTGTATTCTATTTGATAATCTTTTTGATATTCTATTATATTCTATTTGATATTCTTTTATCTCTATACTTCCCATATTCCCACATATCAGTATTACACTACAAATTTGAAGTTAAAGAAGCATAAACCAGGAGCATACTAATCCTTAATATGGTTATATATGATTAAAACAATTCAATTAGCTTGGTAGAGAATAAAGAAAAGCTTCAAAAACTTATATTTGGGATGTGAGAAAATTCAACACTTTTTAATCCTGCACTTTGAATAGCTTAATAAGTTCTGTGATTTCTGTTGAAATACATTTACAAAGACATCCTAATGAATTCAATCATAGACTTTCTCTAAGTTTGTTAGAGAAGTAGTTTATTTTGTATGAAATATTACAATTATATCTAATTTGTATATAGGTTGGTGTGAAGGAAGTACATATGCATTTAAAATAGCAGGAGTATATAACAAAAGTATAAAAGAAGAGTTTATAGATGAAATAAACTTTTTTAGTTTAAGAATTACTTTAATTCATACCATCTAGCTCAGGCGCAATTGTGAATGGTGCTGAAGACAGCTGTCTATTTATTGAGATTTGAAGAATGCCGAAAAGCACAGATAAACCAAATTTAATGTTAATTCATCTAACTAAAAGTATATCCTTTTCCATGTTGCTTCCTAACTAGGATTGCTGTCAAATTTCAAAGACAGAAAAGATGGTATGGACTTGAAAACTCAGCTCCAAGAGAAAAATTTTCCTGTAGCTAGAATTTAATGACTGGATAAAGCTGGAATCTTCAAGAAGAAGTAGACAGGCCTTTCTCACTGGGAAAAGCAACATAAATAAATTAGAGTGGAAATTGGCAATATTTATTGGGAGAATAGAGCAGAGAGCTTGCTTTTGAGACAAGGTAGAAATTAAAAAGGATGAGCGATCTCAGGCTAATTAATGGAGACTTTGGATTCTAAACCTGATCCAATATGTGATAAGCTATCAATATAGTTTTAAATCAGGGAAGTGGCACAATACTAATGACATTTTTGGGAGATTCACCTAGCAGAGGTAAATGGATTGATTTAAAGATGCTGAAGGAAAATATCAATGAGGTTCAGTTGGGAGAGCAGATCCAAAATAGGTCTGGAAGATTCTAAACAAGACTTTTTAAAATGTGAGACTCAGACTATTTTAACGGATTAGGAGATGGAACTGGTGAATACAGCGAGTAAGAGAAGGCTGAAATGAAGTAGCGTATGTGTGGGATTAAGCTTATTCAGAAAGTAAGCTGTAACAGGATTCAGATTTCTGATGATGAGGTGAAATAAAAAGAAGGAAAGATAGCTCTTCCACTGACAGTAGAGTGTGACACCGTGATAGCTTGAACTACAGAGGTGAGTTCTCCTGAAGTTCTGTTTTTCAATATAAAATGTATTGGGGTTACATTTTATCATTTTATATTATTATTCTTAGAGCTTGTTCCTCAGAGCTAAAGTAAACTGAAGGTTTGTTGAAAAATTTCTATATGAAACTATGGTAACACTTCCATTTCTTTTCTAAAAACATACATATTTTGGTTTGAATTATTTAGGAACTTATAAAACAAAACAGGATTTATGGTTGCCTTATTTTGATAGATAGTTTACATTTTGAAAACTTTGCCCTAGGGTGGCATTGGATAAAATTTTCATGATAAAATTGGGCATAGCTAAAGCAAAATCACAAAATTCGTAACATAACAGACTTTATAAGTCATCTAATTACATGTCTAGAAAAACAATAAAATTTATTGACTACCTATCAGGTGCCAAGCCTGTTGTGAGCATTGGGTATGCATATGTGAAAAGAAGAAAAGAAAAAAAGAAAAACTGTCTTTATAATAAATTTTCAGTCTCTTAGAGGAAATAGTCATTAAAATATAAACAAACACATACAAAATTTATAAATAATTATAAATTTTGATAAGTGCTACTAAGGAAAATTATCGGGAGCTCTGAACATGAATAAGAGGATGGAGGTTTATTTTAGATTGGATGGGCAATGGGAAATTTTTTGAAGAAGTTGTATTTAAGCTGATACCTGAAGCATGAGAATGAGCTAGTCATGTGAGCAGAAGAAAGCAAGTGCAAAGGCCCTGTGGTCAGACAGAATTTGACACAAGCATGGAATTGAAAAATGACCAGTGTGGCTGGAACATGGTCATTGAAGGTAAGAGTGGCACCTTTGTAAAAAATTTGATTTTTTTCCTAAGAGCATTAAGGAGGCTTTCCTGAGCCTTCATAAGCTACATGATCCAATTTACATTTTTAAAATAAATTCTGACTACTAGATAGAGGGTGGTATGGAGAGGGAAGTGGGATACAGAGCTAGAAAGCAGCTGCATCAGGCCAGGTGATCAGGCAAGGATTAGATGGATGGTAGCAGAATATACAGAACTTGAGACAAGATTTAATATGGGGAGTTAGGGAGAGTGTGCTATTATGAATTACCTTTGGATTTTTGTGGTGTTATTTATTTAGGTGGAAATGGCTGCAGTGTGGGGGGAGTAGGATGGGAGCACAATAGAACAAAGGTACCCTACTGGACGTGTTAAATCTGAGATGCCTGCAAATTAGCCAAGCAAAGATGCCAAGTGAGAGGTTTGTTGTGCCCAGGCAAGTTCTAAGGCAGAGGAGGAGAAAGGGAAGGTAAGTAAGGTGTCCAGTGTTCATGGAGAGTAACTAGCACAAACAGACCAACACAGAAGGCTTCTGATTCCTAATCCATGCTCCTACAAGCTTATGCTCATGCCTAGTCAATGACTATATAATATGAGTTGATTAAGTAGTAAGGGACCACCTTATGTTTATGAGAATAAGTGCACAAGTACCTGTGTAGCAAATAAAAGGCAATCATGGAGAGCAATGACACTGTATCAAGAGCATAGAAGTAAGATCCAGAAGACTTGGAATCTACTTCTTATACTTATTGGTTTAATTGTGTCTCAGTAAAATTAGTGTATAGTGTTAGATGATCTCTAAGATACCTGTTAGTTTTAAAATTTGATGATTCTCCAGCAACTGCACTTGTGGATACATAGCTTAATAAAATTTGCATATTTGCACAAGGAGATATGTACAAGGATTCCCATCTAAACGTTATTTAAAGCAGAAAATTTTGGAAGAACTTAGGTGTTTATCAACAAAAAAATCAGAAGTAAAAAAATGCTATGTTTATGTGATGAAATTCTATTTAGCTGTTTAAAAGAATGACCTAGATCTAGGTGTATATGCAAAGATCACAAAAACAGAATGTCAAATGCAAAAAACATTACCCACATAATGATACCAGAAATTGTTCACCTTTTAGAGTTACCTGCATATGTAAAAGTGTTAAAAATAGAGAGGATGTGTATTTGGTTAATTATTGGACTGGGGGAAGGAACCAAGACTAGGAATGGACTGTAAAAATGCTTCATGTTCATAGTGTTTTATATAACATTACATTTGAACTATATGTAACAGGGCTAAACAGGAGTTTGTTATATCATTCTTTGTAATTTTATATTAAAACAACTTCATGACTCCATAAGTTAAGGCTGATTATTTTCATTTTATTATGGAGGTTAAAAAGTCCTATTTCAATGTCGAATATTTTAATACCACATCATTAATTTCCTAAGGTTAAGAAATTATTGCATACCTTATACCATTATGTCAAACTTTCTATTTTTAAATTGACACTTAAATTTTGTTTAACAAGCTATAATGTGTGTGCTTCAGTTGTGCTAAGTACTGCCACATCTAGGTTCTCATTTATTTCAGGTATCTACTTCCTAAAGGTGGCACCATGAGTCCTATTTTATAAACAACAAATTTGAGGCTCCTAGAAATTAAATAATTTTCTTAAGGTTGTATAAATGGTAAATAGAAGAAATAAAACTGGAAACTCAATTGTATTATACTATGCCCTGTTCTTTTGGTAATGCTATGGCTGACAGACACTTTCAAGCCTAAAACACTGCAGAAGTTCCATTTATGCCTAATTTTCATAATTCCTTAAACTAGATGTCCCATTCAGTTATTATGTAGTCTAAATATACTTACCACAGTGTTCACATATTTTGAATATAAATCCTGTAAAAAATCAAGAAATATGTGTTAGCAAATGAAGGAAAGTTAATGACATTAGGAATTTCATCTTGTTTTCATTATCACTCCTCTGGTTGTTTTTCTCCGTATCTTTATAGCTGTTAAAATTTTGCTCATCTTTCTTTGAAATTTAATAGTATGTTGTGGGTTTTGATGTTAAAGTGGACAAAGATTTTGCTGTATTCAGGAACAAAAGTTTTCACTATTATGCAGCATGGAATTTCATTGGTTCATTTTCTAAAAATGAAAAAAGTATAAGACAACTTTACGAAAACTGACTACAAACTTATTTGACAAGAGGTTCACACATGTTACTTTGCAGTCATTTAAATGTTTGCTTCTTTCTTTCCTTTCTTCTCAGCCTATTGTTACCTTACCTCATCTTACAGTTTTTGTTATATTTGAATGATGAGTTCAAAGCATGAAAAGCTGTTGTTTTCAACCTTTATTAATGTTTCCCAACTCATTTCCCTGTTTGCCTGCTGACAACCTGCCAAAATCACCCTCTGGTGTATTGTAAAAAGATTGGGGTAGCAGTCATGGGATCCAAAATGTGTTGCAGATAATTAGTAGATCAGATCTTTGTCACAGCAGATACTTCGCTACCCACATATCTCTATTTTTAAGTCCTGTGTGTCACACAATATGTATTCATTGTCTGTTTTAGTGTGAGGAGCACATCTTTGCATTGCATATAAAACAGCTGCTTTGAATGAGCCGTTCCATTATTCGTTTGTCATTTTGTATTATCATTGGTTAACACACGAGACATACACATCTCGTGAATAATTGAAACCACCTTTGATTTTTAAATAGATTTAGAAAGAAAAGAAGTTACCTATTTTGCTACTTAATAAAGTAATCCAACCACCACCTTAGTCTTTGTTTTTCAATAAAGGCAGGAAATAAAAAATCTCCTTAGATGATCACATTTGTTTTCATGCTAATTAGTTCCAACTAATTTGATCGGTGAGAATAGTGGGAGATTAGTTGTTAACTTGCACAGAATAGAAGAACTTTTCCAGTATAAGATAAGATAAGAGATGATAACTTGAGGTTGAAAAAAAAAAAAAGAAATGATAGGATGATGAAAATTAGCATTTCACTGAAATTGACCTCAGAAGAGCAGGTAGTCTATTATTTAGTGATGTGTTCACTTTAAAATAATATTTATTGGCACAGCCTCTGTGTGCATGAATGTGTATGTGTGTGCCATTTTCTTCTTCCTTTATTTTTCAGCCTAAAGAAGTTAGGTGAAAAGACAAATTTGATAATATTCATGTGTGAACCTCTGTTTCAATATCAAAAGAAATTTGTCATTTTACATAGTGTCAATGATTGCGGTCTCAATACATGAAAGCTATGTAGCCATTAAAAAATGGACTAGTTGCCATAATATTATAATCGAGAAATGACATCTCCTTAAAAAAGTAATAACACCAAAGCCAGTCTTAAAGTCTGGAAAAAACAGGAGAGGTCATGCTTCTTTCCATATCTGTGAAGGTTAATTAGGAGAAGTTATACAACCTCCAAAAGTTTTAGATTCTTTATCTGTAAAATGGGCACAAAACAGCTGCTTTTCTTACATGATAAAACTTTCATTATGTATAAATGAATTGATAAAAGTAAAATGCTTTTGAATGTTTCTGAGGTGTTTTTACAAGTGTAAGACACTATTAATAATAATCTAAATATAGACCCTGCTTTCCTTCCTAAATCAGCACTCATTCATTTATCATATATTTGTCAGGTGCCTAGTATATTTCAAGTATACTAGATACTGGAGAGGCAGCAGTAAACAAAACAGACAAAATTCCTGTCCTTATAGATTTTATTATACTTTAAAGACTTGACATAATTATAACAGGTAAAATTTACAGTCTGTTAATTGATTATCATTGCTTTGAAGTACAATAAAACAAAGTGAATGCTTTAAATATGAGTCATTTGGGGAATAACTTGAAAGAGACAATGGCCTAACCTTGTGGGTATCCGAAGAACATTCATTGTCATTCGATGGAATAATAAGTGATAAAGCAGGTGGGAACATAACTGCAATGTTCAAGGTAAGTCAAGGAGGGAGAAGAGGTAGAGCGCAGAGACAGAGGGTAAGGCTAATAAGAGATGACATTAGAAAGGTAATTCTGATTGAGGGCCAAATTGTATATTGGAGTATTAGTTTAAAGGAAATATTCGATCTGGAATGAATGGTCTTGCATTACTCAATCAGAGCCTTGTGTATCACTAATGTTTCATAGTAAACTCAGCCATATGGACTGACAGTTAAATAGTTTTTCTTACCACATGTTTTTGTATTTGGAATGAAAATTTTAAAAATTTAAAAATTAACTCATTTTCTTTGATATGCAAGCAAAACTTATTAATACCAAAAAAATGGAGTATTTATTTTGTGAGTGCAAAGTAATAAAAATTAATTTGATATGAACATATGAAAACCACTTTGGAAGGGTAAATCTACTTTCTAAAACAACATAATACATTTGAAAGTTTAAAAAAAAGATGCTGAATGTTGGATTAGTCACACACACACACACAAGCACACAAAATGGATGCAACCTGTCAGCACAGGTTTCCTAGAAAACAGATCCAGAGGCAAGATCTTATGTGCCAACATTTCTTTAAGGAGAGCAATCCTGAAAAGCAGGAGAAAGGCAAAAGGTGAATGAGGCAGGGAAGGGGTGTGTGTGTGTGTGCATTAACACGTGGCCAGATCACAGATCACAGCTCGGCCTCATGAGGCATCTTCAGAGAGTAGTTGTGATGCTCTGAGTCTTCACAGAGTCTATTGGTGGTGGGCTAGGAAGAATGAAGAAAAATTTACCTGTTGTCCCCCATCTCTCAATGCACTTTCATTGGCGCTGTTCTGGGTTGGACCATCTAGGACAATGCCAGGGGCCAGGAGAACAGCTGGGGCATCGGGCAGCCAAAATTTGAGCTTCACTTTAACCGTGGCACTCCAGGCCTGCCCACCTACAGCCTAAAGCTTCACGGGGGCAGGCCAGGTGAACAATGAACTTACCTGAGTGCTGAGTAGCTCTTGTTGCTCTCACTTTTCAGTGGCAGGAGGGAAGCCCTAAGGTAGGAGGCTAGAATTGTGGGATAGGACGTGAGGTGTTGTCGGGTGGTGCCCAGAGAAAAAGAGGAGCTGGAATCAAGAGCTATCTGACACCTGGCCTACTGAGCAGATGGAGCACAAAATAAACATGTCCCCCCACCCGGTGGTGATGGAGCTCAATGAACTTCCCTAAACTGAAAGTCTCAAATCGCTCCTCCATGGCCTCCAGGGATGTGATCACGACATCAATAATACTGAGCCCACACTCTGGCCCAGGCAATTCAGGGAGGATCATAAACTTGTCTAGGATCTAGTTTTAATTGTAACCTCTTAGATTATAAGGAAGAAAAGATTCAGCCACATTGGAAATCTTTAAAATACAAATTAAAACAAAGAGGTGAAGTGATCTTTTGACAAATCTATCAATTGGTGATGATCAAATAAGTAAATATACCACACCACAGAAAGGATGCCTTTTCCTACAATGTTAATTCTATTTAACTGATTCAACATTTCTGGAAATATATTCTTTTGTTTAAGAATATTCAAGGCCACAGAATGGCAGA
Organism: Tolypeutes matacus; assembly: GCA_026826555.1. Lineage (NCBI taxonomy): Eukaryota > Metazoa > Chordata > Mammalia > Cingulata > Chlamyphoridae > Tolypeutes > Tolypeutes matacus. The sequence goes on from JAKSZT010010858.1 coordinate 1,533,823, forward strand.
GAGACTCTCTTACACACACACATAAACACACAGACAAACAACCATTGTGGATTAGATTAAGTCCCATATTTATCAGAAGAGTGACCACACAATGTAGGAGAAATATATTGTAACTTAATTCAGCTTTTCTTGGTTCCCAAGTTCCTAATGGGGGTACACAGCCACCTATAGTGCAATGCATGAAGATTAGGGTGCTTCCGGTTTGGGAAATCTCATTTTTTTCATGCATAGTTCTTTTAAACTAGGGGCAGGCAAACTACAACAGCAGGCTAAATTTGTACCACTGTCTTGCAAATAAAGTTTTGTTGTAGCACAGCCACATGCATTCATGTGTGTATTGTCTGTGATTTCTTTTCAGAGTTATTGAGGCAGGGACCATATGTTCTGTAATGTCTGAAGTATTTACTAACTGATCTTTTATAGAAGTTGGATGACTCCTGTTTCTTTTATTACTGGCTTGCATTAAAATTTATGAAAATCGTATACAAACATAATATATGCCCTTACAGAAAATATTCATAGTCATAGGAGGCATTCCTGGGTTTAAAGCCAGCCATCATTAGTGAAACCACATCCTCATTCAGGACGGGTCAGGTTTTCCTAAACATGTTGTTGCCTCCAGTTTTCCAACCTCCCAGAAAGCTCATTTCCACACAGTCTATAACGTTAACTATAATTTAAAAACTAGTTTTACTAGGTTATATTAACCAAGGACCAACCAAATATCCAGATCAACGTATATCACAAAAGAAAAAAAGATATTTAAAATTCCCTTTTCCAGCAAACCCATTCCTACAAATTTATTCTAAAGACATTTATGCACAATTTTCTATGGTTATTCATTCTTATCATAGTCATATAAAAAAACAGAACAATTCTAAGTTCTCAAAGATTGGTAAAATAAATTATACCACCATAAGATGTAATTATTATATATTATATGTTGTGTATAATGACAAAATAGTTTGTAATAAATAAGTAAGGAGATAATTAGATTTTTGAAAAATGTATGTGTATGTAGTGATAACAGCATCAATAATATTGAACCCAAACTCTATCCCAGTCAGTTCAGGGAGGATTATAAACTTGTCTAGGACCTAGTTCTTATTGTAACCTATTAGATTATAAGGAAGAAAAGTTTCAACCACATTAGAAATCTTTAAAAAACAAATTAAAACAAAGAGATGAAGTCATCTTTTGACAAATCTATCAAATTGGTGAAGATAAAGAACTATGTCTTAGAAAAGTTTATGATCCTCGCTGAAATAATATTTTGAAATATAATTTAATTTTTTTCCTGTTCTTGATAACTATATTTTGACTCTAACACCTCTTTCACCATTAAGATCAGGTACAATGTCGATACTTATTGCTTTATGGAGAGAAGGGTGGAAGCATCCTACAAAAATGATCAATTCTTCCTTTAATTTTCAAAATAGAGTTTTAAGATTCAATCTCTATAGTAACAGTCTGAAAACCAAAGTACTTTGGAATGTAAAATCTGGGAGCTTAAACAGAGAGAGCTTTGTTTTGAATTTCTGTGCATTATTGGACTGCAAGACCATAACAAAGCTTGGAGGATTCTGAGCAAAGAAAATCACAAAAGCATCATAGGAAGACATAATGAAAATGATAATGCTCCATGCAGGATGAAATTAACTGCTCTGAGTACTTCTCAGACATTAACTTGTTAAGGCCTCATAACATCTCCTTGAAGTAGATGGTAAGTTATTATTGTTATTTTACAGATTGAGGAAACTTGAGGCTGTAGGAGCTTAAGTAACTTGCACAAGATTATACATTGTTGGCAAGTGGTGGAACTGACACTTGAATGCAGGCAGTCTGGCTCCAGAGTATATACCTTCACTCCTATGAAATATGTCTTTTCCAATAAATAATTATATTTCTCCCTTTGTAAAAGGAAAATGGTTTAATCATGTAAGAGAAAGGAGGAAAAGAATCAGAATCACAGAGGAGATCAAGAGAGACAATGTGGGCGCATGTAAGTGATTGAAGCCTGGTCCTGTCTTCTTCTGGGTTTGACCCTAAGTGATTGGATGGTATGGGAGAAATTCTAGGTGGAAACCCAAGAAACAAATTTACTTACACCTAGAAGACTATATATGTTGATTTACCTGCATAGTTCTGGTTTTCACCTATTGTCATAGAGTAATTATCAATAGCACTCTTTTCACTCTCAAATGAGCCCCATCTTAAAAAATAAATCAGATGTCTCCCTATTCAAACTTCAGTTACCATCTGAAACTCATGGAGCAGGTGTAGCACCCTACTCCCCTGCAGGACAGAGTAGTATAATGGAAATGGTGGCTGCAAAATTTCAGACAGCAAGAGAGCCTGAGATAGCCATCACTCTGATTATGTCAGTTCTCTCTTGCTGCAGAACAAATGATCCCAACACTTAATGGCTTAAAGTAACAACCATTTGTTTAGCTCTTGATTGTGTAGGTCAACAGTTCTGTTTGGGCTCAACTGGAAACACACTTCCATCCGTAACTTTCTGCCCATTCTGCAGTCAGTTGGCAGAAAATTGTTGGGTGCTGACTTTCCTCAGATGGGCTCACTGGCAGTTGACTGGTTGTTGAATGAGGCAGCTCCGTTCTCTCTAGCTGACTTCTCATCCTCAATCATGGTAGCTAGGACTTGTTCACAAGATGGTCTTAGCAAGTACAGCAATAGAGAAGACAAACCTCAGACCCTAAGTAGTTTTTTTTTTTTTTTTTTTTAATTTTATTTTGAAAGAAGCTTTAGATTACATAAATATTACATCTAAAATATAGAGGGATTCCCATATATCCCACCCCTTCCCCACCCACACTTTTCCCCATTAACAGCATCTTCCATTAGTGTGGTACTTTTGTTACAATTGATGAACATGTATTGAAGCACTGCCACTAACCATGGTCAATAGATTACATTATAGTTTACACTTTGCACTGCACAATTTTATAGGTTTTGACAGAATGTATATTGTCCTATATCTACCATTGTTATGTCATGTAGGGCAATTCCAATGTCCCAGAAATGCCCCATGTTGCACCGGTTCTTCCCTCTTCCTCCCCTCAGAACTTCTGGTGACCACTGCCTTTATATCAATGTTACAAATTCTTCCATTGCTAGAATAATAATAAGTCTACTTTAGTCCATAGTTGCATTCCCCCTTTAAGTTTTTTCATTCCTCAATCTTGAGGATTTGGAGATGGTGATACCCTCTCTGTTTCAGATTGAGAGCGGGCCTGGATCCCATAGAGCAGCTGGATGGGACTGTTTTGCATGCCATTGTAGATGCTCTTTGTTTTCTGGGATGGGCATTGTCCATCATCATTCTTTTGCTAGTTGTCCAATGGCTGAGAGTAGATTATACACTCTGCTGAGATTCCAGGTTCAACTGGCTTGTGAACAGAATGAAGATTTAAGTCTCTGGGACATATATTTAACAAATATAGTGCTAAATAAAGGTTCAGATAAAAGGGGTGGGGTGGGGAAGAGCCTTGGGTAGGGCAATTATAAATGAGTCTAACTCTGCTACATTGGGGAGCATATATTCCAAAGTAAGTCCCACTGACAGGGTGCCAAGTTCCTGAGACTGTCTGCCCTGCCTATAGTGTCTAAATGTCTCTAGAGACCTCAGGAACCCCACTATTTGAGGCACTGTTTATTGTGACAATCAATGCAATTTGTATTTAATATTCCCCCTTTTGGCCAAGGTCTTTTTCCAAATGCATTGCTAGTTGATGCTTGGTAATAATCCCTCAGTGCCAGGGAAGCTTATCCCCGGGAGTCATGTCCCACCCCAGGGGTAGGTAGTGCGTTTATAGACTGTTTGTCTTAGAGAAAGGCCACATCTGAGCAACAAAGAGGCTTTCAGCAGGTAAATCTTGGGCAATATATAATATTGGCTAAGTTTCAATTTCACAAGATAAAGGTTCATAAGTACACCCATCAGTATCAAGGGCCTGGAGTATTGGTCTGTCCTCTTTCACTAGGCACTGTCCCTATACTCAAGATTTTTGCTGCTCTATTAGAGAATGTGGCAGGACTTCTCAGGATGGGAATACAATATTATTTTGGTTATTGTGTGGATTTCCACCCACTGAGAGAATACCCCATGACCATGTGAACATAGTCATATGCCATAGAGTCATGCCCCAGATGTACCCCTCCACACACATCCCCCCATCAGTGTTACCCTGTACCAGTGATCCTCCCCTTCCACAGTTGTGGCCTTTTTGCAATCCAAAACTTCCCCCAAATCAAAGCTAAAAAATTGATAGATTAAAAATAATAAGAAAATAAAATAATAATTTTTAAAAATGAGTAAAGTAAAAAAAATTAAAATAAAAAAAATTTCATTTCGTCTTTCATCACCATAAGATCAGTTATCTTTTATGCACAGTGACAATTACTTCTGTATTTTCCCCCAGTATCTTTTTTTAAATTTATTTTCAAAGAAGCTTTAGGTTACAGAAAAATCGTAAAGAAAATTTTGGGAATTCCCATATACCCAACTCCCTATTCTTCCCTATTAATAACATCTTACATAAATCTGGACATATGTTACAATTGATGTACAAATATTGAAGCATTGCTACTAAACATGGTTCATGGTTTACATTACGGTTTGCATTTTGCACTGTGCACTTTTATAGGTTTTGACAAAATGTGTAATGGCCTGTATCCATCATCGCAGGTTATGCAAAACAATTTCAATGCCCTAAAAATTTTCAATGTTCAATCTATTCTATTGTTCCCTCTCACTCCCTTCAGAAACTATGGCAACTACTAAGTTTCAATTTTTGAAGAATAAAGTTCGTAGTTACATGCAGTAATATTGTGGGCTTGACATATTGGTCTTTTTTCTTTTATTAGGCACTGTTTATGTTCTTGCCCCTCTAATTGAGAACAAAGAAGGACTCCCCAGAATGGGAGTTTAATATTTTCTTTATTGTTTGGGTCTCCAACTACTGAGATACACTATGATTAGATGAACACTTTCATATTCCATGGAAGTATGTCCCTGATGCACCCTATCCTGCCTAACTCCCTATCCCTGATGCCCTGCACCAGTGTATTAGTCAGCCAAAGCGGTGCTAATGTGAAATACCAAAAATGGGTTGGTCTTTATAAAGGGTATTTATTTGGGGTAGAAGTCCACAGATACCAGGCCATAAAGTGTTAAGTTTCTTCTCTCACCACAGTCCATTGCCACATGTTAGAGCAAGACAGCTGCTGGCGTTTGCCAGGGTTCAGGCTTCTGGGGTTCCTCTCTTCCCGGGGCTGCGTTTTTCTCTGGGCTTAGCTCCTGTTTCCTGGTCAGCTGTAGATGATCAGGTGAACGGCTTGCTTCTGTTCTCCTGGGGCCTTCTCTCCAACATCAAAACTGCTTCTCAAAACACTGCTTCAATTGACCTTTGCCATGCCGTTTATATTCGATTCCACCACCCACTAAGGGGTGGGGCTCAACGCCCTACTGACGTGGCCCAGTCAACGCCCTAATCATGCCCAGATTAACAGATCAGTTTACAAGCATGATCCAAATATATTTTTGTAATTCATAATTACGTCAAATTCCCCAACGGTTACAACCAGTAACTATTTCCTGCCATATTTGCCAAAAGAACATTCCTACCATTTTAGATTTAATCACAGACATATAAATCCCCAGAATTCACCTTCAACTTCCTCCAGCCTTCCCTCAGTTCCATGAATAGTCCAACTCAACCCACCCTCAAACTACTCTCCTTCACAGTCAAAAATTGTAAACCCCAATCATATTACTGCCCCACTATCACCCCCATCTACTGCTCAACCACCCTCTTCCACCTTATATGTTTTGCCCATATTGAGCATCAGCTCACCACACTCTACTCCCTTTCTGTCTCCTGGTAATCTATCTTCTAGAGTCTAACTCCATGAGTCTGTTCAATTTGCTTGAGTCATATCAGTAAGGTCATATAATATTTGTTCTTTAGTGACTGGCTTACTTCACTCAATGTAAGGTCTTCAAAATTCATCCACATTTGTCCCATGTGTTAATACTGTATTCCTTCTTACAGGTGAGTAATATTCCATTGTATGTATATACCATAATTTGCTTATCCATTCATCTGTTGATGGATACTTGGGTTGCTTCCAACTTTTGGGAATAGAGAATAAGGCTTCTATGAACATTGGTATGTATATATCTGTTCATGTTCCTGCTTTCAATTCTCTGGGTATATACCCAGAAGAGGCATTGCAGGATCATATGGCAGTTCTATAGTTAGCTTCCTGAGGAACCGCCAAACTATCCTCCACAATGTCTACACCATTCTACATTCCAACCAGCAGTGGATGAGTGTTCCCTTTCCTCCACATCATTTCCAACACTTGTAGTTCTGTTTTTTAAATTGTCACCAGTCTAATAAGTGTAAGATTATATCTCATTTTAGCTTTGATTTGAATTTCCCTGAAAGCTAGTGATGTGAAGCATCTTTCCGTGTGTTTTTTAGCCATTTGTATTTTTTCTTCGGAGAAGTGTCTATTTGAATCTCTTGCCCATTTTTTACATGGGTTGTTTATCTTTATTTTTGAGATGTAGGATTTCTTTACATATTTTTGACGTTAGGCCCTTATCAGGTAAATGGTTCCCAAATATTTTCTCTGATTGAGTAAGCTGCCTTTTCACTTTCTTGACAAACTCCTTTGAAGCTCAAAATTTTTTAATTTTGAGGAGTTCTCATTTACTTATTTTTTCTTTTGTTGCTTGCACTTTGGGTTTAAAGTTTATGAAACCATTTCTTTACTACAAGATCTCATAGATGCTCCTCTATATAATCTTCTGGGAGTTTTATGGTCTTGGCTTTTAAATTTAGGTCTTTGATCCATCTTGAGTTAATTTTTGAATAGGGCATGAGATGGTGATCCTCTCTCATTCCTTTGGATATGGATATCCAGTTCTTCAAGCACCATTTGTTAAAGACGGCATTCTGTCCCTGTTGAGTGGGCTTGGTGGCCTTGTTGAGTATCAGTTGGCCATATATACAAGGATTTATATCAGAACTCTCAAATCCATTCCATTGGTCAGTATGTCTATCCTTGTGCCAATACAATGCAGTTTTGACTACTGTAGCTTTGTAGCATGCTTTAAAGTTAGGTAGCATGATTCCTCCAATTTCGTTTTCAATAAGTTTTTGACTATTCAGGGTCCCTTGCCCTTCCAAATAAATTTCATAACTGGCCTTTCCAATTCAGTAAAAAATGCTGTTGTAATTTTTATTGGGATTGCATTAAATCTGTAAATCAATTTGGGTAGGACAGATAGCTTAATGATGTTTTGTCTTCCAATCCATGAACAGGGAATATTCTTCCATTTGTTTAGGTCTTCTTTGATTTCCTTTAACAATGTAGTTTTCTATGTACAAGTTCTTAGTTAAGTTTATTGCTAGGTATTTGATTCTTTTAGTTTCTATTGTAAAGGGATTTTTTTTCTTGATTTCCTCCTCAGATTGTTCATTATTGGTGTACAGAAATGTGACTGATTTTTGCATGTTGATCTTTTATCCTGCCACTTTACTGAGCTTGTTTATCAGCCCTAGAAGCTTTGTTGTAGATTTTTTCAGGGCTTTCTATGTATAAGACCATGTCATCTGCAAATAGTGAAATTTTTACTTCTTCTTTTCCAATTTGGAGGTTTTTTATATCTTTTTCTTGCCTAAGTGCTTGAACAAGTACTTCTAACACAATGTTAAATAAGAGTGTGGCACTAGGCTTCCTTGTCTTGATCCAGATCTTAGAGGGAAAGCCTTTAGCATTTCACCATTGAATGTGATTTTAGCTGTGGGTTTTTCATATATATACTTTATCATGTTGAAGAAGTTTCCTTCCATTCCTATCTTTTGAAATGTTTTTATCAAGGAAGGGTGCTGTATTTTGTCAAATGCTTTCTCTGCATCTATAGAGATGATCATTTGATTATTTTCTTTTGATCTGTAAATGTGGTGTATTAATTTGATTGATTTTCTTATGTTGGACCATCCTTGCATATCGGAGATGAAACACACTCAGTCATGGTATATAATTCATTTGATGTGTTGTTGAATATGATCAGCAAGTATTTTGTTGAGAATTTTAGCATCCAGGTTCATTAGAGAGATTGGTCTGTAATTTACTTTTCTTGAGGTGTCTTCATGTGGTTTTGGTATTAGGGTGATGTTGGCATCATAGAATGAGTTAGGCAATGTTTCTTCTACTTCTATTTTTTGAAGAATTTAAGGAGGATTGGTGTTAGTTCTTTCCAGAATGATTGGTAGAATTCACCTGTGAAGCCATCTGGTCCTGGGCTCTTTGTAGTTGGGAGGTTTTTGATGGCTAATTCAATCTTGTTACTTGTGATTGGTCTGTTGAGTTAATCAATTTCTCCTTTTGTCAATATAAGCTACTTGTGTGTTTCTAGAAATTTGTTCATTTCATCTAAATTATCCATCTTGCTGGCATACAATTTTTCAAAGTATCCTCTTATGATACTCTATTTCTGTGCAATCTGTGGTGGAATCCTCTCCATTTTTTTTTTTTAAGTTTTTCCATCTTCTTTCTTTGTTAGTGTAGCTAAGGGTTTGTCAATTTTATTAATCTTCTCAAAGAAGCAGATTTTGCTTTCTAGTGTTTTTTTTTTTTTTGTTTTTTTTTAATTCTCAATTTCATTTAGCTCTGCTCTAATCTTTGTTATTTCCTTCTTTCTGTTTGCTTTGGGATTAGTTTGCTGTTCTTTCTCTAGTTCCTCCAGGTGTGCAGTTAGGTCTTTGAATTTAGCTGTTTTTTTTATATAGGCATTTATGGCTATAAATCTCCCTGTCATCACTGCTTTTGCTGCATCCCATAAGTTTTGATATGTTGTGTTGTCATTTCCATTCATCTCAAGGTTATCCCTGATTTCTTTTGCAATTTCCTCCTTGACCACTGATTATCTAGGAGTGTGTTGTTTAAATTCCATATCTTTGCACCTATTCTGGTTTTCTGCCTCTTATTAATTTCCAGTTTCATTCCATTGTGGTGAGAGTAATTACTTTGGATAGTTTCAATCTTTCTAAATTCATTGAGCATTGTTCTGTGACGTAGCATGTGGTCTATCTGGGGAATGATCCATGTGCACTTGTGAAGAATGTATATCCTGCTGTATTTGTGTGTAATGTTCTGTATATGTCTATTAGGTCTAGATACTTATATAATATATTATTCAAAGTCTATTTCTTTATTGACCTTCAGTCTAGATGTTCTGTCTAATGCTGATAATGGTGTATTAAAGTCGCCCACTATAATTGTAGAGGTATCTATTTCTCCTCTTAGTTTTTCCAGTATTTGCCTCATGTGTTTTGGGGCACCCTGGTTAGACGCATAAATCTTTATAATTGTTCTTTCTTCTTGATTGATTACCCCTTTTATTAATACATAGTGTCCTTCTTTGTTTCTTACAATAGTTTTTCATTTAAAATCTATTTTGTCTAATATTAGTATCGCTACTTCCACCCTTGTTGTCATTATTGTTTGCATGTAAAATATTTTTCCAGCTATTCTCTTGCGATCTCCTTGTGTCCCTGTGTCTAAGGTGAATTTCTTGTAGACAGTATATAGAATGATCATATTCCTTATTCATTCTGCCATTCTGTGTCTTTTTATTGGAGAGTTTAATCCATTAACATTCCATGTTGTTACTGTCAAGGCAGTTCTTACATTAGCCATATATTCTTTAGGTTTATATATGTCATGTGTTGTTTTTATTTCTCTTTTTATCTTTTTAGTTATTCTTAAGAATATTTTTCCTTTCTACACCCTCCTACAATCCTCTCACTCCTTTTTTTCCCTTTAAACCTGCAGAATTCCCTTTATTATTTCTTGAAGGGCAAGTTTCTTGTTGACAAACTCTCTTGATTTCTGTTTATCTGGGAATATTTTGAACTCTCCTTCATTTTTGTATTCTAGCTTTGCTGGATACAGAATTCTTAACTAGAAGATAGTTTTTTAGTACTTTAACTATGTCATACCATACCAATGCCTCCATGGTTTCAGATAAGAAATCAGTGCTTAATCTTAACAAGCTTCCCTTGTATGTTATGGATCTCTTTTCTCTTGCTGCTTTCAGTATTCTCTCTGTCTTGAGCATTTGACAATTTGATAAGTGTATATCTTGGCATAGGCCTTTAGGATTTATACTTTTTCTAGTGCACTGTGCTTCCTAGACTTGTACATCCATGCCTGTCAAAAGAGAAGGGAAATTTTCAGTCATTATTTCTTCCAACACTCCTTCTGCCCCTTTTGCCTTCTCTCTTCTTTCTGGGATGCCTATAATGGATATGTTTGTGTGTTTCATGTTGTTGTTCAATTCCCCGAGTCCCTGCTGAATGTTTACTATCTTTTTATCTATCTGTCGTGATATCAGTTGTACTATCTTCAATGTCACAAGTTCTTTCCTTTGTCTGTTCCAATCTGCTTTTATGTGCTTCCAGTATATTTTTGATTTCTTGCAATGTGCCATTTATCAACATCAGGTCTGTTATCTTTTTATATATGTTTGTAATTTCTTCAGTATGTTACCCCAGTGTTTTCTTAATATCCTTTATCTCTTCCTTTACTTCATTAAGATGATTCATGATATTTGTTTGGACATCCTTGATTGGTTGTTCCATGTTCTGTATCTTCTCCTGTTTTTTAGTTTGCTCATTAGACCGGTTTATGTCTTCCTGTTTCTTAGTATGGCTTGTAATTTTTTGTTGGTGTCTAGGCATCTGTTTATCTTGATTTTCTTATTCAGATGGTTAACTTCCCTTTTAATCTAGGACTTTTTGTTTTGCTTTGCATTAAGGTTCCTTTTTGACACTTGGTTCTATTTATTCTATATCCTTGTTGTTGTCTGTGTTCCCTTGAAAATATATTAAGACCTTTGAAAAGGAAAGAGAGAAGAAAAGAAAAAGAATAATAGTAATAATAAAAAAGAATATAGAAAAGGACTGACAAAAGAGTCAGGAAAAAAATTGGTAATACAAGTGAATAAATCATAAAAAGTGCAAAGAAATAAGAATAAAAAAAAGAAACAAGAAAAAATAGAATAAGTAAAAGACCAGAAAGATGAGAAGAAAAGAAAAAGAAGACCAAACAAGAGAATGTAGAATGAAAAGAAAGCAATGGAAGAGGGAAAAATGAGAGAAAGAAAAGAAAGAAACTAAGGAGAAAAAAAATAAGGAAAAGGAAACAAAGAAAGAGAAAAACAATAAATGAAAAGCAAAAACAAAAACAAAAACAACCCAGGAAAAACAGACTTCCTTCTTAGGACCCTAGGAACTATCTCAGGTGGCAAGTGCTCATCAATCAAACACCTTGGAGCCTGCCTTCTGCAAGTAAGGTACCCAGTTTTAGTGAGTAAAATAAAGAATAGAAAAATAAAAAATAAAAAAATTAAATGATACAAAATTAAAAATAGCAGATCAATAAACCTGAAACAAACAAACAAAATCTCAGTTTATAAGTTTCCATTCATAAGGTGCTGGCTGGATGCCTGACAATCCAGTGGATCAGACTCTGGATCCCTTCTCTTAGGAGGTACTGGGAGTCAACCCAGGAACCATGTATATGTGGGACAGGCACTCCTACACTGAGCTACACCCATCTCACTGGTTAGGTAGGCTTCAAAAGCTTATCTGGTCTCCCTGCCCCCTTTCCTTCAGGCAACTTGGGCTTCTGTTTGCCAGCTATCTCTCCTGGCTTCCTTCTCTCCCAGGCTGTTATAGGCCTGTCTCTGCCTACCTCCTTTCTGACTTAGTTCCTCTCTCTCCCAGGGCACCTAGGTGTGACAGTCTGCCTGATCAGATATCTCTCCCCTTTTCCTGGGGCCACTTCAATGTTGGCTGGGTTTTTTTTTTTTTTTCTTTTTTTTTTGAGATTGAAAGGGGGCTCAACTGTTGGCCAAACTCTCTAAAGAGAATCCATTCTCTGTCCTCTGCCAAGCCTCTCTTCCTCTTAGGATGGAGAAAGTTCTTTCCCACTCAGTTGGCTGTAGTGAGCCAGGTGTTTTATCGAGACTATTTGCCTTGAACGTGGAGAATATGTGCCTCCCATCCACAGGGGTGAGTAACTCACTCTTTTTATTTGGCTTCTTTGTCTCTCTGTTCCTCTCCTTCCTGGATAATGCGTAGCACTGTCCTGGTCTGCAGATCCCAAAAACAGCCCCCTTGGATAGTTTTTTGCCCTTCCTCCATTGTTTTCATGAGTTGAGCCCTGACTACCTATTCAGACACTATCTTCCTGGAAGTGCTGTTATGAACTTTTCCCTAAGTGTTTTTCAAGCCTCTACTTTTGCCATGTTTTCTAATATCCCAATGACCACTGCAAGATACATCACCGAGCCAAGTATCAGAACTGGAAAGGCATACAAAATCACATGGCAAGAGGATGTTGCTAGAACTAGGGGAAGGTTTTATGGTTTTTTAATATTGTAGAGATCAAGAAGTTACCATGTACTCCATTGTGGGAGGTGGGAGTGTGCAGAAAGTAGTTGAATATCCCATTTGTCAGGGAAATCACTTGTAGTCTTGCAGCAGAGGGACTGCTCAAACTGGAAACTGAATGTTATTTGCAGTGCATCCAAAGTGACAACTTGGTCAGCAACAGAACACATTAGAACTCTGCAGGAGAAATTAACATGCATTGCTGTGACAAATGAACATTGGCAAGAGATGCACCAGGAACAGACAGAACCGAATATCATGGCTGCCAAGACCTCTTAGCCAAGGCCAGAGAGGATTAAGTCCTGTGTGCAAGTGTGTGTGGGGTGGGGTGCATGCACTGTGCCATTGTATCATGGAAAGGAAGAAAAGAAGAGGAGGGAGGGAGGAAGCTTTGAAATATTAAGCGTGAGCTAATGTAAAAGAGACTTAGTTAAATGAGAAGTGGTTAAATTATCTTAAAATGGAAAGCTCAAGTTTATTTTCCACTATAAATGTGAAAGGGAAGACTTGTGATCTAGTTGGGTCCAGCTATAAAGGAAAAAAAGTCAATTTTCTGAGCCTCTAAGTAGAGACAATAAATTTTAAGCTACGTTTATTTTTACTGGCATATAAATAAACAAGTGAATATATTCACCAAAATGTTAAAAGTAGTAATATTTAGGTAGTGAGCTTATGGATGAATTCTATTTTTTCTTTAATTTTTGTATATTTCCTAAATGTCTTCAAATCAACATGTATCAGCTTGGCAATAAAAAGGGAATTATTTTTAGAAAAGATGCATTTGTGTTTTTTCCCATTCTTTGCTCACTAAAGCTAGTTCATCTGAAAATGTCTCCACCTTGAAGTACTAATGAGCTAAGTCATTTCAGGGTGAGTTACTTTTCAAAATTGCTGATCACTCCTCTAACTACACTCATATTCTATCTACTGGAAGGGAGGACTGGATAACTGGCTGCTGTAAACTAACATTAAAAAAACACCATAAAATATGCTTGCTGTCCACACAAATTCTTCGAATCATCTAATTAATTGAAATAGCCTCATTCTGATGTTTTGTTAATTACCCTTTGGGTCCATTCATTTCTGCATGTGAGGCTTTGATAGAACATGGCTTAGTGTTTCATAAAGTAGCAACAGAATTCAAATTTATTTTCATTCCTTCTCAGAAACTTTGCCAGATGTTATTGCACATTTTATATTCTATTCAATTAATTTAAATTTTAAAAAGTGAAATGTAAGCTAAGCAGTGAAGAATTGTAGAAAAGTTTGAACTTAGCTATGATTATATTATATGAATCCACTAATTCCCGTAATGTAAAGCTTAAACCTAACCAGAATGTTATAAAATTCATACAGAGTGCTGCCTGTACAAAATACAAATTGATGTTATTTGTAGCATTTGGAATGATTGACTTACACACTGTTGTATATATGCACACATACATACATACAGAAGAATGGAGAAAAGAGCAGTAACGTGATCTTGAATTTTCCTATTGTGCCTTTATTTGTGTATTCTCGTGGGATAGTCAGAGAAATTTGGTTCACTCTCCTTAAGGTTTCTCCTTTGGTAATTCTCATGGAAATGGTTTTCCACCCTTTTGAGTTCCTTTAGTAAATATTGGCTATCAGATCAAGGGAGAAATTAATCATGTATAAGATACGATAAGATGCCATAAATGCTTAATGATTAAAATCATGAAAAAGTGCTGGGTTTAAAGCATCAAATGGTTATTAAAATGCTATGTTTTCTGAGATAGCAAACCTGGTGTATTAATTAAAATACTTTACATTACAAGTAATGAAAACTCAAACTAGTGTAACAATTAAAAAGATTTATTGGTCCAAGTACCATGAATTCAAGAGTTGGCGAAGGTTTAGGGTTGATTGATTCAGTCCAGACTGTCCTGAAGGCCCAGTTTCTTATATTCTCATTGCTTTGCTTTCTACAGTGTCAGTTTCATGCTAAAGCTAGTTACCCTGGCAGTTGTAATGCATCAGCCAATAGCAATTTTAGTTACATGTTTCTTTGTTAATGATCAGAGGGACAAGGTGATATTTTCCTAACATATTAAAATAGAGTGTTACTATTAATTGAACACTGAACCAACAGCTCTGTCCAGGAAAATGGTGGGCAGCAATTGGATAAAATCCATCAGGATGCACACCTCAAGATGGGGGTAGTGTCAGCTTCTCTGAAGTATGGGGCCTAAGGTTGGGAGTGTGGATACCTGAATGATAATCTAGATTATAAGAGTGGGAAAAGGAATTTTAATTCTGGATATGCAACCAACAATGTGCACTCTACTTGGGTTTCCTTGCAGAGAAAACCCTTTTGGCAGAGTTACAGTCAGTAGATACTACCTCTTTAGAGAGACTGAGTCAGGAATTCCTTAGTTTAAAAGCACTTATGCCTCAGGTTAGAAAGTTTTATATTAGAGTATATTTCAATAGAAACTATATAATCAACAAAACTATTTTTTTCTATAAAATGAATATAATATTTTTTACATAGTTTTGCAAAGAAGGTACAAGAAGATTTCAATCAGATATACAGATTTCTTGACAAGAGCAATACAGATTTAATAATTACTATTCAAATTAAATATGTCTTGAATATATTGATGAATGAAAGAGTAGATTATTTCTTGTTTTACTTATTTCCAATATCTCTTTTCCTTACTCACCTCTCTTTTTCCTTCTTAAACAACAGAACTCAAATGAATGGTTAGTTGTGAAAGAGCTTGTTAGGTTTCAATGCATCATTTCATTTTGATGTAACAGATAGTTAAGTATATTAGGATATTGCAATTTTAAGATGACAAAATTTAAACCCTCATTATTAATTTTGCTGCTGAAGAAACTAAATGAAAGAAAATGTTATTCATAGAGGTTGAGAAATTAACTTTTATCAATGGAGAAAACCCTAGACTTGCTTTTCTTCCATGTATGTAATTTTCTACCTCCTGTAAAACTTTTTGAAGTATTTTTGGGTATCATTTCTGTGAATAATGTAAGTGAACATAAAATAAACAAAAATTCTACCAATAATCAACATATATATATATTGTGTTTTTCATTGCATTTTATTAAGGAAATTATTAAAATTTTTGGTTAAAATCAGATTTTTATATGAATTAAAACATTTGAATTGAGTTTTTTATTTTATTTTTGTTTTATTTTCATTGAATAGTATTAATACAGTGCATGGTACATAATAAACCATAGTATAAGTTTTCAGCAGGGATAGGTGGTCATAACTGAGTTATTTTTTCATCAATCAGGTAAATGCTTCCTTGAGTCAATCAATATTCTCTAAACCCTTTGAAACATAGTGACAATAAAAGAGCATGGCCTTTGTTAGATCTAGGTTAAGACTATTTTCATACTGTTGTTTTTTTTTTTTTTTTTAGCTATGTAAGTTTTGGAAAGGTTGCATAATGACTTGTTGTCCATCTTTAGAAATACACAGCATGCCATTCTATTTCTCTTTAGCCCACCTGCATAACTGAAGATAATTAAGTTGTCTTAAACTCTTAAAAGTCTATTTATGTGAAGCAGGGACAAAATGGAACATTATCATGACACGATTATTTACTTTCCTTCTCTTTCACTCTCTCTCTCTCTCTATCTTTCACTTTCAATATTTCTTGCTCCCTTTCCCACATTCTTCTCCAGCCCATGGTAGAAAATTGTTATAGCCTAATTAATCTTCTGCTAGGGATAGATGTTATTGAATCTAGACCATGGTTTGACTTCAAATGCTTGATAGCTTTTCTGCCTGGAAATTGTTGGATCTCTTTGTCAGATAGATCTTCTACCAATGATAGTAGCCCCAATATGACTGGGAACTCAAATTTTAATAGGGCTCCCACCTTTATTTTTTCTCTTTCAAAACAATGCAAGTATTTCACTTGTCCCTTTTAATTGAGGTTTTTAACTGGATGTAGAGGCCATGTAGAGGGACAAAATGCCAATTTTCAGTGGTATATTTCTTCCTAAAACCAAGTGAAAGGAATAGTGGCCAATAGGAAAGCCCAAAGGCTCAATATTATTAAGGGAAAACACTTGATATTAATAATAATATTAATAACTGAGTTGGTTGAAAAAACATTCAAATGTTTTTCCAAAGAGAAAAAATAAAAACACAAAAGCCCCAAAAGCAAAATCCTAAACAAAAGTTGTCAAAGGACTTCTCATTTCAGTTCCAACTTTGAAAAGTTTGGAAGCTATAACTCCTGATAGTACAACAACTAAAGCTGAAAAATTGAAAATCAGTAATTTTTCTTGGACTCATCAAAGAACTGACACCACAGGACAAGTTGTGACACCAAAACCTGGAGAGACAGGGAAATCCAGAGGTTCACAACTGAGGTCTGTTTACAGAGCAGAAGCCACAGGAGCCACCAACTGGTAAGAACACTTAAATAATGATTTTGAAGAATGTGTTAGGGTGATTATGGACAACCTTGATAGTGAAAAACTCCTGTGGTCACAATGCTAAGTGATACTCACACTACTATGAGAATTACTTCCAGGAATCTCAAAAAGTTTTCATGGTGAAGAGCCAAGAGAAATCTTCCCATTACTCTGGAAGGGAGCTAGGAAGAGTAACCATTGGAAAGTACACCCAGAGCATTCTCTAAGCAAAGGCTGATTATCCATGGTAAAACACTTTACCACAGCTTTATCACACCTGGAGGAAGTACACTTCTTAAACTTTAGCTCCTTCTAGTCGTCTTCTTATCTTACATGATAAGGGGTAATAAAGACTAAATACTCATGATGATCACAACTCTGGGACACAGACCCGCAAGCAAAAACACTGAGATTTAATGATAAGATATGGTAGTAGTAATAACAACAACAAGAATACTAATAATGTCTCTCATGTCCCACACCTTCTGACCACAACAATATGGCTCCAGTAAAATAAAAATGAAATGCAGCTGAGGGGTTGAAAAGGTTGCAAGAGCAAGAGTCCTAGGGAAATTCCAAAATGAATGGGAAAGGAAAAACAAGAATATGAGAGGAATTTGAAGCCACTGACACCAAGAGCTACACTAAATATTGGACATAGGCCAACTCCTAGTCAAGTTAACATAAACCCCACACAAATAGCCTATTTGCCTCAGTTCCTATTAACCAATACATGATGTCCAGATTTCAACAAACAATTGAGAGACAAAACAGTCATCAAAACCAGTCTCAGATATGACACAAATATTGGAATTATTAGATGGAGATTTAAAAATAACTATGATTAAAATGTTAAAGGCTGTAATGGAAAAAGAAAACAATGTTCAAGGACAACAGAAACTTCCCAAACTGAAATACAAACAGAAAAATGAATGAAAACAAAGAAACATGTAACTAAAATTGTCTGGGACAATTTAAAAATGTGTAACCTATGCATAGTTGGAATACCAGAAGGAGAAAAAATAAAGTATTGAGCAAAAGAAATATTTGAAGTAATAGTGGCTCTCAGTTTTAAAAAAATAATAACAGACACCAAACCATAGGTAAAGGAAGACCAGAGAACACAATGCAGGAAGAATACTAAGAACTTTGCACCCAGGCATATCATAATCAAACTGCAGAACATCAGTGACAGAGGGGAAACTCTTGAAAGAAGCCATAGGAGAAAATTACCTTACTTATTAAAAAAACAAAGGTAAAGAATAACCTGAAACCATGCAACAAGGAGAGTGGAGTGGAATACTCAAAGTGTTGAAAGGAAAAAAAACCATGTAACTAGAATTTTATATCCATTGACTTAATTCTTCAAAAATGTGGAAGATATAAAGGCTATCTCAAACAAACAAAAACTGAGAAATTCATCATCAGTAGATCTGCCCTGTAAGAAATGTGAAAAGAAATTCTTAAGGGTGAAGGAAAATTACATACATCAAAAACTCAGATCCAGTTAAAGAAAAAGAAGGAATAAATAGAGTCAAAAGAAAATATTTTTTCTTTCCCTTAATTTGCATAAAAGATAACAGTTTGATTAAAATAATATTAGTAGCAATGTGTTAGGTTATTACAGCATATGGATAAATGATATGAATGACAGAAATGTCAAAAAGGACCAGAGGCAGGAATTTGGAAAACTTTGTCATAAGGTACCTGTACCACATGTGAAGCAATATATATGATTTTAAGGTGGGCTTAGAATAGCCAAAAATTTATATAGCAAATTCTAGGATAACCACTATGTAGCCATTTGGCAGACTGATGCAATTATGAATTCCAAAAATATATATTGGATTATGCTTGTAAACTGGTCTGCTAATCTGGGCATGATTAAGTTATGATTAGGGCATTAACTGGGCCACATCAGTAGGGCGTTGAGCCCCATCCCTTGGTGGGTGGGGGAATCAAATATAAAAGGCAAGACAAAGGACAGAGGAAGCAGTTTTGATGTTGGAGTTTTGATGTTGGAGAGAAGGCCCCGGGTAGAGATGAGCCACTTGTCTGAGAGTTCACAGCTGCCCTTGTGGAGAGAAGCAAAGCCTAGAGAGCCTCATAGCCTACAGCTGACCTTGTAGATGAAACAGAGGAGCTAAGCCCAGAGAGAAATGCAGCCCCAGGAAGAGAGGAACCCAAGAAGCCTGAACCATGGCAAACATCAGCAGCTGTCTTGCTCTAATATGTGGCAATGGACTTTGGTGAGAGAAGAAACTTATGCTTTATGGCCTGGTAACTGTGGACTTCTACCCCAATTAAATCCCCTTTATAAAGACCAACCCATTTCTGGTATTTTGCATCAGCACCCCTTTGGCTGACTAATACACATTATTTTTGTAATTAAGCCCTCTAATTCATCTCTTGTTTTCCTAAAGAAAAGAAATAAAACACAGAGCAGAAATCAATGAAATTGAAACTGATTTCCAACTTCCCCCCATGTTGAAGGCTTGAAAAGGTTCAACTCACCTCATATTAACCAAAGTAATTTAAAAAAACCTGTCCATTTTACATTATAATAATAGTTATCTTTAGTTTAATGCATGTAAATTATAATTCAAAAAGTTGATTTGAAAAGTAATTACCAATTCTTTTAGCTTACTTTTTAGTAAGGTTTTAAAACAGTGAACTGACATCCAACATACTCGAGGTCAAATAAAATGCATACCAAAATAAACCATATTCTTGGCTATTAAATAAAATTTAAAAAATTAAAAAAATATATAAATCATGCAAAGTATATTCTCAGACTAGAGCAGAAAACCAGAGACAAAAAACCCCACTTGAACAGAGGAAATTAAACAATAAACTTTGAAATAATACAGATCAAAGAGGAAGTTCCAAAGAAATTTAAAAAAATATTTTTCAGTAAATAAAAATGAAAGTAAAATTTCACAAAAATTTTGATGAAACCAAAGCAGTGTTTTGAGAGAAATTGGTGGCATAAACAAGCAATCTATATTGGAAAAGAAGAAAGATTCAAAATTAATAATATAAGTTTCCATCTTAGGAAACTAGAGAAAGAAGAGCAAGTTAATCCTAAAGAAAAGAAATAAAACATAGAATGGAAATCAATGAAATTGAAAACTAGAAAATAAAAGAGAAAATCAAGAATCCAAATGCAGATAATTTGATAAGTTCAGTAAAATTGGTAAAACCTCTATCAAGCTAACCAAGAAATTCAAAAAAGAACACAAATCATTAAAATCAGAAGTGAATAAGAGGTCATCATTTCTGGTCTTACGGACAATAAAATGATAATAAAAAGTTACTATGAATAACTCTATGCCCACAAATTTTATAACTTAGATGAAATGAACCAATTTATTGATAGTTACAAACTACCAAAATTCACACTACTGAAATAGATATTCTGAATAGGTCTGTATCTATTAAAATGACTGCAGAAAAGTGCCAGCCACAGATAGTTTCACTCATGAATAGTACCAAACACTTAAGAAAGAAATGACAGTAATTCCAAAAAATCTTTCTCAGAAAATAACTAAGGAAATACTTCATAACTCACTCTATAAGACAAGAATTATTCTAATACCAAAATTAAAAGACTTTACAGGAAAGAACACTTAAGATCAAATCTATGATGAATTAAATGCAAAAATTCTGAGCAAGATATTATCAAATTCAATTCAACAATGTATAATAGAACTATATTTCATGACCCAGGGGCATTGATTCCAGGTATGTAAGGCTGGTTTGACACTTGGATATCAATTAATTTCATCCATCACATCAACAAACTAAATAAGAAATATCATATGATCATATCAATAGACGCAGAAAAGCATTTCACAAACACTAACAACATTCGTGATTAAAACTCTCAGGTAACTAGAAATGGAGAGGAACTTCCTCAACTTAATAACGAACATCTACATAAAACCTACAGTTAGCATCATACTTAATGAAGAGACTCTGGATGCTTTTACCGTAAGATCAGTAGCAACGAAAGGATGTCTTTCTCACCACACTTATTCATCATCATAATGTAATTCTTAGCTAGTGCTATAAGACAAGAAAAGCAAATAAAAGTTATACAGATTGGAAAAGGAGAAATTAATCTGTTTTTGTTTAGAGATTACATGACTAACTATGTAGGAAATCCTAAAGAATTGACACAAAAACTCCTGAAACTAATAAAGAATTAC
The DNA here is from genome assembly GCA_026826555.1 of Tolypeutes matacus. NCBI lineage: Eukaryota > Metazoa > Chordata > Mammalia > Cingulata > Chlamyphoridae > Tolypeutes > Tolypeutes matacus. The sequence goes on from JAKSZT010010858.1 coordinate 1,554,947, forward strand.
AACAAAGTCACATATGAGGATAAAAACAAATTGATTGCTTACATATGTATATATATTAAAAGAAATACCATTTAAAATAGCTTCAAAATTAATACTTAGGTGTAAATACACAAGAATATGTACAGAATTTTTATGTACAAAGCTACAAAACCATAATGAAAAATATCAAGGAAAATTTAAATAAATGGAGAGATTTTCCATGTTTGTGAACTGGAAGACTCAATAGTGTTAAGATATCAGTTATTCCCAACTTGGCCTATAAAGGGAATGCAATCCCAATCTAAATTCCACAAAACTGTATTGTATATATTGAGTAAATGATTTTAAGGTTTATATGGAAAAGCAAAATGACGTTGAAAAGAGAACCTGATATTGAAGAACAAATTGGAAGACTCACATTAACCTATTTTAAAACTTACTAAAAAGCTACAGTAATCAATGCAGAAAGGTATTTGCACAATAATGACAAATAAATCAATGGAACAGAATATATAGCCCAGAAAAAACCTAAATATATATAGTTAACTGATTCTGAAAAACAAGCAAAGACAATTCATTGTGAAAGGATAGTCTTTCCAAAAAATGATGGTGAAACAATTGTTTCATAAGTAACAAAATAAAATTAGATATAGATCTTACACTTTTCACATACATTAACTTGAAATGGATTTTAGATCTAAATGTGAAACTCAAAAATATTAAACTTCCAGAAGAAAATAAGGAGAAAATCTATGTGACCTTGGGTTTGGTGATGAATTTTTAGATTCAACACCAAAACCTGATTGTTTTAGTTTGCTAAAGGCTGCCCAAAACAATATACCAAGAAATGGATTGGCTTTTATAATGTGGATTTACTCAGTTAAAAACTTACAGTTCTGAGGCCATGAAAGTGTCCAAATCAAGGCATCATCAGAGTTGCAGTCTCACCAAGTTCCAGGACTGGGTGATCAGGCACATGGCTCATCTCTCTAGTCTCCTTTGGGCCTCCTGTCTTTGAGCTTCTGGCTTCAGTGTCTTTTTCTCAGGCTCTGTATTCCATTGATTACAGCTTCTGGTCTCTGGTGTCTTAGACTCTCTCAGCTTTTGAGTTCTTCTCATCTTGGCAGCTTTGTTCTTGTCTGCAGCTTTTTATACCTCCATTTATAAAGGACTCTAGTAAGAGAAATAAAACCCACCCTGGGTCCTGCAATCTAATCAAATGTCCTTAACTGTAACAATTTAATAAAAAGATCCCATCTACAATTGGTTTACATGCACAGGAATGGATTAGTTCTAAGCACATGATCTTCTGGGGTCCACCCAGGTTCAAACGGTCATCCTGATGCATGAAAGAGTTGATAAGGTGGACTTTATTAAAATTTAAAACTTCTGCCCTGAGATAAACACTGCTAAAAGAATAAAAAGAAAAATACACTTGGAGGAAATGTGCAAAACAAATATCTGATAAAGGACTTGTATCTGAAATAAACAAAGAGTTCTTACAATTCAGCAATAAGAAAACAAGCAACCCAATTGGAAAATGGACAAAAGATCTGAACAGACACTGCAACAAAGAAGATATACAGATAGCAAATAAAAACATCATTTGTTACTAGTTAATTGAAAATTAATAGAATAATGATATACTACTACACACACATTTAGAATGGCCAATGTCCTAAAAAATTGATCTTACCAACTGCTGGCAAGAATGCATAGCAAGGGGAATTCCATTCATCTCTGGTGGGAATGCTAAATGAGAGAGCCACCTTGGAAAAATAATTTAGCAGTTTCCACCAAAATTAAAAAGCTTACAAAACTAGACATTGTCTTATCATAATCCAGAAATTGAGTTACATGATATTGACCTAACTTATTTGAAGGCTTATATCAACACAACAACCTGCATGTAGATGTTTATAGCAGCTTTATTCATAATTGTTGAAACTGGAAGTAACTAAATTATCATTAATAGTTGAATGGATAAATCAACTGTAGTATATATGGATATATAATGGAATATTATTTGGCAGTAAAAGTAAACGAGCTATCAAGCCACGAAAGTACAAAGGTTATTGTAAATGAATATTGCTAAGTGAAAGGAGACAGTATGAAGTCTACATGCTGTATGTTTTCTACTTTTTGACACTATGGAAGCAGCAAAACTATACCAACCATAGAGATCAGTAGTTCCCAAGGGCTCTGGGGAGTTCGTTGAATAGGTGAGGTACAGGGGACATTTTTAGGGCAGTAAAACAATTCTGTATGATACTGTAATGGCAAATAAATGATGATAGGCATTTGTCAAAACCCATAGAATTTTACAGCACAGAAGAATGAACCTAAAAATATATTTAAAATATTTTGGAGGTTGGGGATCCCTGAAGAGAACTTAGAACATAGAATGTGACCAAAAAAATCTTACTCTAATACAAATGTATGAAACCAATTCACTGAGGGGAGTGGGGGAAAGTTACTGACCTAAGCAACTTTGGAAATGGTTGGTGTCTGTAAGACAAACGTAAAACAAACAAACATAAAACAAGCAGAAACTGTATATAAACACTGTGATCTAGTTGATCAAGTTGTTTCTCATAGAGGTATGTGATGACAATTTGATACTGCTATATATGTATACAGAAATGAACAAATAAGAAATGTATGACAGATGGCAGGACCCAGGTTTCTCACTGTTGAAGTGGGAGTTTGGAGATAACCAAAGAGAGGAGGCTAAAATGATCCATGTGGTAATGAATCATATTTGGAAACATCAGTATGGACACATGTTTAGCTTAATACTGAGACAACTGGTTAGATATAAATAGATACGTGTATACACAGGGTTTATTTTACACACATATATTTCAAATTGCTCTGTCAGCTTAGATGACCTTGAAGCAAACAAACCCCAGGAGCAATTTGCACTCAAAATTTGGTTTCTTATACCCTTCTCCAATGGCAAGGAACAAAGTCTCCTTGGAGAAATAGCTGATTCTAGGACCAGAACAGGAAATACACAAAATGAGCTTGGAATATCTTGACATATCAGGAAATAAAAAAGTGCTCAAAAAAAAAAAAAAAAAAAAAACCTAAAAAAAGAAATAAACCAACCAACAGTGATAGGATATGTCAATGGGACACAGGAATTATCAGAAAGATCTCTGAATTGCCAAGGCTGGAAAAACTTGAACAACATAGTGAATAAATAAATATTGGATTGTAATACAAAGTATAAAATAAATATCCATGAATCCATACCGATATAAATAAATAACTGGATAATAAACCAATGTGGGGAAGAGACCTATCTCCCACCCAGAAGAATTTCAAATAATTTATATAGACCCGCCATTGTCAAAGAGATGGACTATAACTCTCCACTACTTAAGTAAAGGCTGCACGTAGAGATTGCCTTATAGAGTATGGTATGTGAAGTGGTAAAATATAATAGTAACTTTAGTGAAGAAACCTGACAAAAACAAACTCACCCTGGTGTTGAGGATCAATATCAACAGTCACAAGTCATGCTAATGGTAAATATCATTGTTATGATGTGATGACAGTGTCACTTTACCTCTCTGGTCTTCCTCCCCAAAATCCATAATCCCAGACTAATAATGAGAAAATATCAGACAATCCCACTTCAGGGACATTCTAAAAAATCCTGATCAGTGCTCCTCAAGAATGATAGAAATGTTTTAGTAATGAATGGTGCATCATACATGCAATTAAGAACACTTAAACACATATCTGAACATGATTAAAAGATAGGAAACAATAGGAAAAATATAAAAATAAAACAGAACACTAGATCAATCAAAAGAAGAGGTAGAGAGGATTTTTAAAAAAGCATCAAAAATAGAATACATAAAATAAAATGGTAGGAATATCTATAAAATTCATTAAACAAAAATATTGAATAAACTCCACTATTAAAATACAGATAGTCTTAGGAGGTGTTAAAAATTCCCCAAACAGAATCTTGTTATCCAGGAGCCATACTTGAAAATACATGCAAAAAATACTGAAACAAAAGAATGTATTATTACTAGCAAATATTAATTAAAAAAAAAAAACAGTTGAAGACATGTTATTATCAAACTAGAATTCAAAGTAAATGACAAAGTGGGACACAAATATGGTTGTTCAATCCACAAATCTAAACTCTCCTCATTCCCTTCATTTTGCCAGCAAAACATTAAAACAATAATGGGTTTTTCATTTCAAAGAAGAAAGTGAATGGGACTTAAGAAAATGGGACAATGTAGAAAAACTTTGAGTCATTTTAATATGGTGATAGAGAGCAGAAATATAAACTGGCAGTTTAAAGATAGTATGGGATTAAGGGAGCCATTTCTTTAAATTAGAAGATAGTGCATACGTTAATGCTCATAGCGATGAACAATTAAAGAAAGAGAAATTGATGAGCCAGATGATAAGAGGCAACTGCTGAAGTGAAGTCTTCCGGAAGGCAAGACTGAAGGGGCTCCAGAGCATAAGAGGGAGGTGAGGCTTTTGATAAAATGGGGACACATCTGCTATTTTTAACAGAACAGAAGACAGAGACTACTTTATGTAAATTTCAGGTTGTGTAACATACAATTTCTATCACACAGTTATAATTGAAACATATAATAGTGAAATCTTAAAGTTAGTAAGTGGAAAGTTGTTTAATTAGAAAGCTATCTTAGCTTTTTAAAGCATTTTCCTTGTCACAAGGTACTTAGATTAAGGCTGAATTTTCCTTGAAAATTTTGGCTTATACATTTGATAATTCTAACCAAATGATGCATTTTTAATCTTATGGCCATGGACAAGAGAATTTCTTCCAGAAAAGATAGTAAAATGTTTCATCAGAAGTGAATATAAAATATCTATCTTAGATTAATTGAAAAATAGAGAACTGATAACAAGCTAAAGATTTTCAAAAGGTATTTAGTAAGATGTTTGTTTTAAGTTGGAAGATAGCACACATTTTATGAAAATTGGAATTTCATGGCAGTTTCAAAAAACAAAAAGTAGAGCTCCATCATATGGGGCTAAAAACCGGGGAAGCTTTGACTACAGTTTATAGAAATATGCTTCAACTTCTTTTTTCAAATAGTACTTTATTCGCTTGTACAATGACGTTGAATGGGATCAAGATTCTCTCATCTCTATGGCTTAAAATTTTTTTTTTTTATTCCATGGATTTAAAAAAAAAATTCTTCTTTTATCATGAATACAATCTAACATTTCTCCTTTTAACCATATTCAGATATATATTTCAGTGCTGTTAACTATATTTGCAATATTGTGGTACCGTCACCGCCATCCATTACCCAAACATTTCCAACATTCCAAATAGGAACCCTGTAAATTTTTAGCCTTAACTTAAATGGCTTTTATTCTTTTTCTTTCAAATGAAGGTGGGAAAGGGGTGTGTTTGTGAAGATGACAGAATGAACAAAATGTCCAGAGAGATGAATTTGACAGTTTTTTGGAAGCTGTTACCCCTTTTGCTCTTTTTATGTCTCTTCGCTCTATTTTTTCCTGTTTTTGAGACTGAATATAAAATCTAAAGACATGAAATCCTGGATCTGGTTATTCCCTCAAAATGTTAACTGCTGAGTTCAGCAGCTTGACTCTTCACTGAATTACTTCTTTGGGGGTAAGAAGAAGAAGGAAAAGAAAGCACAACAAAAGTCCAGTCGATTGACTGTCTGGGAATACAAATTTGCCTTCTGAAGTCACCAGGAGAGAAAGTAATCATTCATTGTAATTAAGCAATAGCTGACTTGCCTCCAGCAGTTTCTTCGTACAAGTTTTGATTTGCGAAAACACACATAGAGTTGGCATGCTTTCTAGAATTAGCCTAACAACTGCAGGTATGGTTCAAGTGAATTAAACATTACATTGTTGTGGCTCCCTCTGTCAAACTTTTCTATATTGTCGTGGTTTTCTCTGACGTAGAGATTCTCTTTTTTCTCATAAAATCATTGAATCTCTTTATTCTGAGGTAGAAAAACTTTGGAATTGATAGGTTGACCCCTTCAACCAAGTGATACTAAAGATTATCCAAGATCTCTAATTAATTCTTGAAAGTGTTTTGGGGATGGAGGATGTATAATCTCCTTTGGGAATACATTCCCATATTTTGTCACTTTGATAGTCATGTAAAATTTTAATAGCCATTAGCCATTCATATATTCATTTACCATTTATCCATCAGTAAATATTTATTGTGTCAGTTCCTGCATTATGTTTGGGGATATTACAGTGAACAAAGCAGTCATAGTTTGCATTTGAAGATAATTAGGGTTTTAATTGGGTCTAGTTCTGGGGCTGTGAAAATGTCCAAATCAAGGCATCATCAGAGATGCTTTCTCACCAAAGGTCAGCTGCTAGCAGATCCTGGAGTCCTGCCACATGGTGAGGCAAGATGTCTGCTGTTTTCTCTCTATTTTCTCTTGGAGATTAGCTGTGAGTGATCAGGCATCTCTCCCTGGGCCTCTTCTCTATGAACCTCTTGGAGCTTCTCTGTCTTTCTGCAGCTGTAGGTGAACCTGGAGTCCTCTCTCTCACAAGGCTGGGACAAAATGGTAGTGCTCCCTTTTCTGTGCTTCTTCTCTCTATGTCTTCAATTTTATAAAGCTCCAGTAGGGAGGCAAAAACCCAACCTGAATCATGCCTCACTGACATAGTTCAACAAAAAGTGATCTAATCAAGTGATTTAATCAAGGTCCTTTAACTGAATCAAATGCAATCAAAGGATTTCACACCCACTGGAATTGATTTGTTCAAAAACATAATATTTTCTAGGATTCACATAAGGACTTCAAACTGTCACAACATTTCTTTGTTATTCTCTTATTTGCAGTTTGAGAAAATAAAATATAACTGATCATCCTCTGTCCTGCACAAGCTTCATATATTTGAAAAGAGTGTCTCAAAATGCAAATCACTTTGTATATAAAAGACACATTTCAATGCCTAACATCATGTTTGTTGCCTTTCTCTGTACTTTCTTTAGTTTCTTTATGAATCTTCAAAAGTACAATAAACAAAACCATGTACAGTAATGTAATAAAAAACATGAATACTGTATAAAAGAGCAAAGGAAGAGAAAGAACTGAAAAATAGTGAAATGAGACAGTTAAGAGAAATACTACCCAGAAGCTGTTTTTTTTTTAGCAAACCAATTTTATTGATACATATTTAAAAACACAAATCCATCCAAAATGTACATTCAACTGTATAATCAGATAGTTATGCATTCATCACTTTATTATTCTGATAATAATAATAAAAAACAAAATTCAAACAAAAAAACTTATCACCTCTCAAGCTCTCTATGCTTCCCCTGCCATACATAGCTGCCATTCTGTTTCCATGTCTTTAGTTTATTTGTATTTATATATTGTAAAAATATTCTTATATATGCAATATCACCCATATTTGTATTTTATATGAGGTTTCACTGTGTTATAGGCCCATGTTACATTTTTTCCTCAGAAGTTGTTTTTTTATCAATGATAATAATGGTGATGCTATTTCGACTTATAGTATTGACAATATAAATTAGCTATGCAAGACTGAATAGTAAGACAAGAAATTAAGATATGGTGGATCTAATTCCATAATATCCTGAATACTTAGTCCTCAAATGTGTTGAGAGGGCAAAATTGCCATCAATGATTGTCTTTAGGAACTCTCTGAAACTGTGATTTACATCAAATTATGCTGTTCTCCATTTTTACACTATTTGGAGAATTTGATACCTCATAGTTGATGATAAAGAAGCAGTGAGCCTTCAAAAAATATTTACTGAGTGCCTCAAAATGGAGTATATTATGAGTTAACTTGTGTGAAAGGCCTAGCTGTAATAAGTAGAAAGTGACTGATAGGCAATTATTAGTGATTATTATTACTGGGAGTACCAATTTAGCATAATTCCAGTATCCATGAATTTAAGTGACCATATTTATGTTAAATAGTACCAGTCCTTCAATAGCACTGCTCAAATTTCAGTTACCACAATATATTAACTGTGAGAAATTGCTTTGAGTACACACTTTGAAGCTAACTCTTTAATACAAATTATTACATAATAACATAAGCACATTATAAACAGTGGCCAATCGAATTACTTCTAAGTTTTTCAGTGAAGGTCATTGAACATCTGTTATTCAGTTTATGCATAGATAGTGAAGTATGTAGTTGTATGGCTTTCTTATCACCCAGTGGTAAACCAATATAAACCTAAATGACATTTTACAAAAAATGTGTAATCAAAAAAGGAGAATTGGACCACAAAGATTTAGTGCAAGACAAGAAAAGATAAGTGATAGTATTGGCAGTGAAATTTGAACTGAATATAAATTGAGTTATAGAAAAAAATCAATGAATGTTGACACTGCTCTTGTTTCAGACTCTAGACGCATAGCCATAGAAACTTATTGAAAGCAAACTTAACAATATAAATTAGCAAAGTGATTGTGAAGAAAACAATGATGATGTCCTAGAGAAAGTGTTGCTGGCAAAACATTAGAATTTAAGGAATTCTTGGAGAGATAGCTCAAAACAGTGTGCAATAAGTATACAAAAAGTGCAAAGGAAAAATGTTGGAAGCTGATTCAAACATTGAAAGGATAACAATTCACAAAGGCATAGAATAGGTGCTCACTCTGTAATTGTAAGTTTTAAGATGAGAAAAAAAAAAGCAAGCATTGTTCAAACTACTCCTGATAAGTTTTTACAAAGAAATAAAGCATTTAAATTTTCAGTATTTTAAAAGCTTAAAATAAAAATGTTCAAAATAAATGGTATTTTATATATTTTTTACATTCCCTATGTATTTACAACTGACAATAAAAGAGTGTTTAAGGCTTTGACAAAAATATTAATTATATAATTCTTGATATATTTATTGATCCATAAGTTATAGTATACTGATGAATGTATAAAATATTTCTATTCAAATCCTAATTAAATATGTCCTGAAAAATAAGAAATAGCATATCTTTAAATTAAAGCAAAAAAAAAAAAAAAACCCTCTTTATATTGAATATCTAAACATTAAAAAATTAACATAAGCAAAATAATTTACTTGGTACGTAGTAACATTTTCTCACTTTCTTAATTATATCTGTATCTAATAAAATGACACCACTTTGATAACAAAATCACTTAATAATTTTTCATTTTTTCATAAAATAAAAAATTTTCAAAGTTGACATTGAAAATAGGATCTCTAACAAAAGTATTTTTTCCCCGTTAGTTGATATGTTTTAAAGTTCCACTACAGAATTTAAAGTGTTTAAGCTACTGTTATTTCATTTTTTTCCTCCCTTGCTAATCAAAAATACACTCAATGTTTTCCTTTTTTTGTTTTAAGTAATGAATTTCTGTAAAATCTTGAAAAGAAGCCTGAAGATTTTTGGTGCTCCATTTCTTAAATATTTTTGTTAAAAATTTCAACAGATTTTGTATAAAATTCAACCAAAATTTATAGATCCCATTTCAGAAAAGTTTACTTAGATTGATTAACAAAAATAGATGTTCATAGGCTAAAATATTTATACAATCTGATTGATAATGCAAAGCCAAGGCACTTATTGCCTTGTCATCCTAAATTATCTTTGTATTCAATGTCAACTTTGTCACAAAAATCATGTAATTCAGTTAATCTCTATCTATCTATCTATCTATCTACCTATCTATCTATCTATACCGATTCACAATTTTTTACTGAGAGATACAGAGAAAGACAAAGAAAAAAATTTTTTACTGATTATTCAAGTTGCTATGACAAATCTACTGAGGAGCCCACTGAAGGAATTCCTCATTTCTGTTTTTGTTTTTCATTTCTAGCATTTCCATTCATATTTTGTATTTTAGTTTCCATGTCTTCTGAAATTCTCCATATGTCTATGCATTTTTTTTCCATGTTATCCACTGGGATATTCCAATAGACTTATTTGAAATTCCCTTTCATGTAATTCCTAAATCTGGCTTTTATCTGGGTCTGGGTCTATTGATTGCTTTCCCTCTTGTGAATTGGTTGAATTTTGTTATTTTATGGTATATGTCATATTTTATTTTAACTTGAAAGTAGGAATATTTATGCAGAATAGTAGAGATCGAAGTAAATTATTCAAATGCCTATGATTAGCATGCTCATCTGTTCTGTTCTCAACAAGAGTGTTGAGTCAATCTAGTTAGGAGTTGAGCTAAAATTGGATTTTGCTTGTGACCCTCAGTATATCACCTACTGGAAATTCCTCTAGCCTTACTTGATGAATATGTTGGGGACTGGGTGGCAGAGATTTTTTTTTTCCAGTGGTCCTGTTTGTCCTTGGCTTTAGTCTATCTCTGTAAGCCTGAGTATCAGAGAGGTTCTCTCTCCATGCACTTGCCCCTCCTCATGGAGTAGATTGCTATAGCTTGTTAAGCAATGCTCGTTAGTCTAGTTGTGGAGTGCAGGAGAATATTCTCTGTTGCCCTCATTCAGATTTCATCGTAGCAGGAGTTGCATACTTGAGTCTCAGGGTAAAGCCTTCTCAATGATCCTCTACTTGTCAATGTTTTTGCAGAATTCTGGTAGCCTCATCCCAGTATGATTTCCTACCCCACCCCTAGGGATAATGGCATTTCATACTATTTCCTTCTTGTTATCACAAATGATCTTGACTTGTTGGGCATATCAGTGTTTGCTGATTCTCCTGCAGCAGCTTAAGGCTTTTGTTCTGCAAACTGTAAGGGTTTGAGTGAAGATTACAGCCTTTGTCAGGTATTTTCTGCTACCCTTTACCAGGCTTTAAACATAAGAGATGTTTTGTCTGGTCTCCTGCTCTGGTCCCAATCTTTTCTATGACCAGCCATTAGTTCTGTGCAAAAGCGTCTACAAACGGGTATGGACGTGTGTGAACTCCCTGTAGCTACCAGGGGTTCTATATTCTCAGACTGGCCTACACTTTTTTTTTTTTTTGCAATTTCCTAAAATATTTAGCTGAATTATTTCTACTGGCTTTATGGCAGCCCTGTTTCTGCTGTCCTCTCTTGACAGGTGAGTTGGCGCTCACATCCTATCTCCCTATGGAGGATTCTATGTTTCCTTTGATTTCAGGCTGTCACCTCAGCTCTTTGATGACTTCAATAAATTTCTGGTTTTGTAAATTATTTGTATTTATCCTATTTTCAAAAAAAATAATGCTGCTTGCAGCTTTCTACATTCTAGGCAGGAGCCTGAAGTTTATTCTGAGTATTTTAAGGAAAGAGATTTTAATAGAGGGGAATAATGACAGAGCTCTTGGAAGAGTTGTGAATGGAAATAGAAATGATGAAGAAGCCTAGCAAACTGCACAAGCATATGGCCTCTATTACTGCCAGCCTGGAGGAATGAAAAGGGAAGGCAATTTTGTCAAATGTCAAGAGATGGAGTCACATGTTAGAAGCATGGAAACCTGTCCAGCAGGAGCTGGAGCCATGCAGGAAGTGTAGTCCAAAGAAGAACCCAAGGACACAAGAGCCCAAAGCATAGGGAGACCTTTCCTGGCTTCTTCCTTATTACATCCTCCAATTTCTGCCGGCGCATCATTGGCTAAACCCAGATGGATACAGAAGCTTGGGAAATACCTCTGGTAGCAGCACCCTCCTCTCCCCTCCAAATACAACAAACAAAGGAACGGCATGTAAAAGAAGTAAGAGAAAAAGGACCAAGATATAGTACAATAAGTAAAAAATAATTTCTTTTTCATTTTATCTCTCTGGTAGGCAGAATAATGAACCCCAAAGATGTCCCCATCCTAATCCTGGAACATGCCAATATGTTAATTTTCATGACAAAAGGGACTTTGCAAATGTGGTTACTACAAGGATATTGAGATGGAGAAATTATATTTGATTATTCAGGTGGACCAAATGTAATTGTAGTAGCTCTTAGAAGTCAAAGAGGGAGGCAGGAGTGTGGGAGTAAGAGAAAGAGATATAATGATGGAACTGACAGCCATGAGCCAAGGAATGTGACCAGCCTCTAGAAGAAGCTGTAAAAGCCAAGAAAAAGATTCTCCCCTAGAGTCTCCAGAAGGAACACAATTTTTGACTTTAGCTCCATAAGACCTTTTTGGACTTCTGACCTCTTGATCTATAAAGTTGTGTAGTTTTAAGTCACTAAATTTGAGATAATTTGTTATAAAAGCAAGAAGAAACTAATACAATTTCTATGAAAATAATGCCTCTCCAAAGGCTTGTAAAGAATAGGTTTTCATGGAAACATGATGATTGAAAGAGAAAGGTTTAGGATCTGTGTACTCTAAAAGGGACTGAAGCACTCAGAAGAAATTAAAATTGATTACCACAAGAGACACTATGAATACAAAGAATGTATAATAAATTGCCCAAGTACTCAGTAATTCACCCATTGAAATAATTAGAAAGGGGCTCACAATCATGCATATGGCCACTGAACTCTATCCACTAATGATCAAAAAATGTATAACAAGCACAAGGAGGTAAGACCTCATAAACGCCATGATTTGGTTAGTTTTTATAAAGAGCAATCAAAATGGATGCTTAATCTTATTCTGAAATTTTGAAAAATATTTCAAATAGTTAGGAGGGAAAAAACTAGGGGTGAATTAAATGTCAGATTAAAGTACCATTTGGCCTTTAACCATAACTTGGCTCATCTTAACTTATTGAAAAAATAGCAATGATGATTCAGAAACAATACAAAATCAAAAGATAAAACATTCATATTGTCATAAATTAAGGCTGACAACCAACTTGTTACCAGAATTTGTAGTAATTTTTACTAACCACATGATTTTTGGAGCTGAACAAAACTCCATAATTGGCTGCAGTTACATGCTTTGCCATTTGAAAGACTCAATCTACTGGCTTAAAATGTGATGAACACTCTATTTCTACTCTACTTCCTACCCTCCTGACTGTAACAACCAGGTTTTGTACCAGTCAGAAAAGCAGTGAGGTGCCCTTGAATTTCAGAGAAGTCGACACTTTAAGCAGATGGAACAATGCTTTCTAGGTGTTCACTTACATATAAATTTAAAACATAACTCTCAAGTGACAGAATGTAGAAAGTAGAAGAGATGGATCTGAGACCTCTTGGATAATTCTGGAAGCTTTAATTCTGATATGTGAAATACTTTGGGAGAATAATATACCTTAAAAAGAAGACCCATCCTAAGAATTAAAGTTGTTTGTTAGATACCCAAAGAGTTGAAACAGATGCAAAACATAAAATTGGAGAAAAGACTCTGAATTTAATAATGAATATGTGATAATACACGGATTATATAACAGTGATTTTGGTAGTAATGAGGACTGTGCTTAATACTATAAATACAGGAAGGGTCTGCTACAAGGTGTTAAGAATATGGTGACATATGGAAAAATATAACTAATATAACTTATAGACTTATAGTTAACAATAACATTGTAATATTTTTGTAGCAAAAGCAAAGAATGTATTATATCAATGCTAGAGGTAAAAAAGAATATGATGTTTAGTTTTATGAGATATCACTATGATTAGGCATTGTTTTCTCTTTTTCATTTTCTTCATTAACAAGGAGACCTTGATCATTTAACCAATCTGTGCTCATCTGTGTATCTTTCTGAACACCAACTGATTGGATTAGATGAGAAAAATTTACCTGGACAGAATTTATTTGGAGTAATGCTTCCATAACTTGTTAAGTTGCCTTTTGCCTGTTTTCTATTTTTTTTAAATTTAAAATAAAGTTAGAAAAAAAAAAGAATGAAGTGTTTAGCATGTAGATAAAATATATTCACAATGATCAAGGAGAATTTTGAGAATGAAATTGTACCAGAAACATCCTACTACATTTTTAAATTCAAAGACAAAAATGTAATATATATAGTGAGAGAAGGAACCAATATGGATTACCTAAAAAGTAATGAAAATTACAATACTTTTTTGCTTTAGTGTTGATGCCAGGAGACCATGGAGCAATAATAGTTAATAGTAAATAATAGTAAAACTTTTAGAAGAAATAAACAACAAAATATTCACAGCATGTTTGTTTTTTATGTATGCATAAATATTTTACTAACTGCACAAATGTTTTAGGAAAAAGAATAGAGTTGTTTTTTTCATGTCTGAGAAAGCATTTAATGTGAAAAATTTTATATTTGAAGGCCAAAATTTGAGCTATGAAATAAACAAAATCTGTGTATTTGCTGTTACTGTGCTTTAAAAAAAGTTTATATCATAAAGGGGGATTTCCCAGAAAAATTGGCTGAATAAAGGCATTTATTTGTATTTTACTCATTCCCTTCCCATAGAGCTGTGTTGTCTAATACTGTCTAATACTGTAGCCAGTGTGGCTAGTCCAAGTTGAGATATGCTGTAAATATAAATTCACACAGGATTTTAAACATTTACTATGAAGAAAACAATATAAGCTATCTCATTAATGATTTTTTTTTGGTTATATGTAAAATTGAAATAAAATAAAGCAAATTAATAAAATATAATAAAATAAAAATCTTAAGTGAATAAAACATTATTAAAATTAATTCTACTAACTATTTTTACTAGTTAAATATGGCTACCCCAAATTTAAATTTGAATATGTGGCTTACATTATATTTCTATTGGAAAGCATTACCCTAGAGTGTCATTGAAAAATAAAAAAGGAATACAGACTATTCATATGCACCCAAATTAGGCAAAAATCTCTATGCCAAAACCCATGTTATGAAACATCCAAAGGGGTGCTGATGCAAAATACCAGAAATCTGTTGGTTTTTATAAAGAGTATTTATTTGAGGTAGAAGCCCACAGTTACCAGGCCATAAAGCATAAGTTACTTCCATCACCAAGGTCTGTTGCCACGTGTCGGAGCAAGATGACTCTTACATCTGCCAAGGTTCAGGCTTCCTGGGTTCGTCTCTTCCTGGGGCTAATTTCTCTCCAGGCTCAGCTTCTCTTATCACAAGGCCAGCTGTAGACTATCAGGCAAATGGCTCGTCTCTCCTCCCAGGGCCTCTGCTGTGTCCAACTGAGCCTTCTCTCCTTCCTCATGTATCTGCTTCTCTATGTGTTTACTTCCTAGGCTCCAGGATCAAAACTCCAAACTCCCCTTTCTGCGAGTGCTTTGTGAATCCCTGCCATCCAAGGGGGCAGGGACTCAACGTCCAACTGATGTGGCCCAATCGAAGCCTCAATCATTATTTAATCAAATGAAAGTGAAACCTCTGAATCCAATATAATCTAATATGTCCAAAGGAACAAACCAGCTTACAAACATAATCCAATATCTATTTTTGGAATTTATAACCAATATCAAACTGCTATACCTGCTAATTACAACGATATCAAATTGAGTTTGGACAATGAAAATCCACACATAGTTACCCAGGTCTTAAATAAAGTGCAGATTTATCTGAAAGTACATAGGACAATCTTAAAAATGTATAGACAATAATTCCTTTATTTCCATTATAAAGATGAAGAATTCCAGTGGGTGTTTGAAAATTGGGGAAAATCCTGTAATATAGTAGAGTAGTTGTGGCTGGAAGAGTACTATTTGGTTATATCATTTTATTTTTTGCAATCTTCCCTAAAATCACATAAATAATGCCTGGGTATGAGACAGGAGATGGAAAAGAGAGCAAAACATTTAATTAGCTAAGTAAAATTGAGTTGAATTGAATACACACACACACACACACACACACACACACCCCAAAACACCAATTGGTATGAAAGGAAACTAACAATAGCAGCTCACTCTAAGTCACATCAGAGTTGTGGCAGCCAGCCTCTAAGATGGCTCCTAATAGAAAATCCAGCTACTGTTATTCATGCCATTGTCTAATCCCCTCACCTTGAGGTTGGCCTAGACTTACTGACTCAGATCTTACCAATAGAATACAGTGAAAATGATGGTATGAAACTGATATTAGGTTGTAAAAAGACTGAGGTTTCTGATTGCTCTCCCTCTTGACCACTCTCTGAGGGAAGCAAGCTGCCATGCTGGAGACAGACCTGAGGAGAGGTCGATGTTACTAGGAATAGAAGCCTCTGGTCAAGAGTCAGCTAGGGATGATGGCCTGCCAACACTTTGAGTGAGCTTGCAATTAGATCCTCCAGCTTCAGTCAAGCCTTGACATAACTGCAATTTCCTCAGAGATATTGAGCCAAAACTATGATAATTCTGGACTGCTGAACCTTAAAAACCAGGTGAGATAATGCAGGTTTGTTGTTTTAAGCCACTAACTTTTGGGGGTAATTTGTTTCACTGCAATATATAACCATTCTAAACCCTTGTACACTACAAAAGAAGGAAACAAATACTTTCAGAGTTTGAAAATCAGAATATTTTGTGAGAATATTTGGGATAACAAAATTCAAGATTTGAAGTTGACACATAACACAGCTTGTTTTCTTAGACACAACCTTGATGTACTGAACAAGAATTGTATTTTAAAAATGAAATTACCAGAAAGGTAATGATATAAGACATATGCACAGACACCACATATTAAAAAAAAAAAAAGGTAGACAATGAAAAGATACATTATAAACATGCAGAACATATATGAAGAAAATTGCTCCAGGAATATAAAAAATATGTACTCAGACAAATATTCTTAGATTCTCAAAAGGAAAAAAAAGTAGGATCTATTTGGGAAAAAAAAAAAGATTTGATAGAAGAAAATTCATAGAAAATGAGATAAGACAAACAAAGAGGTAAAACTGAGTGGGTAGGCACAAGAAAGCAATAAAAAATAAAAATGAAATTTGAAATAAAAGCTATATTAGTAAAATGGAGTGAAAGTAACATTAGAATGAGCAAAAATGTGGAATAGACACCACTGAAAATAGAATAAGAGACATGGAAAATATTTTAGAAATATTGCGTATTTGTTTGGAAAAAGAAGCCAAAGAAGATAAAAATGATAATGAAAGTAGATAGATACTGAATGAAATCAAACAATTACTACTTGGTACCTCTGAAGTACAAAAGTAGAAATGAAATCATGAATCAGAAAAGTTGAAAAATACCATAAAATAAAACTCCATGAAAAATAGATGTTCTTAAATGTGTGTATTGAAAAGAAGTATCAATACCTAAGAAAATTGATATTTACACTGTCAGGATTGGCATATAATAAAAATTATTCAACCTCAAGAACAAAGGCATGAGGCAGTGGAAGAGAATTTCACTTTACAGTAGAAACATTCAGGTAGACTGAAGATTTTTCAATTTTAATATCAAAGTCAGAAGAGAGTAGAGCAATAACTAAAAATTTCTGAAGAAATAAAAATGTGACTCAAAATTTTACAACTACCCAAGGGCTTTTTCAAGAATGAACATAATAAAAATACATTATGAAGCATCAATGAACCCTGGAATATAACACTCATGAGTCTTTAATTTAAAAAACTGGGAAAATAAAAATCCAAACATCGAAGAGTTGGAAGGTGTATTAGTCAGCAAAAGGGGTGCTAATGTGAAGTACCAGATCGCTGTTGGTTTTTATAAAAGGTATTTATTTGGGTAGAAGCTTACAGTCACAAGGCCCTAAGGGGTCCAATTTAAGGTACCATAAGAGGTACTTTCTCACCCAAAGTCATTGGCCACATGTTGGAGCAAGATGGTGGGTGATATCTGGGAGGGTTGAGCCTTCCTTCTTCCTCTTAAGGCTCCATGGTCCCAGCTTCTTCCAATTTCAGCTGTAGGCTCATCTCTCTCCCCAGGGCTCTTTTCTTTCCAGGCTCAGCTGTTCAGTTCTGTTCACAAGGTCAGCTGCAGAATATCAAGTTCATCTCTCTTCCCAGGGCCTCTGCACTGTCTAATGAGCTGTCTCTCTTCCTCTGTGTTCTTCTTTTCTGTGTATTTACTTCCCAGGGCTCCAGCATCAAAACTAATACTTTCTCCTCTGCCATGTCATTTTCTCTGAGTCCCCTAATCATGATTTAATAAACTAAAATGAAATCTCTGAGTTTAAAACAATTTAATATGCCCAGAGGAATAGACAAGTTTACAAACACAATCCAATACCTATTTTTGGAATTCATAAACAATATCAAACTGCTACAGAAGGTAATACAAACAACCATGTCACCTGTATAAACAAGAAGCAATGATGAAATACAATTAAGCATTAAAATTAGAAATATAAGACAAAATGCTATGTTAAAGTTGTTACCAAACAAATCTGTTATATCATGAAAAATAAATGAAATAACATTAGGGTTGCAAAATTTGGCAATCAAAATAAAAGATGTTCAATTAAATTTGAATATCAGATAAAAAATAATGGTTTAGAATGAGTATAATCCATGTAATATTTGTTTGTCTGAGATTCAAATTGAACTGGGAATCCTATATTTTATCTAATAGCCCTAAATCAAATCCCTTATTAAATAATATTGTACAAAAAGGGCCTACCAATATATTCCATATAAGAAGGACATCTGAAGCAAGTGACACATTGAACATAAATGGGGACCAAGACTTGCTATTCATTCATTATTTTGCACACATACAGTGAAAGAGATAATGTACTGTGCATAGAGTTATACATAGTAGAGACAGTTATCCTGTAATGCAGTCTTTGTTTTGTGGGTAGATAAGCATTTCACAAATGGATATCAACAGAAAATTTAGTTAAAATTGTGTTAGGCTTACAAAGGAAAAGGAAAAGGAAAAGAAAGAAAAGAAAGAAAAGAAGGAAAATAAAAAGGGCATGTGGCAGTTTGAGATTTCATGAATTCCCCAAAGAGAAAGATTATGTTTGTAAACTAATCTACTTCTGCGTGTGATACTCTTTGATTGTATTAAATTCAGTTGAGAGGCCTTTGATTAGATTACCTGTTAAGATTGCTTTTAGGGCTTTTAGAAGGCCTGGAAAGAAACAAGCCCTATGCCAGCTTGCAGCTGAAATTGGGAGCAAAGCAGAGTAGCAGAGCCGAGAGAATAAGCCCAGAGGGGAATGCTGAAACCTCTCAGAGATCGGCAGCCATCTTGCTTCACCACGTGGCAACACACCTAGATCAACAGCAGCTGACTTTGGTGAGAAAGCATCTCTGCTGATGCCTTTATTTGGAACTGTAAACTTTTACCCCCAAATAAATCCTCATTATAAAAGCCAAACACTTTCTGTTACTTTGCATCAGCACCCCTTTGGCAGACTAATACAGGATGCTAGAAGAGACTAACAGGAGCAACTTAATTTAGAATAGAGATCTGGGAATGCTTAGATGAAGTATGCTTGAAAAATAGAAAATAATCCATACATTAGAAAAGAACACTTTTTTTTTTTTTAATTTGGAAATTTGAGAATGAAAGAGAAGGTCATTTTTAAATTAGTTTTATTTACAAATACTTTATATCCACCAAACATAAACTCCTCCTTCCTACCTCCTCCCATCCTCTAGTAACCTCTAATCTACTTTCTCTCTCTGCAAATTTTCTGATTCTAGATATTTCTTACGTCATCACACATTATTTGTCCTTATATGGCGTGCTTATTTTGCTGAACATAATGTTTTCGAAGTTCTTCCATGTTGTGGCATGTCTCAAAACTTCAGTATTCTTTTTGGCCAAATAATATTCCATTGTATGTGTGTAGCACATATTGTTTTTCCATTTATGTGTTGATGGGCACTTGGGTTGTTTCCACTTTTTTATTATTATTTAACTACTAATGCTATAAACACTAGTTTTCAAGTATCTGTTTGAGACCTTGATTTTACTTTCTTTGGTTATACATCTAGAAGTGGAATTGCCAGGTAAAAAGGTAATTATAAATTTAACTTTTTGAGGAACTGCCATATTGCTTTCCATACTGGCTGCACCATTTATAGTCCCACTGAGAATGCAGTAGAGTTCCATTTTCTCCCCATCCTCACCAACATTTATTTTCAGATCTTAATAATAGTCACCCTGGTGGGTGTGAAGTGTTACTGTGGCCTTGATTTAGAAGGCTTTTTTTTTTTAAATGAAGAAGACTGCAATACACAATGGAGGATCTGCCATGAATCTCTATGCATCATAGAGTATAACTTCAAAATACATTTTTAAAATTCTAGGAATTATAATAAATTGTCTGAAACTTCAAAAGAATTGAAATTACCTCTCAGGCCTTAAAAATCAAGTTAACAAAAAAGTATAAATATACAATAGAAGAATGGTAATTTAGTCTAAAACGGACATAAAGTATTAAAAAGCCATTGAGTGTTTTAATAGTAATGTTCAGTGATGACTAAGAGTCCATGATGTTAAGTGAAAAAATCAAGATGCATAACTCTATCTACAGAATCAATTTAACTATGAAAATATATATGGATATATATTAAATGGATATAAAAGATCTTAATTAAAACAGCATTGAATTACCATGATAATTTTCTTTGGTCAGTGGTTGGGTGATTTTTATTTTCTTTATTTTTTAATTTATTAATAAATGACATCCATGATCAGATTTAACACGATGTATCTAGCCATATTTTTTAATAGGAAGGATCATAACAGTTAGCTCTTTGCAAAAGCAAGGATATCAGAAAAAAAAAAAAAGCTACCAAAGTTCTGTTTACCTGTGTAGTAGATTGATTGGAAAATGGTTTCATACACTACTATTTATCATCATTCTTCACAATCTAATTTTTTTTTCAATTTTCAATTAATATTCTTTAATTTTAGAGCAGTTTTAGGTTTACAGAAAAATTGAACAGAAAGTATAGAGTTTCCAAATTACTCTCCTCCTCCGCCAAACAACCAATATTAACTGAAGTTTATAGTTTACATTAAGGTTCATTCTTTGCGTTGTACAGTCCCATTGGTTTTGAAAAATTCTTAATATCTTGCTTCTGCTATTACAAGAATAGTTTCATTCCCTAAAAATATCCATTGTTCCACTCATCCATACTTCCTTCTCTTCCTCTGAATCTCTGACAACCAAATCTTTTTTTTTTTTTTCCTGTCTCTATAGTTTTGCTTTCTATGTCATATAGTTGGAATCATGCATTATGAAGCCTTTTAAGACTCATTTCTTTCTCTTAGAAATAATCATTTAAGGCTTCTCGTGTCTTTTTGTGACTTGATATTTCATTTCTTTTTATTTCTGAATATTATTTCATTGTATGAATGTTCTACATTTTGTTTAGCCATTTACCTATTGAAGTACATCCTGGTTTAAACTTTTGTGGTTATGAATAAAGATTTTATAAACATTCATGTACAGGTTTTTGTATGGAAATACATTTTCAACTCATTTTGGTATATACCAAAGAGTGTGAATAATAGATCATATGGTAAGCTTTTGTCTAGTTTTGTATAAAACCACTCGACTGTACTCCAAAGTGACCGTATCATTTTGCATCCCACAAGAAATGAGTGTTCTTACTCCATATCCATGTCAGCATTTGGTGTCGTCAGTATTTCGGATTTTAGCCATTGTGATAGTGTGAAGTGATATTTCATTGTTACTTTAATTTGCAATTCCCTAATGATATATGATATTGAGCAACTTTGCATATGCTTATTGCCATCTGTATACCTTCTTTGTTGTGATATCTGCTCAAATCCTTTGCCCATTTTGTATTTGGGTTGCTCGCTTTCTTATTTATGAAATTCATATATTCTGAATACATTTCCTTTATTGGTATGTAATTTTCAAGTATTTTTCCCCCACTCTTTGGCTTGTCTTTTAATTCTCATGACCATCCTTTATAGAGCAGAGCTTTTAAAATTTAATGAAATCTGTCTTGGTCTGCCAAAGGGCTACTGACATCTTGGCTTTATAACTGTAAGCTTGGAGCTTACAGTTCCAAGATGTGAAAAGTCCAACTCAAGGTACCATATGAGTGCTTTCTCATCTTAAGCTGCCATGTGTTGAAGCAAAATGGTAGGCGATTTCTTCCTCATCTCTGCTGCCCCTCAGGGCTTCCTCTTTGTGGCTCAGCTGCCTCGTTTTCTTACTGATTTCAGCAGCAAGCTGGCATAGGGCTTGTTTCTTTCCAGGCCTCCTATATCAATCTCAGCTGCTCTTGTCTCTTCCCAATCTCAGCTGTAAGCTACCAGACAAATGGCTTATTTCTTCCTGGGGCCTCAGCTGTTTGGGCCTTCACCTTTCAGACACATGGCAGGATAAAAAATGACAGAGCTCTCTTTTCCTGTGTCTGTCTCATCAAGTGTCAGTTTATATCAGACCCAGCCTGAGTCACACCCACTGACTTAGTGGAGTCCAAAGCCCAAGGCCATTTTATCAAATAATCTAATCAAAGACCCCTCAGCTGAATTTCATGCAATCAAAGGGTATCACACCCAAGGAATAGATTAGTTTACAAACATAATCTTTCCTTTTTGGGATTGATAAAATAATCTCAAACTCTCACAAAATCTGACATCACTTTTTCTCTCATGGATAATGCTTTTGGTGTTGTATCAAAAAAGTTGGTACAAATTCCAAGGTCACCTAGATTTTCTCCTATGTTATCGTCTAGCAGTTGCATTGTTTTGTGTTTTACATTTAGGCCCATGATCTATAGGAGCTAATTTTTATGATAAATGTAAGGGTTGTGTGTGTCAGGATTCTTTTTTTTTTGCATGTCGGTGCCCAGTTCTTCCAGCAACATTTGTTGAAAATTCCATTGATTATCCATTGCATTGCCTTTACTCTTTTGTTAAAAATCATTTGACAATATTTGTTTGGCTCTATTTCTGGGCTCTCTATTCTGTTTTATTTATCTATTTGTCTATTTTTCACCAGTTCCATAAAGTCGTGTTCCCTGAGGCTTTATTGGTACATTTTGAAGTAGGATAGTGTGAGTCTTCCAATTTGTCCTTAGTGACAGTTTAAAGCTCTTTTATCAATCTCAAAAAGAAAAAGAGTATGTTTTTAAACTAATCTATACCTGTTGGTGTGGTACCTTTGATTGTATTAGATTCACTTTTGATCACTTAATTAGATTGCTTTTGATTAGACTGCATCAGTGAAGTGTGAGCCAACCTGGAAGACCCTTTTTCCAGGGTCTGATATAAATGGAGACATGGAGACACACACATTCAGACAAAGGAAGTCACCATATTGATCCCGCCATGTGAAAGAGAGGACTGCAGGACAACAGAGAAGACCTAAGGGACTGAGAGAAATCTCAGAGCCTGGAACCAACAGAGCACAGAGGCACAGAGAAGAGAGAAGCTCTTGAGAAGCTGGGCTTACAGAGCACCTCAAGGCTGAAGAAACAAGCCATATGCCTAAACTCAGGAAGAAAGCGGAGCAGCCTGAGAAAGGATGCCCTGTAAGAGACAAGCCCTATGCTTGGTTGCCCTCAGCTGAACTCTGGGAGATGGTAGATTCTGGAGGAGAAGCCAGGGACCTCAAAAGAGATTAGTGGCCATCTTTACCACGTGGCAAGACCCCAGAATCACCAGTAGCTGACTTTGGTGAGAAAGCATTTCTGCTGATGCCTTGATTTGGACATTTCACAGCCTCAGAACTGTAAGCTTTAACTCCTAATAAATTTTCCATTATAAAAGCCAACCCATTTGCATTGGCAGCTCTGTGGCAAACTAACATCATTCTTCAATATTGTGTTGACACTTGGGCTTCTTTGCCTTTCCATATAAAGTTCAGAATTAATTTGTTGATATCTACAAAATAACTTTGTAGGATTTTGATTGGAACTTTGTTGAACCTATAGATAAAGTTGGCAATAATTGACAGTATAACAATTTTAAGATTTCTTATGCATGAATTTGGAATATTTCTTCAGTTATTTAGATCTTCTTTCATTTCCCTCTGAGTTTTGTACTCTTCCTCACATAGATCTTGTATATATTTTGTTAGACTTATACCTAAGCATTTGAACTTTGTGTGCTAATGAAAATGGTATGGTTTTATTTTCAAATTCAAAGTATTCATTGCTTGTATATAGGAAAACAATAAGCTTTTGTATATTAAACATATACTCTGCAACCTTGATTTAATCACCTTTTTTTTTTTTTCCCTAGGAGTTTTTTTTTTTGTTGTTGTTGTTGTTATTCTTTGGGATATTCTCCATAAACAGTCATGTCATCTGTGACCAAAGACAGTTTTATTTCTTCCTTTACAAACTATATAGTTTTTCCTTACTTTTATTGTTATTATATAACCTAGGATTTCCAGTAAAATATTGAATAGCATCTGTGTGCAGTGACATCCTAGCCCTGTTCCTGTTCTTAGGCTGAAAACTTCTAGTATCTTACCATTGAGTAAGATGTTAGCTGTAGGTTTCTAGTAGATGTTCTTTATCAAGTTGAAGAAGTTCCTCTCTATTCCTAGTTTGCTGAGAGTTTTTATAATGAATGTGCATTGGGTATTGTCAAAAGCTTTTCTGCATTAACTGATATGATCATGTGATTTATCTTCTTTATCCTGTTGAGATGACAGATTACAATAATTGATTTTCAAATGCTGAACCA
This sequence comes from Tolypeutes matacus, assembly GCA_026826555.1. Taxonomy (NCBI): domain Eukaryota; kingdom Metazoa; phylum Chordata; class Mammalia; order Cingulata; family Chlamyphoridae; genus Tolypeutes; species Tolypeutes matacus. Next base: position 1,579,369 of record JAKSZT010010858.1, read on the forward strand.
GGCTTACATACCTGGAACAATTATATTGGTTGTGGTATATAATTCTTTTTATATATTGTGAGATTCAATTTGATAATATTTTTTGAGAAAATTTGTATCTACGTTCATGATAGATATTGGGTGTAGTTTTTCTTCCTTGTGTTGTCTTTGTATAGTTTTGACGTTAGGATAATGTAGGCCTCATAAAATGATTTAGGAAGTATTCCCTATGCTTGTATTTTCTGGAAGAGCTTAGAATTGGTATAATTTTTTCCTTAAGTGTTCAGTAAATTCACCAGTATATCCATCTAGGTATGGTGTTTTCAATTTTGGAAGATTATTAGCTATTAATTCAATTTATTTACTAGATATAGTTCTATTCAGATTATCTATTTGCTGCTGAATATATTTTAATAGATCATGTCTTTCAAGGAATTGGTCTGTTTCATCTACATCATCAAATTTGTGGGCATAGAGTTCATAATATTACTTATTATTCTCTTAATGTCAATGGGATTAGTTGGGATGGACCTCTTTAATTTCTCATATTAGTAGTTTGTGTCTCCACTCTTGTTTTTCTTCATTTAGGCTGGCTAAAGGGCCTAATTTTATTGATCTTTTAAAAGAATCAACCTTTGAATTTATTGATTTTCTGTATGAAATTCATGATTTAATTTTATTGACTTCTATCACATTTTTTATTATTTATTTAATTTTGCTTACTTTGGATTTAATTTACTCTTTGTAACTAGTTTCCTAAGATGGAAACTTAGACCATTGGCTTAGATGATTCTTTTTTAATACGTGCATTCAGTGGTACAAATTTTCTTCTAAGGACTGCATTTGCTGCATCACATAAATATTGATTAGTTGTATTTTCATTTTCACTTTGTCTAAAATATTTTCCAATATCTCTTGAGACTTCTTCTTTGACCCATGTGTTATATAAAGGTGTTCTGTTTTATCTCTAAATATTTTTGGATTTTTTATCTATCTTTATGTTATTGATTTGTATTTTAATTCCATTATGGTCTAAGAGCATACTTTGATTTCTGTTCTCCTAAATTTGAATTTAAGAATTATATCCATAATCTGCCTTTGTGGTTCTTCCCATCAATAGATGGCATGTCTCCTCCTATCTCTTAAATCTGGGCTCGTTTGGTAACTAATTTTAGCAAATAGAAATGCCTGTACACTCTTTCTGAGTCTCAAAATATCTTTCATTCTTCCTTTTTTTTCCCTTTGACCTTGAATTTTCCATGAGAACATGCCTGAACTAGCATGTTGGAGTAATGTGAGAGCCACATGGAAATGAGCATCAACACTTAGCCAAACCCAAAGATCTGATCATATCTTTGTGAACAATAAGAAATCCTTATATTAAGCCACTGAATTTGGGGATTGTTTGCTACAACGTATGATTGTGGCAACAGATAGCTGAGACAGAAATTGGTACTTTACTCCTGGTGCTATCAAGAAAAACTTGAAATAAGTGGCATTGGTTTTGTTACTGGATGTATGTCGGGGTTGGAAAGCAAACTACTAGCAAACATTGTAAGCCTGGTAAGAAAGTTGTAATCGGAGTTTGGAAAAATGGTGACCCATGTAATGTCATCACAAAATAATTGACAAATCTGTTGTCTGAAGTAGCTTGGAAGCTGCAATATGTATCGAATGAACTTTTGGGTTTGCCTAAGGAGATCTCCAGGCAGAATGTTGAGAGTGTCAGCTCTTTTTTCTTAATTGTGTATGATACAGCAAAAAAGTGATGAGCTGAAGAAAACACTGGCCTGTTTCTCAGCAGAATATAGAGAAAATGTGAGAGGACCAATCTTCTGGGCTGCAAAAATTAAGCAGTTTCTCATCTACATTCCTTCCAGTCAGAAAATGATTGTCAAAGTAAAATACAATCTGTGGCATAGATCAATTAAAAAATTTGGCTCAGACCCTCTGCTAAGACCTGTGAAAGAATTAAGGAAGTGTTTAGCAGACACTATCAGACAAAAGCTAGAAACAAAAGTTATACATTCCACAACTCTTTGATATGCTCCAAAAGGGTGTGAGGAAAAACAATTTGTTGAATAGTGCAAGTGCAAATGCAATTCATTGCAAGGCCATACAAGTTTTTAAAGGAGTTGTACAGGCAAACGTCATTAACTTCAGCTAAAGGTACTGAGATTGTTCCAAATGCAGAAAGACCTCTGAGTCCCCACTCTTCTATGAACAGAAAGTCAGGTGAGAAAGATATTCAGAGAGCATAACTTCCTCTGGCTTCTTTAAAAGGAGACAAGGAGGGAGATGGAAGTGAAGGTGGAACTGTGACAATGTTGGGAGCATAATGGAGGCCAAACCTGAGGAACGTTCTTTACTCCCAATGTAAGGGATTCTGGCAACGTTTTCCCAGTTAGATTTCAAAACTTTCTAGGTCTAAGAGGTTCTCCGTGCCTCCCATCCTTGAATTTTTGAATGGGAATGTTGTATAATGAGATTTCCTATCCTTTTCTCACCATATGCTTGCCAGTGGTGATGGGGTTTAAGTAATTTTTCTTTTTGTTTCACAGGTCTCTGAATCAAGATAAGCCACATCTGAAGAGCCTTCACTCACCCTAATGCAGGTCACAAGATCCTGGAATGTGGGGAAAATACAGTACTTGGAACAGACTTTTGAACATCTTCAAGGGAGTAAGTATGTTTTGCATCTGGGAAAGATCTGGATAATTGGGACTAGAAAGTGGAATGGTAGTAGACTGATTAGAAATATGGACCCCAAATTTTTACCCCTCACTGAAACCGTTCAGTTTGCAGTGTGAATTTGAGCTCTCTCAAGAAGGTGTGGAATTAACTTCACCATTGCTTAAATCTTAGCTGGTCTTGTGACTTTGTTTTACAAATAATGCAGAGCATAAATACCTGCAAATCAGTTCATACTTTGGCTATAAAGAGGCATTGAACACTTCTACTTTCTTTCTATCCGTCACACCTCTTTTTCACTATGAAGATATCTTGAGCTAGTTTACTGGATAGATATGAAAGATAGGTCTAGAAGAGACATGCCAGACAGCATTCAGCAAACAACTACCAAACATTTGATTAATCAAAATGTGAAGAAGCACCTATCCAATTTAGACCCAATAGTAGATTTGAGAGTGTGCCTAGCAGAGAACAGAACTGCCTAGCTGATCCATACGTGTGTTAGTAATAAAACATTCTTATTGTCTGAAGGCTCTGAGTTTTGAGGTGGCTTGATATGCAACATTAATATGACTGATACAACCTACTCTAGTGATTCTTAGTGAATGCACTTAAACTGAGTATTGCAAATTTCAAGTTATTGATTATTAATGGAGGGGCTTGGAATTGAATAAATTAAAGACAAAAAGAATTATTCCCCTCTGATTCCCATTATTGTTGTGCTGATGCCAGTGACATTGGATTCTTCTTTTTAGTCTGAATTCTGTCAAATTCTTGGAAGTGAGAAGACACCTCCGGGGAATTACTTTAGTAGCCACGCAAAGATGACACTGAGAACTGCAGACAGCTGCCACTGTGATGGAAGCTATTGGGAGTTTAATACCAGAATCTGAAAATCTGTTTACCATACCAGGGATTATTGACAGCAGGTAATATTTTCACACTGTATATCTTTTAATAGAAAAGAATGGAAGGATTAAAAGTTATAGTAGTTAAGGCAACCTTTTCCAAAGAGGGTTATCTATAGAGGATATGAAAAAGTGTTCTACATTCAGGTAAGTTTGGAAAACATTGGAGAGAACAAAGTTAAACAGATTTTTTTTAAAAACTGCAAGACTTCCTAGACTCTTTACTATACCATTTGAATAATGAATCCCCCAAAGGAATGTAGGGTGTACAATAGTCTCTAAGTTTATTTGACCACAGGAAATTTTGCAGGGTTATATTTTCACCAGATACATTCAGATAAATGTTGAGTTCATGGTTTGTAAAGTATTTAATTTTCACTTCCAATTTCAAAGTTTTAAATTTGTTCTGTAAAGACATCTTTCTCATCAGTGTATTTTTTATGTTCACACTTATTTGATCAAAGAGGAACAAAAATAAAACCCAGTGAAAACTCATGGTATTATTTTAGATATTCAAATTTTTACTTCTATGGTTCTATACTATGATATCACACCTTTTAATCTGATCATTAAGTATAGGTCAGATATAATGATAACGTTTATAAACACTCATGTGTTGAAAATTAACATGTGTCAGGCACAGTGCCAACTGCTTTACACATATCATTATAATCACTCGAGCAAAACTATGAGTTCAGTATAATTATACTTTGTTTAAAAATGATGAATTTCAGTCTTCTAGAAATATGGTCATGTCGAAAACCAACTTTGACTGAGGTTCTCTTACAAATCTATCTGATGCTAACACCCAATCACTTAATAACTGTGCACCAACAGCCACTAGGCACACTGCTGGGTTTTTAGAGGAATATAACCTTTACTATACACACCACACTATCTATTAGAGGACTACCAAGGAGTAAATACATCACAGAATGAGAAGGTGAGTCATTTAGAGAAGCTGATAAAGAAACGCAAATTTGAAGACAGTTTTGAAACTCAGCCAAATTTATCTAGTGTAGACTGAATAGAAGCGGTTGTTAACAAATATTCTTAAGTCCACTTTAAAGTGTTATTTTACCCAAACTCAAAGTTTATAATTTTTTTTCTTTATTTTTTATGAGAAGTTCAAATTTTGACATGAATTCTAAAAACATCCTTAGATTAACTATATTGTGGTGAGTAAATTATTATTGTGAGTGAAATTTGGGCACAGAAGCAAACAGCAGAGCAAATAGGTGTTCTCTTTAAAATATTTTGGCAGATGTGAACACTAATAGAGGTGTCCCATCATACATGACCAATTAGTAGCTTATTTAACAGCTTTATTGTCATGATTATGACATGCTATAAACTGCACATAATTTATAGTGACAGTGAAACCATCACCACCATGAAGATAATGAACATATCCATCATCCCCCAAAGTTCCCTATTTACCTTTTATAATCTTTCTGCCACTTCTTTCATAACCCAAGTACCTGGGCAACCACTGATCTGCTGTCACTATAGATTAATTTGTATTTTCTAGAACTTTATATAAACAAAATCATATAGCAAGAACCATTTCCTTGTCTAGTTTCTTTCTTTCAACATAATTATTTTGAAATTCATCCATACTTTTGTTGGATGTTTTGTTATTCATAGTCAATTCCTTTTTATTGCTGAGTAACATTCTATTGTATGAATATAGCATAACTTGTTTATCTATTCCCCTATTAATGGACAGTTGAGTTGCTTCCAATGGGGGCTATAACAAATAAAGCTATTATGGGCATTTAGGTTTTTTTGGACTTATACTTTATTTCCTCTTGGTAAATTAGGAGTGTAATGGCCAGATAATATGGTAAATGCACATTTAACTTTTTAAGAAGCTACTAAACAGTTTCACAGAGGTTTACCTTTTTACATTCCCATCAGCAGTATATGACATCCTTGCCTACACTTTGTATGGTCAGGCTTTTTAATGATGCCATTCTATTAAGTGTGTTGTGCTATTTCATTGTAGTTTTTATTTGTATTTTTAATAAATGATGTTTGTCATCTTTTCATATGCTTATTTGCAGTCCATTTATCTTCATTGATGAAATGTCTGTTCAAATCTTTTGTCAATATTTTATTAGCTTATTTTTTTCTCTTTAAGTTTTCAGAGTTCTTTATATATTCTGGAAAAAACCCCTTATTAGACATGTAATTTGCAAATATCTATTTTCAATTAGCAGCATATCTTTTTATTCTTCTAGTAATGCCTATTGAGGAACAGGGGTTTTATTTTGATGAAATATTATTTGTCAATTTGTTATTTTATTGACCATGTTTTTAATATTGTATATAAGAAATTTTTACCTAACCCAAGGTCACAAATGTCTTCTCCTATGTTTGCTTTTAGAAGCTTTATAGTTTAATTTTTACATTTAGGTTTATGATCCATTTTGGTTTAATTTTTGTATAAGTATGAGGTATGGATCAAAATTTACTTGTATGGCGATACACATATCCAATTTTCATAGTACTATTTTTTTAAAAGACTACCTTTTCTCCACTGAATTTATTCTTCATCTTTGTAAAAAACTACTTGTCCATATATGTTTGGGTCTAATTTTCAAATCCCTATTCTGTCCTATTGATCCTTTTGTCTACTTTTATGCCAATTCTATACTGTCTTTATTATTGTAGCTTTACAATACTTCTTGAAATTAGAATTAAGTAGAATTTGTCTTTCAACTTAATTCTTTTTCAAAGTTCTTTTGGCTCTTTTAAGTCTTTTGTGTTTCAGTATGAAATTTATAATCAGCTATAAATTTCCATAGAATACCTTCTGAAATTTTGAATGGGATGGGTTGGATCTATAGACAATATAGGAACAATTGACATCTTAAAAATATTGAGCTTTCTGAACATGATATATCTTTTCATTTATTTAGGCCCTTTTAGTTTCTCTCAACAGTGTTTTTGTAGTTTTCAATGTTAAGGTCTGTCATCTAGTTGGTTAAAATTTTCCTACACATTTCATATTTTGATGCTACTTTAAATGGTATTTTTTCTAAATTTCAACTTTTGAATTATTTTTGTAGGTTTATCTTTCATTCTCCAAACTTGCTGCTAAACTCACTTTTTAGTGCAAGTCATTTTTTAGTAAAGTCCATCAGATTTTATTCATAGACAACCATGTTTCTTTTTAACACATCAATTTGATTGATACATGGTAATAAAGCATAAATCCATTCAAAGTGTACAATCAGTGGTATTCGGTGTAATCACATATTTGTGCAATCATCACTTCAATCATTCTTAGAGCACTTTCATTATTCCAACAATAATAATAAATGAAAAACAAGCAAAACTCATCACCTCTCAATCTCTGTATGTTTCCCTTGCTGCACATAGCTGTTATGCTTCTTCCTTCTCTCTAGTATAATTTGTATTTATATTTTGTAAAAACTTATATATGCAATATTACCCATATTCTTACTTTACATGAGGTTTTACTATCTTATACAGTCCCATGTTACAATTTTTAACTTTCCTTCTTGCATTATACATGACCTTAGATTTTCCCTTTCAACCACTCTCATACTCATATAATAGCTCTGCTAGTTACAAACACCAATGTATGCTTTCACCATTTCTATTCCTTTCCAAAGGCTTACAAACAACATTTTTACCAGCTCTGCACAGATTAACCCTCAGCTTTCCATTCTCTACCCTCCTTCTATTTTCTGGTGACCTATATTCTAATTATTAACTCCATGAGTTTTCACAATATATTTAGTTCATAATAGTGCAATCATACAGTATTTGTCCTTTTGTGTTTGACTTGCTTCACTCAACATAATGTCTTCCAGGTTCATTTATGAAAGCCATGTGTTTCTGAAGATAATTTTACTTCCTCCTTTCCTACATGAGTGATATTTATTTCTTATTCTTACCTTATTGCACTAAGAAACCTTTGGGAAATGTTGAATAGTAGTGGAGTGTGTGTGTTTCAGTTTGCTAGGTTGCCAAATGCAGATACCATAAAATGTGATGGCTTTTAAGAGTATTTATTCGCTTAGAAGCTTACAATTTTGAGGCTGAGAAAAGTGTCCAAATTAAGGCATCATCAGGCGATTCTTTGTCCCCCACGGACTGGCTGCTGAATATCCTGGACTCGTCTGTCACATAGCAAGGCACATGGCAGCATCTGCTTCTCTCTCCTTTCTCTCTGGGTTTCATTGCTTTTAGGTTCTTGCTTCTGTGGCTTTCTCTCTCTCTCTGTATTCATTCCAATTTTAAAAGACTCCAGTAAGAAGATTAAGAACCACCCTGGGACATGCCTTAACTGAAGTAACCTATTCAAAATATCCTTATAAAAATAGATTTACACCCACAGGATGGAATAGATTTAAGAACGTGATTTTCTGGGGGTACATACAGTTCAAAACCACCACACCCCACCCTCTGGAAACCAAGGAGACATGATATTTCCAAGTGAAAAGTTTATTCCATTACAATATCCCCAAAGTCTTAAAGTCATTTCAGTAGCAATGCCAAGAACAAAGTCTCATCAACATGAGTTATATGTGTGGTTTGTCCTGGCAGACAATTCCCCTCAGCTGTGGACCTGTGAAACCTAGAGAACAACTTATCTGCTTCCAATATACAATGAAGGGACAATCATAGGATAAATATTCCCATTCCGATCAGGAGAAATTGGAAGGAAAACAGGATCCTGGTTCCCAAACAATACTGAAACCCTGAAAGACATTCTTTATTAGATTTCAAGGTCTGAAAGTCATCTATAGAACTATGGTTTGTCCTCCCAACCTGATAGAGCAGCAGCCCTACCCTTTCCAAGTGCTTGCACAGTGACCATGCTCTCTCCAAACACTGTTGTGAAGGCTGCAACATCTTCAATCATTGGAGTGATGGCCAGGCTCTCAACTCCACTCTTATCAGGCAACAGGGGTGCTATCCTTGTTCTATTTGTGATCTTAGAGGGAAAACATGCAATCTTTCACCATTAAACATGATGTTAGCTTTTGCTTATCTGGAAAGTCTCTATTTTGCCTTCATTTTGAAAGTTAATTTCATGGGCTATAAGAACTCTGAGTTTACAGAATTTTTCATTCTATCCTCTAAAGGTTGTACATTGTCTCATCTCTTACATTGTTTTGAATGAAAAGTTTGCTGTTCTCTCTAGATAACAGGTGTGTTTCCATTGGCTATTTCTAAGATTCTTGCTTTATTAATGGTTTTGAGCAATTTGATTATGATGTGCTTTGGTTTAGTTTTTTGTTTATGTTTCTTGTTCTTGGGGTTATTGAGTTTTACGGAACTCTAGCTTTATAAAATTTGTAAATATTTTTTACTTTATTTTTTCAAATATATATATATATATTTCTGTCCTTCCTCTTTTTGATCTTTGGGAGAACCTTAATAACACATATGAACATGTATGCAGCCACTTGCTGTTTTTTCACAGATCACTGTTGCTCCATTCATTTAAATTCTCTTTTTTAATTCTCTTTTTTGTGTATTTAATTTTATATAGTTTCTATTATTATGTCTTCAAGTTTCCTAATGTTTTCTTCTGCAATGTGTATACTGTCATTAATCTCATCCAGTGTAATTTTCATTTTCCCGTTGTAGTTTCATCTCTAGAATTTTGATTTGAGTCGTTGTATTACTCATGTCTTACTTAACTTTTTGAACATATGTAATGCAGGTATAATAACTGCTTTTGAATCATGTCTGCTAATTCTAATATCTTTGTTGGTTCTGAGTCAGTTCCATTGACTGGTTTATCTCCTCATTATGAGCCAAATATTCCAGCTTCTTTGCATACACAGTTTTTGTTTTTTTTTTAAATTGGATTCCAGATGCTGAGAATTTACCTTTCTTTTTATAAATATTTTGAATTCCTATAAATATTATTGAGATTTATTCTGAGAGACAGATACTTGGAAACAGTTTGATCCTCTTTGGATCTTGCTTTAAAATTTGTTAGGAGGCTTTGGGGCAGTGTTCAGTCTATTACTAATTATTCCCCACTATTGAGGTGATACACATCTGAATTTTCTACCTAATGACCCATGAGGCTTGAGATTTTACAGTCTTGCTATGAGAACAGATAATATTTTCAATTCTTTAGCATTGCTTGAGGTTTTGTGGTAATGAACTCTCTCATTTTTGTTAATCTGAGAATGTCTTAATCTATCCATCATTTTTGAAAGGCAGTCTCGCTGGATATAAACCTCTTGGCTGGGAGTTGTTTTCTTTCAGCACTTTAAATATTTCAACCCACTTCATTCTTGCCTTCATGGTTTCTGGTGAGAAACTGGCACTTAATTCAATTGGGACTTCCTTGTACATATTTTTTTTTCTTTTTACAGATCAATTTTATTGATACGTATTAATAAAGCATACAGACAGTCCGGCTTCGCCGACGACAGAGTAACATCTCGCTGTAAGTCAAGCTGCAATGCCGCTTCCTTCCCATAGCGCCCTGGCATCTTCCCGCTTCCTGTGGGTGGCTTCGCCCAAGCAGCAGTTTCCCGAAGCCACCCAGATGGACCTTTTTTGAAAAAAGTTGTTGTATTCCAAGTTTTTAGCCCTCAGGTTACCAAGACTACTAAGTGTGCAGAGCTGCGGTGCACCGCGGGTGCTAGGGTGCAGAACGCGGAGCTGTGGTCCTTTCTTTGCCAACTCTCCGATCCAACGAAGATGATCCGCTTCGCTCTGGCTGTTATCCGGCAAGGAGAAGCAAGATTTAACAAGGAAAAAATATTTCAAGGACAAGGAGTAGAAGAGCCTCTTTCAGAAACTGGACTTAAACAAGCAGCCGCCATTGGCAAATTTCTTAAAAATGTCAGGTTCACTTACGTTTTCTTGTAAGGAACAAGCAGACCATGTATAGGATTTTGGAGAAGAGCAAATTTTGCAATACGACAGTCAAGTATGATTCCAGACTTCAAGAAAGGAAATACCGGGTTGCAGAAGGCAAGGCGCCGAGTGCGCTAAGAGCCTTGGCTAAAATGGCTGGGGATGAGTGTCCTGCCTTCATGCCACATGGAGGGGAGACATTGGACCAGGTGAAAATGCGTGGAAAAGATATTTTTGAAGCTTTTTGTTATCTCATCCTGAAAGAAGTGGGTCAAAAAGATAAGATCTCACAAGGCACAACAAGCAACTCTCCGGAAACTTCTTTAGCAGAAATATTTCCTTTAGTGAAAAAAAAATTGGATCTGAATTTAATTCAAATGGCAGTCGTCCAGGATTAGAAGCCAGTGTATTAGTTGTGAGTCATGGAGTTTATATAAGACTGTTTGGTTATTTTCTGACTGACCTCATGTGTTACTTAGCAGCACCACTGAGCAAATCTGAGATTGCGTCAGTCAGTCCCGACCCACCGGTATTACCCTCTTTATCATAAACTTGGAGGAAGGAAAAGAAGTTAAACCAAAAATTCACTATGTTTGTATGAACCTACAGGATCATCTAAACAGAGTGACTGAAACCCACTAAGTTTAAGTCGACATCAAAAGCTAACAATTTCGAGCCTGTGAGGGAGCGTCTTTGGCTTTATTTATTTCGGCCCTCTGCTAAATGCTGATTTGCAAATAGTTAAAAACCTTTCTGTTATAGCAGGTTATAAAGTTCTAATGGAATTGTAGCCACACAAAACACTAAGGGAAAACCATGTAGAAATGACTTACTTGTTTGCCCAAAAGACTAGTCCTTCAAAAATCCTTATAGATAAAGGAAGAAAGTGTTTTACATGTAGTTTGCTTTTAAGTTATGTTAATGAATGTTGTGATGTCTTAGAAGAAGGATTAATACTAAAGTCAATTAAGGTTAAAATCACATATGACAGCATTTACTTCTAACATCATTTAAATCATGTATGAAGTCCAGTATTGTACTGTTTCTCAAAGTATCTAGCACTACCAGTATTTCCTGACAGTCTTGGAAAAGAGCATATGGTTGAGCACCAGAGGAAGTGAGTGAAAACTTGAAAAAAAAAATAACAGAAAAAAACAAACGATAATAAATACAACAGTCTCACCATTCAGAAATAATAACTGTTAGCATTTTGTTGCATTTGCTTTCTTTTTTTTTTAAAGACATAAATTATTAAAATGTAAATAAAGTTCCCTTTCACCAAAAAGATAAAAAAAAAAAAGCATACAATTCATCCAAAGTGTACAATCAATGGTATTTTGGTATAATCACATAGTTTTGAATTCATCGCTTCCATCATTATTAGAGCATTTTCATTATTTCAATAGTAATAATAAACAACAAACAAACAAGAAAATTCCTCACCTCTCAATCTCTCTCTGTTTCCCCTACTTTACATAACTGCTATTTCTGGCTATTCTTGCACAATTATTTATTCATTAAGCAGTTTTATTGAGATATATTCACATACTATATGATCTAGCTAAATATGCAATCTCTGACCTTTACCATAATCACAATGTTGTGCATTCATCACCTCAAAAATTTCAGAACAAATTCATTACTCCAAAAAGACTCCATACTCCCTAGTATTCACTCCCCAGCCCTACAGAACCACCAATATAATTTCATCTCTATAAATTGATTTATACTTAAACTCTACAAAAATGGAATCAAGCACTCTGTGTCTACAAAAATGGAGACCAGCACTCTGTGTCTGGTCTCCTCAACTTAGTACAATGTTTCCTTTTTGTCTGATATTAACATTTTGTAGTATTAACGTACATTTGTTCAGCTCCAAAGAAAAATGTTCTTATATATGCAGTTTTACCTATATTCATATTTCACATAATATGTTTATATTTCACATAATATATTTAGTTCATAATACAGCAATCATACAGTATTTGTCCTTTTGTGTCTGGTTTGCTTCAGTCAACATAGTGTCCTCCAGGTTCATCCATGTTGTCATATGTTTCACTATTTCATTTTTTCTTATTGCTGCATTTTTCTTGCAGCTTTCAGAACTCTCTCTTTGCCCTTTCCATTCGATTGTATGATCAGCATAAGATGACTTGCATTTTTCTTCATATTTATCCTCTCTGGTGTTCTTGAGGCTTCTTGGATGTGCATATTATTATCTTTTGCTAAGTTTTCAAAGTAATCTGTTATTATTTCTTTGAATATTTCTTCTGCCCCCTTTTTCCTTTCTTTTTCTTCTGGGACTCTGTAATGTATATATTGGTACTCTTGATGGTGCCTCAGAGGTATGTGAGTCTATTTCCACTTTTTACAATCTTTTTCCCTTCTGTTCCTCAGCCTGACTTATTCAAATATCTTACCTTCAGGTTCACTGATTTTTTCTTTTGCCAGCTCTATTCTGCTCTTGAAACCCTCCTGGGTATTTTTCATTTCCGTTACTGAGGTCTTCAACTCCAGTACTTCAGTTTGGTACTTTTTAAAATTTCTATATCTCTATTAAGGTTCTCGTATTGCTTATTCATGGTTTTCATGTTATTCTTTAGTTCTTTCTCTGTATTTTCCTTCATTTCCTTGCACATTTGTAAGATCATTTTTAAAAAAACTTTGCTTGTTATGTTTACATTCTGGTCTTTTTTGTTTTTGTTTTCTGGATATTTACCTTATTCCATTGGATGGGCCATCATTTCCTGTTTCTTTGTTTACCTTTTATTCCTTCATTGCACTCTGTACATTTTAGTATTTTAAAATGTTATCTTTGGGATTTATTCCCTGGGATATCTTTTTCTTTTTTTTTTTATTAACAACTTTTTGTTTCAATTTCACAAAATTAAAAAAAAAAACAGTAAAAATGGAGCTCTGTAAGTTATGGAAACATTACTCTTAAAAAGTTCTCTTTTAGGCACTTTTATCTCATCTAATTCCAACTGCTAACTCAGTTGTTCCTCTAGTGTGCAGAAAGATACACAGATGAAGATAGATTGGTTAAATGGCATAGTCAAGGTCTTCTTATTAATGGAAAAAGAATGAAGAAGATAAAAGAAGCTTAATCATATTCATATCTCACAAAACCAAACCCCATAATGTTCATGTTTGCCTTTAGAATTAATATAGGACCAACTTTGTTTTTGCTGCAAAAACATTACAATATTATTGTTAACTATAGTCCATAAATTACATTAGTTATATTTTTCCCATGTGTCACCACATTCTTAACACCCTGAGGTAGAAGAATATCTCTGTATTTATATTATTAACCATAATCCTCATCTACTTCCAAAGTCATTGTTACACATTCCCAATGTTATCCTCCAGCTGTCCTTTAACTAACACTAATCTTTCTAGACTACTAGGTTCAGCCACAATGACATCCATAAATCAACAGTGTTTATTACATTCATTATAATGTGTTACCATCAAGTCCAACCATTACCACAATTTTACATTTGACCTTATTAAACATTCTACATACATCCTGCATCTACTCCTCCTTCTCTTCTTTTTCTTGATTTTGTAACCAGCTGATGATAAGACAGATTTTCTTTAGCTTCAGTCCTCCCATCAGGAAGGTCTGCCCAAGGCAAATGCATTGTGCAGGGCTTTCCCTGTCTTTCTGGACCTCTGACTTGTCTGGGGCTTTTGCTTGTTAGTTGTTTTGGAGTTCCCTTGTTTACAGGAGTTTTGTTCTGCCCTCTGTTTTCCAGGTGACAGACTTGTCTCCCTGGCAAGGCTCTGCTCCAGATTGTCCTCTGCTATAGATTCTTTCACTCTTTTTGTTGTCTCAGGCTGCTTTTGCATGGATGGCAAAATCTGAGTGAAGGGCCATGCCAGAGAGAACTTTTCAATTCAGTCTTTCTTGGCCAAAGAAGGGTCATGGACCCATGAAGAAGTGCCAAGAATTTCTTACATAGCTTCCCAAAGCTGACCTTTCTTGGTCTGCCAAGCATATATATGCCTTCATCTAACTGCTCCCCGCAGCCCAAGAAGCCTAGGACTTTCTCCACGGCAGATTTTGTCTGGGGTGGGTTGACAAAATGGCCACCCTCACAACCACACCCCCTAGCAATCTGAAATTACTAATTAAAAGTAGTGACCAGTTATCAGTTGTGCCCACTCCTTGTCTTGGGGATGATTTTTACATCCTTTTCTACCACTAGTAAGCTAATCAGGGACTGGAGCCTGCAATGTCCTGCCAGGAGCCTTGGGGATGGGTGATGGTAGCCACCTTGTGGAAAAAACAATTTATTGTTGTTTACCTTAATTTATCAGCCTTTTCCTCCTTGTGGCAGTTTGATATAGTTATGAATTCCAAAAATAGATATTGGATTATGCTTTTAAACTGATCTGTTCCTCTGGGAGTGATTAAATTATGATTAGGGCTTTGATTGGGCCATGTCAGTAGGATGTTGAGTCCCTGCCAACCAGAGGAGTTGGTTGGAGGTTTGAGTTGGAGTTCTGATGCTGAGTTTAATGCTGGAGCCCGGGGAAGTAAGCACACAGAGGAGCTTGGTCGTGAGGAAGGAGAGAAGGCCCTGGGAAAAGAGACGAGCTGTTCGTCTGATAGTCTACAGCTGGCCTTGTGGAGAGACGCAAGCCTGAGCCTGGAGAGAGGCAAACCCCAGGAAGAGAGGAATCCAGGAAGCCTGAATCCTGGCAGAAGTTGGCAGCCATTTTGCTCCAACACGTGGCCAGAGACTTTGGTGTGGGAAGTAACTTATGCTTTATGGCCTGGTAAATGTGGACTCCTATTCCAAATAAATGCTTGTTATAAAAGCCAATGATTTCTGGTATTTTGCATCAGCACTCCTTTGGCTGACTAATACAGAATTCGGTACCAAGTAGTGGGGAAGTGCTTTTGCAATTACCAAAATGTTGGAATGTTTTATAAATGGGTAAGGGGTATTTTTTGGAGGAGTTGTAAAATGCTTGATGGAAAAAGCCTAGGTCACTTTGAAGAGACTGTTGTTAGTAATGTGGATGCTGAAGAGATTTTTTGTGATGCCTTAGAAGTAAATGATGAAACTATTGTTGGAAACTGGGGGAAAGGTGATCCATGTTTTAAAGTTGCAGAGAGCTTAGCAAGATTAACTTCTGGTGTTATATGGAAGACAGAATTTGAAAATGGTGAACCTGAGACTTCAGCTGAACAACTTTCCAAAGTAAATTCAGATAATGTGGCTTGGTTTCTCCTTGCAGCTTATAACAAAATGCTAGACGAGAGAAATATGCTGATGACTGAACTATTGGGCACAAAGAAAACAGAAATTGATTCTGGAAATTCCAAGCCTCCAGAAATCAAGCTCCCAGATGTTAGTGCCCCATTTGTGGACTTGCCTAAACTTGGAACTTGTAAATCAGGATTGAAAATGCAGTTATCTAGGAAAGACTTGTGGAAAGTCTTACTGTCTGATGGCTTGGACCCCTGCTTTCTGCATGCTACATCAACAAACTTTTTGAAAGAGCTGTATGAACAAAACCACTGTCAGCATGGACAAAAAGGACATGGAAAGGAGAGATTAAAGGAGAAATAGCTTCAAGAGGAAAATCATGGAAGCTGAGATATGGAATTAAGACATCACCTTGGGCCAAGAGAGGAACCCCACCCATGTGTACAGAGAGGGTGAGTTTGCCCCAGCAGTTGAAGAGGGTGGATGTTCCCACCCAATATTCTGGGAGAGTTTTGCCACCCCAGGGTACAGAGAGAGTGGAGCATGTTCCTTAAAGATTAGGATGGTTAAGGTCAGCACCCTAATGGTCTGAGAGGGGTGCACCTATCCCTCATGGATTAGGGAAGGCCAGGTGGTCAACTTGTTGCTCTGAGGGGGTTGATCCTCTATGCCAAAGGTTAGGGAAGTTCAGATGGCCAAGTCATTGCTCTGAGAGGGTTGAACCTGTATGTCAAAGGTTAGGGGAAATGTTGTCTTCACTTTACTGTACTAGGGGGGCTAAGACTCTAACACAAAGATTGGGTAAGGTGTGGCAATCACCCTAATGCTCTTGGAAATGAAAATGTTTATCATTTGTCTGTCTATTTGTGTATTGGAAGCAGATAAATTGTTTTGTAAGTTTCAGGGGTCTACAAAACATGGGTCTTTGCACCAAGATGAATTGTATTTCTTTAAACTGATTATGATATGATTTTATACTTGCATTGTTACGGAAATAAGGTTTTTTTAATATTGTAATGTCTTTTTGGAATTCAAAGGGTGGAGTGCGGCAGTTTGATATAGTTGTGAATTCCAAAAATATCAGATTATGTTTGTAAACTGCCTTTTCCTCTGGGCATGATTAAATTATGATTAGGGTTTTGATTGGGTCACATCAGTAGGATGTTGAGTCCTGCCCCTTTGTGGGCAGGGATTCAGAGATAAAACTACATGGCAGAGCAGAGGAGTTGGTTGGAGGTTTGAGTTGAAGTTACGATGCTGAGTTTAATGCTGGAGCCCGGGGAAATAAGCACGCAGAGGAGCCTGGTTGTGAGGAAGGGGAGAAGGCCCCAGGAAGAGACGAGCTGTTCGTCTCATAGTCTACAGCTGGCCTTGTGGAGAGAAGCAAGGCTGAACCTGGAGAGGGGCAAGCCCCAGGAAGAGAGGAACTCAGGAAGTCTGAATCCTACCAGACGTTGGCAGCCATTTTGCTCCAACACGTGGCCATAGACTTTGGTTTGGGAAGTAACTTATGCTTTATGGCCTGGTAACTGTGGACTCCTATCCCAAATAAATATGTTTTATAAAAGTCAACATATTTCTGGTATTTTGCATCAGCACCCCTTTGGCTGACTATTACACTCCTATTCTTCCCTAGATAGTAGACAGTATTCTACTGGCCTCTTGAGTTTCAAAAAGTTGTTTCTGACAGTTCCTGCCTGATTAATAGCTTCTCTGGTGAAAAGACTGAGTCTTGGAGCTCTCTACTCTGCCCATCTTCCCTGATATTTATTTTTATGACCACCGGTTTCTATATTTTTTAGTATTTTTTTTCTTTTCATTTTGCTAGGCTTTGTATTTGCCTTTTTACATTTTCATAGATGTTATTCATTCATCTGTTTGATATCTTATTCATTTAAAATATATTTCAGGCATACTATTTACATGATGCTGTGTTGAAAGATGGAATTACAAATATAAATAAGACTTCTCTGAATTCTCTTTGGATTTAGTTTAGAGATAGAGGCAAGCAAATACTTACAAATCAAGAGGATAAGTATTTGCTTTGATTTCTTTTTGATTCTCATAGCAGTTTGGCATTATTTATGAATTCCAAAAATAGATATTGGATTATGTTTGTGAATGGTCTTTTCCTCTGGGCATATTAGATTATATTGGATTCAGAGGTTTACTTGATTAAATAATGATTAAGGCTTTGATTAGGCCACTTAAGTAAGACATTGAATCCCCACCACCTTGGTGGGTGGGGACTCACAGAGAAACTGCACTCCAGAGAAGGAAGTCTGGAGTTTTTGAGCTGGAACTCTGGGAATTAAACACACAGAGGAGCTTGGTTGTGAGGAAAGAGAAAAGGCCCTGGGAAGAGAAACAAGCCATTTGCCTGATAGTCGATAGCTGGACTTGGGGAGATAGTAGAGGAACTGAGCCTTGAGAGAAGCAAGCCCCAGGAAGAGACGAATCCAGGAAGCCTGAACCCTCACAGATATCAGTAGCCATTTTGCTCCAACATGTGGCAATAGACTTTGGTGAGGAAAGTAATGTATGCTTTATGGCCTGGTAACTGTAAGTTTCTACCCCAAATAAATACCCTTTATAAAAGCCAACAGGTTTCTGGTATTTTGCATCATTATCCCTTTGGCTGAATAATACAAAATTTGGTGCCTGGACTGGGGTTGTGCTTTTGCAATTACCAAAATGCTGAAATAGTTTTTTAAATGGGTAAGGGGTATTTTTTTGAGAAATTGTGAGATGCTTGATGGAAAATGCCTAGATTGCTTTGCAGAGACTATTGGTAACAATATGGAGCCTAAAGTTATTTTTGATAAGGCCTTAGAAGGAAATAATTGTGTGATGGATGCTAAAGAGTCTTCTTATGAGGCCTTAGAAGTAAATGATGAAACTATTATTGGAAACTGGAGGAAAGGTGATCTGTGTTTTAAAGTTACAGAGAACTTAGCAAGATAACTCCTGATGTTTTATGGAAGGAAGAATTTGAAAATGGTGAGCCTGGGCATTTAGCTGAAGAACTTTCCAAAATAAACCCAGAGAATGTGGCTTGGCTTCTTCTTGCAGCTTATAGCAACATGCTAGATGAGATAAATACACTGAGGACTGAACTGTTTCCACAAAGAAAACAGAAACTGATTCTAGAAATTCCAAGCCTCTGGAAATCAAGCTCCCAGACAATAGTGCCCCATTTGAGGACTTAACTAAACTTGGAACTTGTAAATCAGGATTGAAGATGCAGTTATCTAGGAAAGACTTGTGAAAAGTCTTACTGTCTGATACTTTGGACCCCTGCTTTCTGCATGCTAAACCAACCAACTTTTTGAGAGAGCTGTATGAACAAAATTGCTGTCAGCCTGGAATAAAAGGGACATGGGAAGGAGTGATTGGAGAAACAGCTTTAAGAGGAAAACCATGGAAGCTGAGATCTGGAATTAAGACATCACCTTGGGCCAAGAGAGGAACTCCACCCATGTGTACAGTAAGGGTGAGTTTGCTTCAGCAAT
Source organism: Tolypeutes matacus (assembly GCA_026826555.1). NCBI lineage: Eukaryota > Metazoa > Chordata > Mammalia > Cingulata > Chlamyphoridae > Tolypeutes > Tolypeutes matacus. Next base: position 1,598,548 of record JAKSZT010010858.1, read on the forward strand.
TGAAGAGGGTGGATGTTCCCATCCAATGTTCGGGGAGAGTTTTGCCACCCCAGGATACAGAGAGGGTAGAGCACATTCCTCAAAGATTAGGACAGTTAAGTTAAGCACCCCATAGGTCTGAGAGGGGTGGACAGGTCCCCTATGGATTAGGGAAGGCAAAGTGGTCAACTCACTGCTCCGAGAGGATTGAGAATGTATGCCAAGGTTAGGGAAGATGTTGTCTTCACTTCACTGTATTTGGGGGACTAAGACTCTAACCCAAAGATTGGATAAGGTGTGGCAAACACCCCAACACTATTGGAGGGTGAAGTCTGGAGCTCGGTTGACACCCATATGCTTGATGAGGGTGGAACCAAGAAAATGGCTATGGGGCAAGCCTGTGGAAAGGGTAGGTCCTCATAAGTCCCCAGGGAAAAGAAACCATTGTCTTAAGAATGACTCTCAGACTTTGACATCTAATGAAGTATGTCCTGCAGGTTTACTGAACTGTAGAGAACCCATGACTCATGTTTCCCTCCCAGTTCCTCCTTATGGTAATAAAAATTTTTATCCTTTGTTTGTTCATTTGTGTATTGGATGCAGATAAATGGTTTTGTCCGTTTTAGAGGTCTACAGCCAGATGGGACTTTGCCTCAAGACAAACTGTATTTCTTTAAACTAATTATGATATGATTTTGTACTTAGTATTGTTACTGAAATAAGGTTTTTTGAATATTGTAATGTCTTTTTGAAATTTAGAGGGTGGAGTGTAGCAGTTTGGCATTGTTTATGAATTCCAAAAATAGATATTGGATTATGTTTGTGAACTGTTCTTTTCCTCTGGGCACTTTAGATTATATTGGATTCAGAGGTTTACATGATTAAATAATAATTAAGGCTTTGATTGGACTACATCAGTAGGACATTGAGTCCCCAACCCCTTGGTGGGGTGTGACTCACAGAGAAACTGCACTGCAGAGAAGGAAGTCGGAGTTTCTGAGCTGGAGTCCCGGGAAGTAAGCACACAGAGGAGCTTGGTCATGAGGAAAGAGAAAAGGCCCTGGGAAGAGAAACAAGCCATTTGTCTGACAGTGTACAGCTGGCCTTGTGGAGATAGCAGAGAAGCTGAGCCTGGACAGAAGCAGCCCCAGGAAGAGAGGAACCCAGGAAGCTTGAACTCTCACAGGCATCAGCCACCATTTTGTTCCAACATGTGGCAATGGACTTTGGTGAGGAAAGTAATTTATGCTTTATGGCCTGGTAACTATAAGCTTCTACCCCAAATAAACACCCTTTATAAAAACCAACAGATTTCTGGTATTTTGCATCAGCACCTCTTTGGCTAACTAATACTATTCTTAACATTTGGAGTTTATCTATTTGAAGGCAGAGATTGTCATATTTAGTGTTAAATTAAAAAGTAAGATGTTCTATGGATATCTAGTGGGAAGAATATTTCAGTCTGAGAAGTTAGAAAAAAGATACAGGCAGTGTCCTTTGATTAAGACTTCAGGGATAAATAGAACTTTTCTGTAAAGAAAAGGATTAAAAAGGGATTTCAACAAATCTTAGAAGAGGGAAGGAAAGTGATTCATGACAAATAAACACCAAGCAGTTTAGAGTTAATGGAAAAGAGGTTAGATTGTATATATGAATGTCTGTGTGTATGTGTGTGTGTGTAAAGGGACTCTGCAGCATGGAGGAATTGGAGCTGGAAGGAGGGGATCAGACTGGAAAGAAAATAGGTGTCACTGTGTAAAGCGCCATGGTGTCATGATAAGGAGTTTGGCTTTTATTACATAAGCAAGAAAGAGTCCATTTGAATCATAAATTAAGATCTGCTGCTTGTGTGTAACAGGGAGTTGAATAGTGTGTATATTTGTAAGCAGAAGACAAGAGCCAAGAAGAACAACAAGGAAGTTACTACACAAGGAAATAAATGTATCAATAGACTTATAACCAAAGTCTATCTAGACTAGCATGTTGCAGAACAGTCAAGCATAACAGTAAGCAGAGCATTAATTATAGTGTTGGATGAAACTTTAGTAAGCCATATAATAAAGCTCATTTCCAGAAGAAAGAGTATAATTTATATGATCTGAGGAGCCAAATGACTTGATCCTGTAAAATATGGTTTTATATCTATTTAACATCCTTCAATATGTGCATTTCAAAACTGTGACAAACCTTTCCACTTTAGAAATTTAGAGATTATCGGATGTAATAGTTGCATTTCACATCTTCCTCATACTGATATATATAACATACCTCAGTAGTACCATCTTACCCCTTTACTTTGTTTTATATGTACATATGAACATGTATTACCTATAAACGTATGAATCTGATCCTCTTTGTCTGTATGATCTACAAAATATATGGCTATTTTATTTTTACATTATAAACTATTAGAGAACTGGATCTGCTTTAAACCTTTGGAGTTATTGGATTACCAATAACATATTTCTGAAGGCAATGTTTGATTCTTCATTCTATTACCTTGATTGTTCTTCTAAAGATTCTAATAATTGCTTCAATTCATAGTTGCTTATAATTTTCATAAGGTACATACATTTCATATACATAATAACTATTATTATAAATTCTCTTACAAATAATTATGATAATTTGGATAATTAGAAGACCCTTCAAAACCTAATATTACATATATGTCTTCAAAATCTTTATTATACTAAATGTAGCTCATATATTACATTAATTTTGACTATGCTCTTTCATAGTTTGTAACAAATGTTTCACAACAATGCAGGGTGTTGGTGGTGGAGTGATGTATGGGAGTTCTGAATGATGACATGCATGTTTGTTTTGTAAGTTCATGACTTTTCCTATTTACTTATTTTGTATGTATGTTCATGCATGAACAATATACTTCAATAAATTTTTTTTGAAATGAAAAAAATCTTTGTTGTACAATTTCATTCCTGAAGTAGTCCTGCACTTTTTTTTTTTTAGCTCATTTAATTGATCTTATTCTTGTAATGAAATGAGGCTTTTGTTTCTTATCAATAGGCATAGTCTTTTCTACCCAGAGAAATTAAGCAGGTCCCAGAGATCTGGCTTACTTCATTTTTCCTGTCCATTTACAGAAGTGCTCCTTAGGTCACCACCATCTGGGTTCAGGGTATGTAGACTCTATTGGCAGTTGCCTCAGATTATGGTAGAAATGCATAAAATGTTTAGATTTAGGCCTAGCATTTAAATTTTGCCTAAAAAGGCCAAGGCAAACTGTATTACTGAGAATTAAGACTGTTTAAATTATAAGATAACCTAAAGGTAATGCTATTTTTCGCCAAAGTAATCATCTTAAGAAATCTTTAAAATTTTTTGTAGGCTTATTTATTAAATAAAAATGTAGTTATCTTTTACATGTCAGACACTTTGATAACTGGAATATAAAATGGAAACAAATCATTGCTAGGAAATTCAAGAATACAAATCCCAGACATTTAACTCTAAAAACTGGATGTATTTTATTTTATGGCATTGTAAATTGGAAGAATATGCATTCTTTATATAAATACATAAAAGTGGATGATTCCAATTAAAAAATATTTTAAGCAATAGGGCCTTAAACAGTATTCTTATTGTCCCTAAATCCATATAATCTTTCCAAAGGTTCATATATTTTATATGGTTTTTTTCCCAGCAGAAAAGACATAATAGCCTATCGTGGCCACCTTCTCTGCCTCTGCTAAGCTACTGCTTCAGTCCTTGCTGGTTTTTCCCTGATGTACTTTGCCATAATTTTCTGTTTCTTTCCTTGGCTTATACTTTCTGAGGTTTATGGCATGGGACGCAGGTTGTATGGTTGTTAATGTTGAATTATAGGTTCTTTTATTCCCTACTATTTCTGCTGTTCTTATTCATTCTGCCAGAGAATGGAGAAAGAAAATTATTTCCTTTGGCTTTGCTTTTCCATTTTTTCCCCCAATCTGGACTTGCTTATTGAATAGTCATTGCATTTTAAAACAATCTAAAACTTGGCTTGCATGTAACAAAACATAGATTTTTAAAAACAGTCATATTATTTTGATTTATCTTCATCAGGAGATCTTTAAAGTGGAGTATTTAAATCCACATATTTGATTTTGAAGTGCATGCACCATAAATCTAATCAATCAATCAGTCAAGGAGACTCAGGCTGCCAACATTAAATTAGACTATATAACCTATATGTAACTCATTTTTCTTCTTCAAAATGGATTTTGTTTTACTTAATCTAGCATAAAAGAAATGTATAATTCAGCTAAAAAGTCTTCAGAGTGGAGAATCCTTTACCCAATCAGTGAAATGGATAAGGTAAATTCTAGGAGATGTTCTTTGTGCTCTACCTCTTCACAGAGCTTCATCATTCATGGTTTATTTTTTCTTTTGAAAGCTGCTGTACCTTAGCTTAGAATTCTCTGTTGTTGTTTTGGGTGCCAATTTATTCAGTTTTACCATCAAATAATGAATGATCATAGCCAGAGGTCTTCTAAGAAATAAATGATAATAACAGGGAAGAGTAATGGGAATGGATGTTTGCAGTGTTTATATTTAAAAGTCTCATAGTTTAAGTGTTCTGAAAACACATTTTCGCATCGGCCCATTCATAAGTTTTTGGGTACATTAATATTTAAAATAATTTTGGGGAATTATGCCATCTTAAAAAAGTTTCTGTGATTGAAAGAAGAGTATGTTTTAGTTATCCTTCCTGATTTTGACAGAGTAATTCTTTTTTCTGTTTTTCCCTCTGGGCTATTATAAATGAACCTCTAGAATTCAACACTTTGAAGAGGACATGCATTATTTCCTTCCATTAGAATCATCCATGCATAGATACACACTAAATCACACCCCCCAAAAATTCATCTTCCTGATTATAGGTTTGAATTTGTATTTTCAAGCAATTATATAACCATTGAGCAAATATTGATTATTTATTATTTGCCGAGTATTGTGTTGGACATTTTGGAAGGAAGTTACAATTTGGTCATCTTTGTTTCCCAGTTGCTAAAACAAATACCATACAATAGATTTGCTTAAACAATAGGAACTTATTAGCTCATGGTTTTGAGCTGGTGATCCTTGGGTGCTTGGCTTTTCCATCACAAGTCAATGCACATGGTGGCATCTTCTTCCATCTCTTTCAAGTTCCATTGATTTATTGTTTCTTCCCATGGCTTTCTCTTTCTATTACTGAATTTGTTCTGCTTATAAAGGACTCCAATAATCCAGATGAAGAACCATACAACCATACCTTAACCAAAATAACATCTTCAAAAAGTTCTATTTACAATGGGTTCCCACCCATAAGAATAGATTAAGGTCAAGAACACGTTTTTCTTCTGGAGTACGTAATTCTATCTATCACACTGGTTGAGCAAAGAGGGTCACATTTATTTTACATTGTAAGTGTAAAATTTCCAAGAAGGAAGAAACCACTGTGGTATGGAATAGCCTGGGAGACTCTTAGGGGAGGAGTAATGCTTGGTACAGGAATTTAAGGAATGAACTACTTTTTGATTTGTCAAATGGAAGTGAAAATTCTAATTGCCAGAAGGGAATAATATTGTGATGGTAAATAGCAGACTTAGAAAAAAGCAAAAGGTTGAGGGGCTGGAAGAAACTTATTTTGACGAGAAAAGTTGTTTATAATGATACAAAATACCATTTTATGTGTGGTGGATTAAGTTTTCAGTTAAGTACTGGCTGTAGAATCTGGTCTTGAGATAGCAGTAGACAATAAATAAATCAGTAGTGAAATAAAATTATGAAAAGATGAAATATTTTTCAAATAATTAAGATGCATTTTAGAAGGTAGACAGCAGATTCAAGAATGCCAGCTGTGACCATGGTTGAAATATATATATTTGCGGGGGAGGGTGTGTGATGAAAGTAATTGAAAATTTTAGAATATATTAGACCTCAGATGGACAACTTTCAGATTGGATGTAAATCTAACCATGGAAATATGAATAATGGTGAAAAACAGGAATATAAAGCTGAATTTTACTCAATGTTTGGAAAGCAAATATATGCTTTTTAGTGAAAAGAGCCTTAAGAATTGTGGGTATGTGATAGTTTGAAGTTCTTTTCTTGAGTCCCAAAAGATTATGTTCTTAAACTAATCTATTTCAGTGAGTATGGTATCATGTGATTGCATTAGATTCACTTTAGATCCCTTGATTAGATTGCTTTTATTGGACTACGTCAGTGAGGCATCACTCAAGATGAGGCTCTGCCCTCATGCTGGGGCTTATATAAAGGGAGACACAGAGAGAGACACAGAAGAAGGAAGCTGCTAGGCTTTTTTGACCCTGCTATGTGAGATAGGTCTGAAGGATCACTAGCCATCAAAACTTAAGCACAAAGCCTCCAAGAGGCTGGGCCCATGGAGCAGCTCAAGGCTGAAGAGACAAGCCTTATATCTGATAACCCACAGCTGAACTCAGGAAGAAAGCTGAACAGGTGAGACTGAAAGAGAGGCCTGGAAAGAGAAAAGCCCTATGCCTGTTTGCCCTCAGCTGAGCTCAGGAAGATGGAAGATTCTGGAGGGGAAGGCAGAGATCAGCCACCATCTTCACCATGTGACAGGACACAAGGATCACCAGTAGCTGACTTTGGTGAGAAAGCATTTCTAGTGGTGATTTGATTTGGACTTTTCATTGCCTTGGAACTGTATACTTTTACCCTAAATAAAATCTTCATTATAAAAGCAAACCCATTTCTGGTACTTTGCATCAGCAGTCTGTGGCAAACTAAGACAGGGTATTTATAAAATGTCTGTATGGCAATTATTATAGGCTAAAAACTCTGCTACACCCTTCATTTTTATCATCTAAATTAAAGACCAAAAGAATGGTTTTATAGTGTTCTGATATTAATCAAATATGGATATTTTCTCTCAGTTTTAAAATGATACTACCTATTTTTTACTTTTTCTTTAAATGTTTGGTCTATTGTTTCAGGACTATTAATTATATTACCAACTCTTTTTTTCTTTATTAGAGAAGCTGTGGGTTTACAGAATAATCATGTATAAAATGGAATATTCTGATATACCACACTACCACCAACTCTTTGCATTGGGGTAGAGCATTTGTTACAACTGACAATATCACCATTTTATAATTGTATTGTTAATAGAAGTCCCTAGTTTAACTTAGTCTTTACTGTTTGTGCACTGTAGTTCCATGGGTTTTAAAAAAAATCATTCCACATATAGAATCATACAAACATTTCCCCTTTTAATCGTATTCAGATATATATTTCAATGCTGTTAATTACATCACAATGTTGTGCTACCATCACCATTATCCATTATTAAAACCTTGCCCTCATTCCATTTTGTACATTTTAAGACTTAACTTCCAATTCCTTATTTCCTGGTAACCTATATTCTAGATGATGACTCTATGAGTTTGCTTATTCTAAGTATTTCAAATCACTGAGCTCATACAATATTTGTCCTTTTCAAATCCCTGCTTTCAATTCTTTTGGGTATATACTAGTAGTGTGATTGCCAGGTCATATAATAGCTCTACACGTAGCTTTCTGAGGAACTGCAAACTGTCTTTCACAGCAGCTGCACCATTTCACGTTGCTCCTAGCAATGAATGAGTGTTCCTGTTTCTCTGCATCCTCTCCAGCACTTGCTATTTTCTATTTTTTTAAATTATCTTTGATATAAAGTATCATCCCTAACATAACTAATGTTGTAGTTTGAGACTATTTACTGGACTTTTAATTTTGCTCCTATTATTTATATTTCTGTCCCTTCATCAGTGCATTTTGTTTGTATATTCAGGTACTATTTAAAATTTATTAAAAAGTTTATGGTGATTTCTAAATCATAAACAGGAAATATCTTGGGTTTTTGAGGTATTTATTCTGTGTCTGGTCAGTTTACAAAACTCTCTTAATAATTATGATAATATCTAGTTGATTTTTTAAGAATTCAAAGCAGTGAATCATATCTTCTATAAATGATAATTTAAACTTCTCCTTTCCAAAATGTAAAATTATTCATTATTTTCTTACTTGCTTGACTAGAACTTCTAAAATTATATTGAATAATAAAAGTGTGAGTAGGCATTCTTTTTTATGTGAATATTCAAATTTCACAATGAAGCATGTTGCTGGTTACTGATTTGAGCAATGCACAGTAAGCTATATGCTTTTAAGGACACAGATTCTGAGATATTAGAGATGTATTTTTTTAATTAATAAGAAATATTTACTTTCATCATGTATTTTTTGACAATTAACATGATGATTATGATTTTCTCTCTTTACCTGCTGAGATGGTTAGTAACAATAAGTATAGTATTATATATATTATTTTAATATTTTACTTGGATGGACTGGCTAAGATGGAAGTTTCTTCTCACTGAGTTCTCTTTTAAGTGATGGTATCAGAAGTCATACTAAAATGAATTGCAAAGTTTACTATCTTATTGTATGTTTTAGAATTCTTAAACTACTCATCCTTGAAGGTCTGAAAGAAGCAAGAGATAAAAGTTTCTGGGAATGGCAAAATTTTTGGAGCAAACTCATTGATAAGATATCTTAATGGCTATCAGATTTACTTTTCTTATTGAGTTACTCTTCAGTTTTTATATTTTCTCAGAAAATGTCCATTTCATATTAATTTTTCAGTGATTAGTATGATAGTATTCTCTTCTTTCTGTCTGCAGCTTTAGTCTCTTTTTAAAATCTAAATATTATGTGTTTATATTGTCTTTTTTATTTTATTTACAAAAAGATACTCTATTGGTCTCTTTTAAAATTGTATTTTAAATTGTTTTCTAATTCATTAGTTCCACTTTTAATTTAGGTATTTCTTGCAATTATTTTTGTTCTTATTCTAATTTCTAGAGTTAAATATTTAGTTTATCTACTGTTCTACTTCCTAATAATCAATGCATGAAAAGATATGTAACTATTAACCTCAATATGTTTTTTTCTCCCATACATTTTAATATACATTTTTAGTTTTTAGAGTCTATAATTGTAACTTGATTTTTGCGTTAAAATTTAGAAGATAAATTTTAATTGTCAATTTACTTGATTTTAAAAAATATGTAAGTTCTTATTAAAGTCTGGTGCTATTCAATTGTGAATAGTAGATGCAGCTTACGTAATGAGAAGCTTCCATTTTTAAATAATAAAACATTCACATGGACATTTATTAACAAGAAAGTGGATTTGAAAAGTGACCTGACCAAGGTCCTCAAACTTTATCAAGTACCAGAATCCCCTGGGGAGGGTAGGTGGACTTGTGATTTGCTTGTCCCACCCCCAGGGTTTCTGATTCAGTAAGCCTGGAATGAGTCTCAAGAATTTTCTTTTCTAACCAATTCCAAGTGTTGCTGATGCTACTGGTATGAGGAACACGCTTTGAGAAACAAAATTATATAGGTCTTTAATTTCCCTCAGAAGGTATCAGCCTTCATAAAACTGCAATTAGAACTATTGGAGATCCTTAGATAAAAGAAATGACTTGGTAAAGGGAAATATTTAGTAAAATTGACTTAACAAGAGGATGAAGAATTGTTTCATTGAAATTAATAGACCCTAAAGGTAGGATAAGCAGCTGAAGAAATTACCCTGTAGGTGTGAATTTTTCAAGGCAGAACTGAGGTGGCCATAGGGAAAGCAAAAAGAAATTTAAATACAATGTAAGAACAAAACAAAACAAAGGATCAGAATGTAGTGTGGATGTTGTTGGAGTATAATGACATAATGGAGGGTCATTGATTAAGGGAATCTTGGGCTGGGACTTGGATGAGGGGAGGAAGATGCCTAGGGCACAAAATCTAAGGACACATTCCTCTCACTCACCTCACAGAGTCCTGTTCCTGTGTTTTATCATGGGGAAGGCAGTGACTACATTTGAAGTTTCTGCAGGGCATCCAAAAGTAGAATTTCTCTTGCTTTTGAAAGTAGGAAAGAATCTTGCAAATGTCAATTCTGGTAACAATCCAGTAAGATGACTGACTTTCCACCACTTCTTCACACGGCCAATCACTTTCATTATATAGGAGAGACTGGGAGGGTGCAGGATTGTAATTGTACCTACCATCAATGTGAGATGCACAGAACTGGCCTGGTTGCAGATGGGAAGCAATTTATTAGGGTGAGAAAGGCCAAGAGTCCAGCTCCCAACTGGACCCACAGGGAGGCAAACAGTGAACAACAGGGGCAGGTGGGTGAACACAGCAGCAGGCAGGAGGAAGTTAGCATCACGGAAAACAGACAGCTGCTGGGAACACCTCAGACTTTAACTTTGATACAGAGAAAAAATGCCTCAATGTTGATTAGAGGCTGGCAGGGACAGAATAGCCCCTGTTGCTATAGGAGAGGATGGAAGTACTAAGTCAGTTAATCAGAACCAAGGAGAAGCCTAAATACCCAAATGAACCTGTAAGGCTTGCTTTAGGATATTGGCAGAAGCAAATATATAAAGATAACTTACATATGTGTGCATTCTTTAGCAAAAGTTTAATCACTTTCCACAAAAGGCCAAAAGGAAGGACAGTAGCTTAGAAAACTTTTTTCCCCCTAAATCCTGCTTAGTATTTCACTCCTTCTAACATAATACGAAAGGAAGCTGTATCAATGAAAATAAAGATGAAGGTTGTTATTAAAGAACACTTCTGTGAGGCATTTTATGTATGTGGATTAAATTCTTTTCAGCATAACACTATTTGGGTTGGTATTATCCCTTAGAAATCTTTAATTTCTGAGGATAGACATCTGGCAAGAAAATCTACATCGATGACTTGTGCTTATATGTCAGTTCATTCTTCTTGAGGCAATTTCTGTCTAAAGACCATAGTTGGAAAACAAACAAACAAATACATAAGTGAAATTAAAATAAAAAATGAAAGTAGAAAAGTTGGAAAACATAGGCCAAATGACAGTAAATGTTAATGGTCTGATCACATACACAAAAATTGTCCTTCAAACTGAAGTGTGTATTAAATAGTAATGGATAGATATACCTCTCTGCGAGATCTGATTTGTCTAGCAAATCCTTACTGACATATACCCTCATTTACTACTATATAGCCTTTTGAAAATGCCATTCCAGCAGAGCATAAAAAAGGTTATTTAGATTAAGTATAGTTACAAGATAAGCAGTATACTGAGTTCGTTGGACTTCATGCACACTCATTTAATTTCCACCGCTCCATTACTCTGAATCAAACTGTCCCTGAAAGAACAAGAAGAAGGGAAAGGGCATTAAAAAACACAAATCACGAAGTGGAGAACATTCTTCTTAAAAAACAAAATGGTCTCCATGTGTTACCATTTAATACCATGGAAGTACTTTCTTGACTTTTATAGCATGTAAAGAAATTGCACCAATCTATTAAAGAATACTATAAAAAATATTTTAAGATGGGTTAACATTTTCCATGTCTTTATCATTCTAGATGGGCTTGGAACTTCAAAACACTATAAAATGTTATAAATAAAATCCATTTGTATCTGTGCGCAGCTTATAGTGTAATGAATGCATGACCACTTAACCGTTTATTGAATGCAGGAAGAAATATGACGAGACCTTCAGTGATACACTTTAAAATGAGACCCAAAGCCAGGCTTTAAAGAAAGAGTGCTAAAATGGTTTATCTTCTCTTTCTTCTTTTACTTTAGTGCCATTATTGCAATTAAGTGTCATTATGCCACTTTTTAGACTTCATTTGAAACTCAAATAATTAATATATTTGGAGAAAATAACATTTAGAGGGATAAGGTATTATAATGAAGTACAAACAAGAAAGGCCTAAAGTTTAGAGGACAGAAAATGACAGTGCTAATACAAAAGTTAAATTGGGTGATTCAAATAATTGTTAAGACCTTTCACATGTTCAGCTTGCATTTGATAGTGGCTGAACTTTATTAGCCTTTAATGGCCTTCATTAAATTATATTTGGTATCTGAGAGGCTATGCATTGAATGGGGGTCATGAGGACATTCTCCTTGACTTATGTATATAGCTCAACTAAAGAGGTATTGCATTAGTCTGCCAAAGGGGTGCCGAAACAAAGTACCAGAAATCTGTTGGCTATTATAAAAGGTGTTTATTTGGGGTAAAAGCTTACAGTTATAAGACCCTAAGGAGTCCAACCCAAGGTTGCTTTCTCACCAAAGTTGGTTGCCATGTGTTGAAACAAGATGGTCTCTGATTTCTGCAAGGGTTCAGCCTTCCCCTTTGGGCTTCCTCTCTCTCAGCTGCGGACTGGCATGGGGCTTGTCTCTCAGGGCTTCCTCTCTCTCCTGGCATAGGGCTTGTATCTTTCTGGGCCATCAATATCAGTCTTGGCTCTCTACCCAAGGCCAGCTTCAAACTATCAGGCACATAGCTCATCTTTCCTGAGACCCCAGGATAAAAAATGACAGAACTCTCTCTCTTTCAGTGTGTCTCTTCTTTAGTGAGTGTCCATTTATATCAGGCCCCTAAGGGGATGGGGACTTAACCTGTCAGTCCTTACTGATGTGGTCAAATCAAAGCCCCAATCTTAACAGGTAATTTAATCAAGGGGCCCTCAACTAAATCTAATATAATCATAGGATATCACACTCAGAAGAGTAGATTAGTTTACAAACATAATCTTTTTCTTTTTGGGATTCACAAAAATCTCAAATTGTCACAGGTGTGAATTTCAACAACTTTCTTTAGGGAATGGTGTGCTCTCCATCTTATTTGAGCCAGTGGAAAAATGGCAGTTTTATAGATTTGTTTTTCATGGGTTCCTTCCCAGTAGAATTTGAACAGTGTCACATATCTTTAAAAACCCCTCCATTGACTCCATATTCCTGCAGTTATTGGCCCAGTTGCTTTTGTTCTTTATATCTTCCTCTTCACAAAAATGAAAGAGATATCTGTGCTTCCTCTCCTCAAACTCTTTCCCTAACCCACTATAATCTGGCTTCTTCACTGCCACGAACCACTCACACCAAGGACACTAGCAACTGCCATGTAATTCAATCAAAAGGAAACTTTTCAGTAACTATCTAGGCTTTTTTTTCTTTTTAAATCATTTGCTACTATTAATTAATATCATTTTGTGAAACAAAACATAATAAAACAAAAGCTCCGTTTTCTATGATTTCCACACAGTCTTCTTATTTTCCTCCTAACTCTTCCTGCTTCTTCCTTACATATTCCATCTCCTCTTGCTGCCCATAAATGTGTAAGCACCTGGGGCTTCCTTCCTAGGCACCATTCTCTTCTCAATCTGTGCCTTCCTCTAGGTAAACTCATTCCCCACTTAGCTTCAGTTAGTGATCCTAAAATCCATACATATAGGCTGCACTATATACTCAGTGAGAGCAGTATCTTCAGCTGTATACATAGCACCAAAGAATTCCTGCTGACACAACTTTTATTTACTGAACTGCCAGGAGGACATTTAAATGGAATGCTTCTCTGTTACCTGCAACTTTTCCAAAATGAATTTATCATCTCCCCAAACCACTCCCAAGTCCTCTTCCCACTCCCTTCTCCCTGAGGGGTGAAACTTGCTTCGTCAGTTGTGCTTTCTAATTTGCATCATGTTACCACCAGCCACCTAGTTGCCCAAAAGAGTAACCCAGGAGTCTTTCTTATTTCCTTCCTCTCCCTCATTTCCCAAAGAGCCACAATGTTCCATTTTTCTATTCTTTCAATTCTCTCCATCCTCACCACTGCCATCATAAATGAAGGTACTATTATTTTAGGCTCGGACTCTTTCAGCAGCCTGCCAACTACTCTACCAATCTCTAGTCTTAATCTAGTCTTTTCTCTACTGGGTAACTTTCTTTTCTACTCCTGAAGTCCCTTCAATTTCTTCTCATTACCCTTAGGGGGTTAAAAAGAAGAGCCTTCCTAATTTGTTAGCATGACTTAAAAGTTCCCAATCCATACCTTTCACGTCTTTTCTTTTACCAATCCTCTTTCAAATAATAAATCCTACATATGGTGTTTTAATTTGACAAGGGCTGCCAATGCAAAATACCAGATATTGGTTGGCTTTTATAATGGGAATTTTATTTGGGGTAAAAGCTTACTGTTCTGAGACCATGCAATGTCCAATTCAAGGCACCGTCAGAGGTGCTTTCTCACCAAAGTCAGCTTCTGTTGATCCAGAGCCCTGCCATGTGGCAAAGATGACTGCCAATCTCTGCCTTCTGCTCCAGGCTCACCATCTTTCTAAGCCTATCTCCCAGAGCTTAGCTGTGGGCAAACGGGAACAAGACATATCTTTTTGGGAATTCTCTATCAGTCTCAGTTGCTCCACTTTCTTCCCAAGTTCAGCTTTAATCTATCAGGCATATAGCTCATCTCTCCCTGGGCCTTGTCTCCTTGAGCCTCCTGGGGCTCCTACATGGGACTTCTGTTTTCCTATAGTCCTATATCTCACATGGCAGTATCAATATAATATGGCAAGTCCCTTTTCCTGTGTGTTTGTATGTATGTGTATATCAGACCCAGCAAGAGGACAGAGACTCATCCTGAGTTATGCCTCCATGACATAGTCCCAATCGAAAGGGTCTCATACCCACAGGAATGGATTAGTTCAAAAACATAATCTTTTTCTCTTTAGGATTCATAAAATAACTGTAAACTGTCACATATAGTAAACATTGTTTAATTCCTCAAATATTCTATCTGGTTTGTAGCGTACAACTTCTATTTCCATCTGCTGACTTAATAATTATCATTGTTTAGATTTTGGTTAAGTTTCACTTGGAACAGAAAGCCTATCCTCATCCATACCCCCTATTTTTCTCCTTCAGTAGGCCATAGATTCCTATTCTTCAGTCCTATAGCATCATGTACCTTTTCTTTATAACTGTATTGTTATAAAAACAATAAAATAAATATAAATAAAAGCAAGTATTGCAATTTCTTGTTGATTATATCATACCCCATTAGCTCATTAGTACAGAAACCACTATACCTGGTACAGAAGCAGTATAGGTATATGCTGAGTAAAGATTTGGGGTATTGAAAAACATTGAATGCCACAGCAGTTTTGGGAATCCCTAGGGTCATAATGGTGTGCACTAGGAGAAATTTCAGCTGGATTTTGATTCCATTTTATAAAGCACATGTTTTATACTATCATGCATATGACAGTTAACAAATAATCAAGGCAGAAAACTAGTTAGTTGAATAGTCATAAAGACATAGAAATTTCTATATGTTAGACATTAATCCTGTCTGTATTTTTCTAAATTATCCCTCCCCCACCCCTGCCTTACCCTGGGGAGCCTGTAGGTTTATAAAGGTTTTTTATAGGTATTTGCTGGATGTTCTAATAGCAATATATATTCCAAACATTCATTAATTTACCACACTTTTTATGTTAATTTGTACTTTGACAAATATGAAAGGTAATGAAGCTTTTTGTTTATCTTAATTCTGACTTGCTCAAATTCTAAGGATTTCCTTCTGCTTTGGTGTTTGGTGAAGGAAACCATGATTCCCTTAAACAGTAATAAACAAATTTATATGGTATATTATATGTTTTCTCTTCACTTTCCAGAAGTGAAGAGGAAGGTTATTTATTTTGTGCTCATATCAAAGTGTGTGGTCAACCTATCCTTGGAATTATTTTTGTGATCTTCAGCTCTACATTTGGGTAAATTTCAGTTCCATTCAAAGTGATTTTTAATTTTTCAGTTTCAAATTGGCAATGGGGGGAATGGCTCAATCGGTTAGGCTCCCGTTTACCATATGGGAGGCTCTGGGCTCGATTCCCGGGGCCTCCTGGAGAAGGCAAGCAGGCCCATGAGGTGCGGTGAGCTGACACAGCAAGATGATGCAACAAAAGGGAGACAAGCAGACACAGAAAAACACAAAGCAAATAGACACAGCAAGCACAAGCAGCAAGGGGGGAATAAATAAAAAAAAATAAATCTTTAAAAAGAAATTGGCATTGGGGCAGGAGAACTTTAAGAAACCATTAGAGTACATCATTCATATCTAGACTTTATCATAATGTACAATCTTTAATATGGCCAATGTATCTCTACTCTAATGGTCTTGTGCTAGTTGTATTAGGACATGATTACTTGGCTATTTCATTCTTATACCTTGTTTTTTATTCCCTAGGATATTTACAGTTTAACAAAGATTCTTTACAGAGGACTGTGATGAGCACAAATCAGTAGCTCTTTGTTCTTAACCACATTGTCACTTAGCTGGTGAAAATTGTATTTGCCCAGTGGGACTTGCCCTGGAATATTCTATTCAACACAAAAGACAAACATTATCTTGCCTGTGTATGAATTGAATTTTCCCGAGAGTTAATTTTAGTAAAAGACAATGTGGCAGCAGAAGTAAGAGTCATCTGTTCTTTTAAACTGGTTATATACCTGGTAGAGGGTCGTTGGTTCATTGTAAAACAGAGAGGCCTGATGCAAAATTTCCTGTGGATAAGAATGTAGTTACCAGATTCTTAGTAATCTAGAGAGAAATGTTTATTATTTTAAGGCCAAAGCATTTAAAATGTAAGAAATATTATAACTGAGACATAACACCTGGAAGTCTCCCAAGTCCTTGGCTTGTTTGAGAAGATGCCACCTTTAAGACATAAATAAAATTGTCTGGAATGCCTATCTTTCGTAGGGTGAGAGTCCAGGTTTTCCCCAAGTATCTCCAGGAACTTTGGGTAGATGCTTTAACGTCCTCTGTATTCTCTAGCATCAATGACCTGTTCTCACCACACTATTCTCCAGAGAATATTTCACTGAACACATGTACTGTTCTGTTTCTACAGACAAGCACCCTACTATGAGCCACCCAATCGCTCCTAGGAAGAAAAGACAAGAAAGGCATCAGTGTTTACCAAAATTGTGTAAAAATGGAGAAGGGTTATTGTTTAATAAGGAACCCAAAGCATTTGTGAGTAAGCTTGAGAGTCAATGATTAGGCATAAATGTATCCACCAAACAGTTTAACACATATATGTTTTTATAATCATTATAATAATAAATGAATTTATAACTTTATATTATGCTGCATTTTTTCCCTCAGAGTATAAAAAGTGTGATTTCCCAGATACCAAGACTCAAAATTAGGACAAAGTTACTTGTCATTTTAAGGCAGGCAGGAGAGTCAACAAAAATATTGTCTAAATAGCATTTATCAATGTGTAAAGTCCTTGTGGGATATTATTGTGTATGGGGAATATTTTTGGAATATATTTTTAGGAACATCCTTTGGAAAGAACAGCTGCATACACATACGTGGAGTATATGTTGATTTATCTGTACAATAGTTGATAGATAACAGGATATTCATGACTGTATTTCTTGCTTTCTGGATACTAACTTTCAAAATAGTGACAAATCATGAACATTTTCATAATATAATATTTAAGGAAAAAAATGACTTTTTTTTTAAAACTTGAGAGTTTTCTTTTCAATGTATGTGAATAAAATGTAAAAATGAAGATTTTCTCCAGGGACATGTAGGAATCCCAATCTACTCCGGCATTATGTTTGTCCAACTTGCTAGCCATGCTCTATGCAGAGCTCGTGAGTGATCGAACAAAATATATTCAACTCAATGACAAAGAGACTTCTCAATATATGAAATAAAATGTCTATGCAGCATCTAAACATCAGCCAGTGTTATTAAGAAAAAAATTTTATAACCTTTCATTTGCTCACTGTTCCTTAGGGAACAAAACAAAACAAAACAACACCGTCTTTGTTAGCTAAAAGCATTTTCAGTTTTAAAGATTAGAGGTTGCCATGTTCAAAACTTTTAAATCCACTCACTATTTCTATATCCTCAATTTCTGTATTTTCATTACTCACACATACACAGTCATAGTCTCAGTCTCCTTTAAGTCTTATGAGTCATAAGAAGAATGTTAGTTTTATTTTTAAATTACATTTCTTCCTTTAAAACCTGATAGAAAGAAATAACAGCATCATTTCTTTTGTAATTGCTATATATTTGCCCTTCTTTTAATTGGAGACTCCAACATTTGTACAGAGTGGAAGTAATGATTAAGGAAGAGTCTTTCAATATTCACATTACATTTTAAAAAGATAGCTTGAGAGGAAAATTTATTATGAAGGTGCATGGATTTTATTGGAGTGGTTAATACGTATAGATGATAACTAGGGTAATATTAAACAGTTGTTTGCCTACCCTCCTCCCATTTGTGTTTCATGTGTTTATATAATATTTATTATTAAAAATAATTTGACTTTTCAATCCTCCCCCATCCCATTAACCTCCCCTTCTCTCCAAAGGCAATTGCTGTATTTTTATTTAATCTTTAGCTACATATATATGTATTTATGAAAAATTTCTTACATTGTGTTTTAAAAAATACATGCGAATATCACCATGCAATTTTAACATTCTGTCTTTTACCACCCAACATACTGTGTCTGAGATTTAGCAATGTGTTCAGCAGCTGTGAATTATTTCATCTCATGAACATTTACATTTTGTTCCCATATTGTTTACTGCAAAGATTACTTTAATAGTGAATATCTTTGTATACATATCCTAGTGCACACCTGCAAGTGTTTCTCC
This sequence comes from Tolypeutes matacus, assembly GCA_026826555.1. Classification (NCBI taxonomy): domain Eukaryota; kingdom Metazoa; phylum Chordata; class Mammalia; order Cingulata; family Chlamyphoridae; genus Tolypeutes; species Tolypeutes matacus. The sequence goes on from JAKSZT010010858.1 coordinate 1,617,086, forward strand.
AGGACCCAAACATAAATATGGAATTCTTGACTCATTAGACATTCACAAGGTATTACCATATTTTCCTCCAAAGGTATAGCAATTTACAGTTTCACCAGCAAAGAATGAATGTTCCTGTTCTCCTGTGCTTGCTTCACTATCACTTGATACGTTTAGACTTTTTCGATTGTCCCAGCTCCTCATTATGTTGATTTTCCTTTCAGACACACTCTCATCAGAATTCATTTGGTTTGTTCTATGATGGAGATATTTAGTTTTAGGCTTAGTTTTGGGAAAATATTCACTTCAATATTTAGTCATTAGGTATAAAATCAAAATATGTATAGGGTGTACCTGTTGATGTAAATTAGTAAATTTAAATTAAAATTAATAAATTTAAATTTAAATTAGTATCTGCACACATACATGTGTGTATAAAACAAAAGATAAAGTGAATGAGGCTTTGATGGGAATCCTTCTCACCAACAACTGAAAAAATAGTTAGGCAGTGATGATCTGGTATATACCCATTCATTCCTTCATTTGTTCATGTTCTTGTTTCCTCTTTTTAAGGCAGTGCCATCTATATCCCATGCTGATCACCAATAAACTAGCCTGAATCTTGTATCTAGTATCTGTAGGTAATTACCAAACCCCGTTTCTTTAATTACTTAGAGGTAATTTTGAATATAAGGATCAATAACTGTATTTGTTAAATAAATGTGCTTTTTAAAATTAGCTTTTCAAAATTCTGGTGAGGGCCACTTAACATAAAATAGTGCTTCAGTTTTCATGTCAGTAAAGTATCATTTTCTGAATAGAATTATTTTCCATGACATCATTCTATGGAGAAGTATCTATACCAGCTGCTCTATTTCCCATCCATTGGGGTAATGGAATGGAGACAAGCACGCAGCAACATACTTGCTTTCCATGACCTCATGTTTAGTCTGAATAGAAAATGTTTTATTTCAAATATTCTATCTGGAATTGAACTTTGTGCTTTTAAAATAAATTCTAGAAGCTGCTTCTAATTCAAAAACAGTGCACTTTTGATTCTTCTGCAACTGAACAAGTGACTTGGTTGAGGAAAGCTAGTTTTTTTCTATATTTGAACAAAAATGTTCATTATTTAGACATGCACTCAACAGGTAATGTGCAAAGTATTTTCTGAGGTGTATCATGAGGAATAATAATGGCAGTAATAAAAAACAGAATAACTGACATTTGTTAAGTGGTCTTTCCATGGCAGACGCTGTGGTTATCTCATGAATTCCTCCCAAAAACTTCTGAGGGAAATGCTATTACTATGTCCTCACCTCCATTGCACAGAAGAAGAAACTGCTGCTTTGTAAAAGTTTATACAACTACTAAATGACAGATACAAGATATAGATCTACCTGACCCCAAAGCCTATTATCCATCCATTTTCCTTGGTGGTTTCCTTTTAAATTGATAATATCTAGTAAACATAACTGTTAACTTATTGGAAAGCTGTAAAATTTTGAAATTTTCCTTCTTGATTGATTAGCCTTTTATATAGCCCACCAAGGGGTCTAGGACAAAAGGGTGGGAATCAACCCTGTATGCCCTGATGATGTGGTCAAATCAAAGCTCTAATCTTAACATAATTTAATCAAAGGCATCTCAGCTGAATCTAATACAAAGGGTTACCTTGCCTAGAGAAACAGACCAGGTTACAAACATAATCAGTATTTCTTTATGGAATTCATAAATAATCTCAGACTGCCATATAGGTCGACACACAAAGATAAAAATTGCAGAAAAGGAGAAAATAAGAAGAGAATGAGATGGAGAAACAGAGAGAGATGTAGAAACAGAGAGAGACAGAATCATAGACAAAGCACACACACGTTATTTTATTTGAGGCCCTAAGATAGCTCTAGCCCCTGGATTTCCTATTAACAGGGGATAATGAAATGCATTTTTCTTTAAACTAATTTGAATAAGAGAGTTGTGACCAAAATATTTTGATATGTGATTTTTACTTAATAAAGAAATAAATTATGTTCTTTGTTAATTCTTAAACAACATCTATCATTGTCTGAGAACAGTTTTGGAGGAAAGGAAAATGGCAATACTATGCTGTGTAGTTTTGTTTATGCCTATTTCATCCACTATATTTTCTAAAACCATGATAGAAGGTTAGTTTTCTTTAATATATTTTGCATAATACTAAAACAAAATGATAAATGATTACAGGATTGCATCATCATTACATAATTATGGGAAGCATTGGATAATTAAATGAATAAAATCAATCATATGGAATTAATCATAATTCAAGTATTTTTAAAAAGTGTATTCACACGAGGAATACAGAATCAGTTATTTTATTGTTTTTTCTTGATCCAATTAACCTATGCCTATGTAAAATCATAAAACAATTGAGTTATGCTTTTGTTCTTTAAGTCAGTAAATCACTTGATCACTTGTACACATCTATCTATATCTATAAATATATGTATTTCTATTTATTTCAGAAATATAATTTCATTTTTTCCTTTTAATTTTCTCATATTTTTAAGAATATGATGTTTATCAAGTACAAGTATTCTTTACCTACAAGAAAAGAAACAGGTTCTTAGGAGATATGGAATAATAACTGTATTGTTTATGCACACATAATGTTTAATACTACTTCAGTATTGTCTTCTGAATTAAACAAATGGCAGAATCCCTTTATAAAATGGATAATTATTATAGAAATACAAGTAGGTAAAAATTTAGACAAAGAAAATACATGCCTACCACCTATGTTTAGCACAGTTAATATATAATTAATGTAGTTTCATATTCTGACATTACCAAATAGTAATGGTATTCTGTGAACCTTGCTTTCTATTGTTGCTGGTTCAGATACCAATACTTGTCCTCAAAGAAGCATCAACTTAATACTATTAATATGTAATATAATAATAAACATTGAGAATTTACGTTTCTGCTAAGCCTTTGGTATGTTTTATTTTGTTGAATTCTCAAAGTTTCCATGCAATAATATGATTTATATCTCTATTTTACACTAAAAAGATTAGTATAGAGTGTATATGTAACTTGATCCTAAGAATCTGGCTTGAACTGAAATCTCTCTAATGACTATATACCAGCTATTTTCTATCCAAGCACTTTACCTAATTAGAAAAATTTTCTAATATTTGTATAGGCACAAATGTATGTGCATGTATAATAGTGAATATATATCCTTAATATACATACTTAACATTTAAAAATGCATTTCAAAGAGTTCATCTCTTGTAAAAAGCATAAAAATCATGACATTGGCCATTATAAGGTATTAAAAAATTCATGGCAACTTTTGAAAAAGGAGGAATGTTATTAACCTTGGTGTCTTGACCAAATTACAGTTCGGGTAATTACATTTGTCTTCCCTAATCTCCTTTTCAACTTTCAATTGGGTAGTGTATTCTTAATGGATTTCACTACCAAACTTCCCTTAGGATTTAAAATAAGACTTATCTTCTAAAACTGGGTCCATTCCAAATTTATGTTCTCCGACTTCAACTAAGCTGTCACTGATACTTTTCAATTGGGTGTGTGATTCACTTATTTTTTTTCTTTCTCACCTTGGTTGTTCCAAACTATTTCCATTATTCTCAAGACCAAAATACTATTTTCAATTCAGCAATTATGTTTGAATGCCAAGTGTGAACCATAATCCTATGCTTTGAAATACCGTGATCGATTAAACGTTGTTTGTTACCTTCCATGAGCTTCCACAGCAGAAAGCGGTGCTCTTTTACCCTCCTAGAAAGAACTAGCCTCCTACTTCACTGAAAAAAAAATCATGCTCATCTAAGTTCAACTTCTGAAGCCTATATCTTCTCTGTGAGAATATCCTTCTATGACCACACCATTTTCTCTTCAGAGCTCAACCCTATCATTCTGCCATTTCTCCCATCTTCATTTCTCCATTTTAAAGGAAGACATGTGTTTACTTTCCAAAACAGCCATAATAATAGTATATTTATCAAATAGATGGGTTTGTCAAATTGGTAGAATACAATGATGCTTACTTATATTTTACAGATTAAGAGATTGTGAAGGCATGCATTGCAGCATGAGAGACTTAAATTCATATTCCCCAAAATCCTCATACTTAAAGAGCAGAACAAATGGGTGCATTTTCAGGGCATTTTACAAAGAGAACTGTAGTTAAAAAGTCAAAATGGTAAATAAATGAAAGAATTGCATTAGTGATGTGTAATCTTGGGCATAGTTGTCTTCCTGCCTGAACTTGCTCTATTTTGTTTATAACTCTCAGAAAAAAATAAAGGATTCAGTGACTTCTATAACTATCATTCAAAACAGAGAGTGAGAATTGCTACATTAAAGACTTGAAGAATTTGCTAAAGCTCCAGCCCATAGTCTATTTAAGGAAGTTTTAAAAACTCTCAGGATGGTAGAATATTTTTTACCATCAACATCAATGATCTCTCAATATGGTAAAATATTTTTTTTTTCATTTTAGGGAATGATTGAAAATTGGAATCCAGAGAATTAAATAGGAAAACAAATGAATTCTTGTTTTCTTGAGGCATTTGTATGAATCATGAACCTGAACTTTGAATTTCATGGGCCTGGGTCATGCCCAAGGTATCCATTAGTAGACCATTCTCCACAATAATTTGAGATCTAAAAGAACTACACTTTTGGATCAAATAAAATCAAACCTGCTCTGTATCACTGCAAAGAAATAGCAGTCTTAAGTTAGAAGGAGAAGAGTGAGGAATGTTGCCAAGGATTTAGAACAATAAATCATACTATAGTTCAGAAAAGCAAACCCAAATCCTCTTTGGAGAATTCTCCTTTAAATTTCAATCTTTGTCTCTGTTTATTTCTGACATACTCACTCTAATTCTTGGAAAAATGCATACAAAAACTAAGAACAGACAGAAATAAGACATACTGAACAATAGTCAGTAAGTAACAAGCTGACCCAGAAGACTTTCATTATATAGACACTTTAAAATGACTCATTATGTTTAATGAAATAAAAATACAACTGGAAATATGTTCTGCAAACAAGAAATAATAAGGAATAATCACGAATATTTAAAAAAATAACCCAATAAAATTTTAGATATGAAAATTCAAATAATTGAAATGAAAACTCAATGGACAGTTTAATAGTAGATTTGACATGGAATTAGTGAACTTCAAGATCAGAAGGAAGAGTACATCAAAGAGAGAAAAAGTAATAAAAAATAGGAAAGATGTTGATAAATGAAGAATAAAGAAATAAGGTCTGATAAAAATCTAAATTTAATTCTACAAGTAGAGAATGAGAATATGACAGAAGAAATATGTGAAGATAATAATGTTCACATGTTTACTGAACTGCTAAAACCACCAAACAACCAATTCTGGAAGACCAAAAAAGCACAAGAAGGATAAATAAAGAAGAAATTTAAAAAACTTATCTGTACAAACCATAGTGACACTAAAAAATACTCAACAATAAGAAAAATAAAGATCTTAAGGTAAGTCAGAATAAAGCAGATTTGCTTCAATGTAATTATAGTTAGTCTGACAGCTAACTTAACATATGCAATAGTGGAACCCAGTTAACAGTAGTATGATATCTTCAATATACTAAAAGAAAATCTCTCTCAAAATAATTGTCTATGACCAGTGAAAATTTCTTTCAAGAATAAGAACAAACAAAAACTATGAGTTCTATATCAACATATTTGTAGTAAATTCTAAAGCTTACACTTTGGAAGAAGTCAAGTGATTTCAGAAAGAAGATATGACATTCAAGAAATAATAAACAGCATGGAAAAGGGTGAATATATGAGTAAATTAAAACAATTATTGACTTTGGGAAAAAATAATATTTGATTGTCTATTATTATCTATATTTTATAGATGTGGAAACAGAATGACAGAGAGCCTGAGTAATAAAACTGATTTCCAAACCTATGATTATATCTTCTATTAAAGTACTTTTCTGAGTGCAAAAATAAATGAATGGACTCAGAGGCATCAAGGGAACATGGACCACAGGTTAGACAGATAAGACTCAGCTCTCACTAAAACAATAGAGAAGAGAGCAGAGGCTGCCTTGGGGATCTGCTTTGGGATACAGCAAATCAGGACACTGCTTCACAACTCCCAAAAGAGTGAGGGTCAGAGAGATGAAGAAGCAAAAATAAGTAATTGTGAGTTATTAAACCTTCTGTCTGCTAGGAAGGGCTCCCCTCCTCCACCCCCAAGATATCAAGCAAAAGTAAAACTCCTGGTGAATTATATCTGAGAGAAGAGCAGACATCATCCTCCCCACCAGCTCCTTTGAATGTGTATAGAATGGAAAGGTGCTCTGGGTCACCTAGGAAGGTACTCTACAGATATAGATGCCAGGGGGAAATCATAGGTTGCTTGCCTTGCTGGCTGGAAGTGGCACACATACCTGGCCCTCAGGACGGACAGCCTATGTGGAACCCCTGGCTCCCTGCTCCAAATAGGAGTATTATGGCAGATTCCCTGTGTGGAGGAGGGTTCTGGGAGGGTGGAGAGTGATTTCTTTGTGGTGAATTTAGCCAGCTGGGCCCCCCCTGGAATATCAGAAGGGACCCAGGCTGCACAGGGAGGGGGGAGGGGGATCTCCTCAGGCAGGTTGTCATGCCTGGCCACCTAGTTAAAGAGAAGAATGACATCAGAGAGGAGGCAGAGACAGGCAGGTATTCAGCAGTAGTCCATCGGACTGCAGGGACTCTAACCAGCCCGAGAGAAAAAGGGCGGATAGCCTTCTGAAAGGCTAATTAAACTCAGGAGGCAGAATAACCCAGTGAAAGAACTGCCTAGCATATACAAGGTCCCTAGTTCAATTCCCAACTCTTCCTTGAGAAGTGATCCACCAGGTTATCAGGGACCCAGCTGAAATTTTATGACAAGGAACATATAGACACTTTCTTTGAATTAGCTTTTCTTGGATCTCTTATTTAAAAAAAAAAAAAGTTTTCTTTTTTAAAATTTCCCTTATTGTACTCACTAAAATCTGGGTCAAAACCTGCAGAGGGCAGGCTGCAGGGTGAGTGGTTGATGAACACCAGCACCATGAGAAGATCCTTAGGGGACTAAGAGAGAAGGCTGTTTTTCCATGTTTATTTATTTTTTTAAATTTTTAAATTTTTTCTTCTCTTTTTTTTTCAAAACGAGTCACTGCTGTCCTGTTTCTTCTTTGTAGTGTTTCCCCTTATTTTGTTTTTCTGCTTTTTTGTTTCCCCCCCTTTTTTTTCTTTTGTTCACTGATTTACTCTACTAGGCTTTTTCTTTTCTCAACTTCATATTTATATCTTCTGTTTTCTACTATTATTCTTTCATTTCACTTCTTTCATTTGGTGTAGTTTTTCTTGATTTTATTGCTCTCCTCTCCTTTTTCTTCTGTTTACTTTCCTTTTTTACTTTTTTCCCTTTTACCTTCTTCTTGCCATTCCAGACTTTTAATTCATTTTATACAACTTTTTATATTCTGTTTCTTGTTTCATTGTTTCCATTCCAATTTTCTAATCTTATTCCTCTGAGCTTCTTACTCGTATTAATTTTTCAATTTCATAGGTTTTATATGGTTCCACTCCTACCTTTTACTATTATTACTATTATTCTTTTTCTCTTCTTATCTCTTTCCTTTTATCTGGTTCTAATTTTTTTTCTCTCAAGGTAACAAAGACAACAACAAGGAAATAGAATATGAGGAAAGATTGTCAAAGTGAAACTTTACCACACACACAAAAACAGCCATAAAATAAAATAATAGAATGGAGAGAGAAGCTAATCAACTGAATAAACCCATCAAGATAAAAAGATGCCTAGACACCAACAAAAAATTACAAGCCATACTAAGAAACAG